>CP125975.1:284857966-285441587 GCA_030063025.1 Avena longiglumis
GACGATGTCTTGTATCCTCTTTACGGTGGCGATGCTCATGAGAGGATGTTTGTCGATGAAGAGTCTTGTTTCTTGGCGCCTCTTGATGCATATGATGTTTGGATGACACTCTTGTTTGGATAGGAGTTGGAGCTTGGCGCCTTGGCGGTGATGAAGCTTGGCGCCTTGGAGATGGTAGAGCTTGACGCCTTGGAGGTGATGGCACATGTCGCCTTGGAGGTGAATCATCGAAGTAGGTCGTTCCCTTTGGTGTGGCACGCTTGGCCTTGAAGGTCATGGAATCTTGATGATGCGCCTCCTCTTGCTTGGCGTAGTAGGTTTCCATCTCCACACGGTGGAGGAATTCTTCATGGCTCATGGAGGAGCCATCAAAGTCGATGAAGTTCTCCGTGTCCTCCGTGCTTGGCGAGGCGTCATCGATGTCGCACTCGAAGTCGTCCATGCTTGGGGAGTAGTTGTTGGTGTAGTACTCCATATCACCCAAGCATGTGGAGCCATTGTCGGTGTAGTGCTCCATAGGATCCATGCATGAGGAGCCATTGTCGACGTAGAGCTCCATGTCTTCCATGCATGTGGAGTCGTCATAGGTGTAGTGCTCCGGGTCCTCAAAGCATGCGGAGCCATTGTCGGTGTTGTGCTCCGTCATGTCCTCTATACTTGTGGAGTCGTAGTGATGCAGCCCGTCCTACGACCGCTACTACATCTACTCCCACGAGCTACCCAAGCGGACCCATGACTCGCGCCCGAGCCAGACTCCTTCAAACTAAGGTGAACTCGCTCCTCTCCTTGTGTGACTTCGACACACCCTTGGACGGCTTGCTACTTCACACGCAAACTCATGCATCATCAGTCTGAAGAAGCCACCAGGCCGGTGCGAAGCAAGTACGGTTGGGACGACCGGTACATCAGCCAAGCGGTCCCACCCTCCCCTACCGCCGCCACAGACGCCCACTCCACGCCTCAAGCCAGTACTACCGGGTCCTACAACCGGTACTACCGGTGGCGGTATTACGCGCCTCCTACCGCCATCGACGCCCGACGGAAGCCCAGCCCTCAAGCGGTACTAGCTCGAAGCGGTACACGTGACCACCGTACCAAGTTGCCGGACCGCATTACTACCCGGTCTGCACTTTAACGCCTGGGCCTCGCCTGCCTTGTAACCCAACTTATAATTTATCTTTTCATTCAAACTACCCTCGTTATGTGGCTGGACTATATAGCCCCCACCCTCTCTTGTAAGCACTCAGACTTGGATAATAATAGATATTAAGGAACCCCTTGAGGACTTGTATCTATTGGTCTCATGCTCCTACCAAGGAGCACCAGATTATCCACCCCCCTCTTGGATCTTGCCTAGTGCGTTCAAGTTGTACAAGGCCTTGGGTTCTCGGTTTCTCGCCCCCAAGTCGTCAAGGTCTCACCAAGCACCTCATCCCCGTTGTTGGCGTGGAGAGCTTAGCCACTAACACCGATCTGATGTGGACATCCCTACTATTGATACAACCGTTGTACCTACAAAGAACACACACAAGGACCCATCACAAGATCTCGTGCCAAACAACTTAACTATCGTACTTTCGTTTCTTGGAACTATTCCTTACATACATGAGAATATGATGCTGCCTAAGTCGGATACATTTCTTACTCTTAGGAATGATGGACCAAGCATGGATGAGAGGGACAAGCATTGGAGCATGGCCATGCATGGAGATGGCGAAGCATGTGATGATCCAAGAGAAGGCCACGGATGAAGATTTGAACTTTGAGGCCACCATAATGGAGAAAGAAGGCTTGGACGAAATATTCAAGATCAATACTTTACGAATTCGTCCATAGCATAATATGGTGTCGCGACACCTTTATTTTGGGCCAGCCCATGTAATTTTTCGAGGTTTTAGTTAGCCACTTTTTAGAGTCCGATTTGAGGAAAAGGACTTTTAGGGTTGGATTCGGCCACCACTTCCTTGGCTGGCGAAACCCCACCTTTTCGCTTCAAACACGCCCATAGCCGAACCTTTAGACTCGGATTTTGTTTAGACATTGTTAGCCATAGTCGCAACTTCGCCAAGGCTCGAGCCGCAGAGGCCTCTACTGTGCACCTATTCAGGATCCCACCTCTTTCAATAAAGCTTTCCTCTTAATCCGCAATATCTTGATTGCAATATTGGTTCTTACTTGTTCTCGATTTCGTAGGAATTAAGACCCTCGGTCAGCCGATCGTGTTCACGCAGGATCGGTAACCTGTGAGATTGGCCTAGCGATTGCATTGGCGCCGTGCTCGCACGTAGTCGGATCGTCAAGCCCGAACTCCACCAAATCGATTATCGCCATCTCATCGAAAGATCGGACACCTTTGCCCTATCAAGTGGTATCGATTTCGGTTGCTCGGTGAGATTTTACTGTTTTCGAGATTAGATCTGTTTACCTATAACCCACGAAAAAGCCAAAACATGCTTAGCGTTTAGATCCATCCCATAACCAATCTACGCCTCGCATTATCTTTTCAGTTTTGCATTGTTGAATTTGTGTTCACATCGTCGCGTCGAGTTGCTGGTCTTAGTGTCTCGTCCCTTAGAGTTTCGAGTTCTGATCATACTAGTCACCACCACACTCGCCGATCACCGCCGCCATATACCCTGCCACCATATTCCGCCGCCATATACCCTGCCACCATATTCCGCCGCCATATACCCTGCCACCATAAAACCCTAATACTCCGCCACCGCCTTCCTACCGCGACACAGATCCGATCAGTTTTTCTGCCGTACGAGTCCGAGAGTTACTGTTTCCTCGTTATTTCTTTTGACTTTCCTTCTTTGCTGTTTCCGTGTTCAGCTAAAGTCCGTGTCGAGCTAAGAGTCCAGAAGGAGAGCAAAAAAAAAAAAAAAAAAAAAAAAAAAAAAAAAAATTCGACCCCGAGGATCACTTTTCTGGCTATACTATTTTCTGGCTATACTATTTTTCGACCCCGAGGATCACTTTTCTCCATCGGCCGTTATAGCGATATTTTTTTGGCGCCTGCGCGCTTTCCGGAGCAAAATAAAAAATTTCGAAAAAATTTTTGGGGGCTAACCTCTTTTTAGACCCCGTAGATCAGTTCTAGACACTCGCCATCATAGTGATTTTCTGCATCTCGGATCGCTTTTCAGGGTGCTATATCATCACATGCTTGTTGTGTCGCGTCGTGACATCGTTGTTGATCTAGGCTCGTCTCTAGTACGGTCTAGCCTAGGACCAGACAAAGACCGTCGTTGAGCATTCTTTCAACTTTTGCATTGCTGTTTTGATAATTGCGACCCCTTTGCTAAGCCTTCCAGAGCTCCAGATACTCTCTCCACGCATGTGTTTCGACTCGGTAATCGCTTGGTTCAATCTCGACCCACCGATCCTCGTGGTTGCACATCGCCTTTTCCCTGTTTGGTAAGAACTTGTAAGAGCTTGATATTGCTTGGATTACGTGACTTCCACCATATTCTGTAGTATATACCGTGCTTTTAAGGACTAACCATGATGAGATACTTCATGAACCCCGCCACCATGATTTAACGAAGAACTACATGCCCACTTCTCCGCGCTCGGTCGGGCATACCAAGACGTGGACACGCCGCTTAGGGAGTTTGACACCAAGCTCACCAACGCCGTGGACAAGATCGATGGACTCGAGAAATCCTTCAACGCCAAGCTTGACGCTCGGTTCAAGGAGCTCGAACCGATTGCAAGACCGCACCAAGACCCACATGGTGCACGCATTCGATCACGGCTCGACCGCAGATGGCCGCCGCACCCGGGCCTCTGCTGCGACGTTCCTCGGACGCCGTGGCTTGCCGCGACATTGGGATGACGACGGGTACTACTACGACGACGACGACGATCTGTTGACGAGGAGGTTGAACAACCTCCAGTGTACCGTCGTCTCCCCGACATTACTACCGCAACGCCGCCCAAGACGCATCGATGATGATCATGTTGCAAAGCTTAAATTAAATATTCCATCTTTTGAGGGTAAATATAATCGATGCATATCTTACATGGGAGATGGAAGTAGAACAACGTTTGCATGCTTAAAATATCCCGAGAATATGCGTGTTAGTGCTACATGTGAATTTACTAAATTTGCTTCCCTTTGGTGGTCCGAGTATTGTCGTTTAAATCCTACTACTATTCCTAGTACTTGACCGCTTTAAAACTGCTATGCGTGTTCGCTTTGTACCTCCCACTTATCAACGTGATTTACTAAAGAATCGACACGCTTAGAGCAAGGGAAAATTCTAGAAGAGTATTATCGTGAATTGCAAACGGGATGGTTAGGTGTGGTCTTGTAGAATCTAATGAACAAATGCTTGCACGCTTTCTTTGGTGGATTAAACAAGGACATTCAAAGATATATTAGATTATAAGGAATATAATTCTATCACTCGCTTGTTTCATCTTGCTTGCAAAGTTGAACGTGAAGTGCTTGATCGCCAAACACCATGGAGGAGGACTAATAATTCTGCAGTCGCACATCCACTTGGACATCCCGACAATCGGCCTCGTGATTCGCCTCCGCCTACTACCACATCCAAGGCCACCACAAGATTTCCACCGCTCCTCCACCATCATCCAATGCTCCCGTCGTAGTGCATCTTCTATGGCTTCCACGGTAAGACTAAGGATATACAATGCCGCAAGTTGGGGTTTTGGTCATATTGAGAGAAAGGCACAACACAACGTGTGATGATGGTGCGAGAAGATGGTGAATACGATTCATGAGTGACTTCGATGAAGATACACTAGCCCTTATTTCGCCGAGATGGAGACAATTCGATGATGATGACGAGCGAGGTAATGGGAGCAAGTGCCGATCAATACAAGAGTTTAATTACACAACGTGTGTTGAGTGTGCAATTGAGCAACTGAGCAAGATCAACGCCACAACTGTTCCAAACACGTGGTGTTGTCAAGGAAAGAGCTACGGATCATCATTGATGGAGGGAGTTGTAATAATCGCCGGTGTTGACATGGTAGAGAAGCTTGCGCTTCCAACAAGACAACGCCCACATTCATACTACATCCAATGGTTTGAGAGTTCTCGAAGATCAAGGTAACAAGAACGACGCGTGCATTTTACTATTGGTACATATTCTGATTTTGTTGATTGTGATGTTGTACCTATGCAAGCTTGTTCTTTGTTACTTGGTAGACCATGGAAATTTGATAGAGAATCTGCTCATAATGGCAAAACTAACCACTATTCTCTTATGCATGATGGAAAGAAAATTGGTCTAAAACCTATGACTCTAACAGATTTTAAAAGATGATCTTGCTAGAGCTAGTAGAGCTAAACCGAGGAGAAAATAAAAGTGAGAATCAGATTGTTGGCAGATTTTATACCACCAAAGAACACTAACTGATTCTACATGCTACTGAAATTGCTTGAAGAGTCCATGTATGCTTGCAAATAAAATTGATATTGCTGAACTAGATGTAAACAATACTCAATGTTATGCAATTGTATGCAAAGAGGTTTTGTTTTCATTTGAGGATATGCCTCCTTCTTTGCCACCCGCTATTGCTAACCTTTTGGTGAATATGAGGACGATTTCACTGAGTTGCCACCAGACTACCTCCTATTAGAGGAATTGAGCATCAAATTGATCTAATTCCGGTGCCACGCTGCCCAACCGCGCCCATATAGAACCAATCCAGAGGAGACAAAGGAGATAACGCCAAATTCAGGAACTACTCGACAGATCATATTCGTGAGTCCCTTAGCCCTTGTGCTGTTCCTATTATTTTGGTGCCTAAGAAAGATGGTTCTTCGCATGTGTACTGATTGTAGAGCTATCAATAATATTACTATTCGATATCTTCATCCTATTCCACGTTTAGATGACATGCTTGATGAATTGAGTGGCTCTACCATGTTTTCTAAAGTTGATTTATGAGTGGTTACCACCAGATTCGTATGAAATTAGGAGATGAATGGAAAAGCATTTAAAACTAAGTTCGGTTTATATGAGTGGTTAGTAATGCCGTTTGGTTTAACTAATGCACCTAGCACTTTCATGAGATTAATGAACGAAGTTTTACGTGCTTTCATTGGACGCTTTGTGGTAGTCTACTTTGATGATATTCGATTTATAGCAAATCTTTAGAGGAACATTTGGACCATTTACGTCTTGCTTTTCAATGCTTTACGTGATGCACGTTGTTTGGTAACCTTGAGAAGTGCACCTTTGCACCAATCGAGTTATGCTTGGCTATGTTGTTACATCAGGTATTGAAGTGGATCCAGCCAAGATTGAAGCTATTGAGAATTGGCCGCATTTCAAGACGGTCACACAAGTGAGGAGTTTTCTTGGCCTCGCTGGTTTTTATAGGCGCTTTGTCAAAGACTTTGGATCAATTGTCACCGCTGAATGAGCTTACCAAGAAGGATGTGCCTTTGTTTGGGGCGATGCACAACAACAGCCTTCATCATATTGAAAGATAAGCTAACACATGCCCCTTACTACAACTTCCCGATTTTACTAAGACTTTTGAGCTTGAATGTGATGCTAGTGGAATTGGTTTGGGAGGGTGTTATTACAAGAGGGAAAACCTTGCATATTTTAGTGAGAAATTGAGTGGGGCTAGTCTGAACTATTCTACTTATGATAAAGAATTATATGCGTTGGTTCGGACATTAGAAACTTGGCAACATTATCTATGGCCTAAGGAATTTGTTATTCATTCCGATCATGAATCTTTGAAGCATATTCGTAGTCAAGCTAAGTTGAATCGTCGTCATGCAAAGTGGGTTGAATTTATTGAGTCTTTTCCTTATGTTATCAAACACAAAAAGGGTAAAGATAATATTATTGCTGATGCTTTGTCACGCCGTTATGCTTTGTTATCTCAACTTGACTTCAAAATATTTGGATTGGAAACTATTAAAGAACAATATGTGCATGATGCTGAATTTAAAGATGTGTTGCAGAATTGTAGAGATGGTAGAACTTGGAACAAGTTCGTCTTCAATGATGGATTTGTGTTCCGTGCTAACAAACTATGCATTCCAGATAGCTCTGTTCGTCTTTTGTTATTACAGGAGGCGCATGGAGGAGGATTGATGGGACACTTTGGTGTCAAGAAGACGGAGGATGTTCTTGCTGCACACTTCTTTTGGCCACGTATGCGTCGAGATGTTGAGAGATTTGTGGCACGCTGCACTACTTGTCAAAAAGCTAAGTCTCGCCTTAATCCACATGGTTTATATATGCCTCTTCCTGTTCCTAGTGTTTCTTGGGAGGATATTTCTATGGACTTTGTTTTGGGATTGCCACGAACACAGAAGGGGAGGGATAGTATTTTTGTTGTTGTGGATCGGTTTTCTAAGATGGCACACTTTATTCCTTGTCATAAAACGGATGATGCTGCGCATATTGCTGATTTGTTCTTTCGTGAAATTGTTCGTTTGCATGGTGTGCCAAATACTATTGTCTCTGATCGTGATACTAAATTTCTTAGCCACTTTTGGAGATGTTTATGGGCTAAGTTGGGGACTAAATTGCTCTTTAGTACTACATGTCATCCCCAAACCGATGGTCAAATCAAGTAGTAAATAGAACTTTGTCTACTATGTTACGGGCTGTTTTAAAGAAGAACTTAAAATTGTGGGAAGAGTGTTTACCTCATATAGAATTTGCTTATAATCGTTCATTGCATTCTACCACAAAGATGTGCCCATTTGAGATTGTGTATGGTTTTGTTCCTCGTGCACCTATTGATTTATTGCCTTTACCTTCTTGATTGCAACATAATTTGGATGCTACACAACGCTGAAATGATATTAAACTTGCATAAGACTACTAAAGATAACATTGAACACATGAATGCTAAGTATAAACTTTGGGGATAAAGGGAGAAAGCATGTTGTGTTTGATGTTGGCGATCTTGTTTGGTTACATTTGCGTAAAGATCGTTTTCCGATTTACGCAAGTCTAAGTTAATGCCACGTCTTTGGTCCCTTGAAGGTGTTAGAAAGAATCAATGATAATGCATATAAACTTGAGTTGCCTGCAGACTTTGGTACGGTTAGTCCTACATTTAACATTGCAGATTTGAAGCCTTACTTTGGTGAGGAAGATGAGATTGCGTCGAGGACGACTTCAATTCAAGAAGGGGAGCATGATGTGGACATCCCTACTATTGATACAACCGTTGTACCTACAAAGAACACACATACAAGGACCCATCACAAGATATCGTACAAACAACTTAACTATCAGGTACTTTCGTTTCTTGGAACTATTCCTTACATACATGAGAATATGATGCTGCCTAAGTCGGATATATTTCTTACTCTTAGGAATGATGGACCAAGCATGGATGAGAGGGACAAGCATTGGAGCATGGCCATGCATGGAGATGGCAGCAAGCATGTGATGATCCAAGAGAAGGCCACGGATGAAGATTTCAGAACTTTGAGGCCACCATAATGGAGAAAGAAGGCTTGGACGAAATATTCAAGATCAATACTTTACGAATTCGTCCATAGCATAATATGGTGCATGACACCTTTATTTTGGGCCAGGCCCATGTAATTTTCGCAGTTTTTAGTTAGCCACTTTTTAGAGTCCGATTTGAGGAAAAGGACTTTTAGGGTTGGATTCGGCCACCACTTCCTTGGCTGGCCGAAACCCCACCTTTTCGCCCTTAAATACGCCCCATAGCCGAACCTTTAGACTCGGATTTTGTTTAGACATTAAGTTAGCCATAGTCGCAACTTCGCCAAGGCTCGAGCGTCGCAGAGGCCTCTTGTACTTCGCACCTATTCAGGATCCCACCTCTTCCAATAAAGCTTTCCTCTTAATCCGCAATATCTTGATTGCAATATTGGTTCTTACTTGTTCTCGATTTCAGGTAGGAATTAAGACCCTCGCTGGTCAGGCTGATCGTGTTCACGCAGGATCGGTAACCTCCAGGAGATTGGCCTAGCGATTGCATTGGCGCTCGTGCTCGCACGTGTAGTCGGATCGTCAAGCCCGAACTCCACCAAATCGATTATCGCCATCTCATCGAAAGATCGGACACCTTTGCCCTATCAGATCCTAGGGATTATGTGGGACCGGTTGCCACCGGCGTGAGGAGCAGGCGTGTATCGTGTTTTGGTGTGTGTGTGTTCGTGGTTTTCATCGCCTTCCCCGATTTCATACCCGACCTCCTCTCTTCCCCTCGTTCCTCGTGGAATTCGTGAAAGATCGGGCCAACCCCAGGGTTACCCCATAACATATTGGGATCAAGAGCACGGTTGATCACGAATTTCCTCCAATTTTTTCTTTTCTCCGCCTTAAAAACGAAAATCCTACCAAAAAGAGCCCAATTTGCCTTCGGATCGATCTCTGGATTTGGTGAGTTTTTCGTGGTTTTGGTCCATAGATCAGTTGCTTTGGGAGTCGATCTATAGCCCCTCTTGTTTCTAGCTCAGCCTTTCTTCAGCTTTTTCCACGAATTTGAGGTTTTGGCAAGTTCACCTCGTTCAGCTGTGCTCGTGCCAAGATTGCCGGTCAGGTAAGCTGTGATTACCATTAACAGTACTACCGGTATTGACCGTACTACCACCGGTACTACCGCCCATTACCGGTACTACCGCCGCCACGCTGCCGTGCCTCCCGCCTTTGACGCCTCGTTGTCACGACCTTTTCCACCTCGCTTGTTCGTGTTTCGCGTGTTTGTCGCCATTTTCACAACAGCTTCCGCATCATCGTCATTCCGCGCTCAACGACACCGCGACACTCGAACATCTTTCCCCACCAACGGTTGCAAGTCGTCAACAATACCAAAGGTATACCTTGCACCACCTTGACAGCCCCATATCTTCCTTTGTGTGTATCTATCCTATGAGAGCAACTCATTTTGTGTTTGTCTAAGCATTGTGCACTTGCCTTCGGAAAGTGAGAGTATGACGCCAAATACAAAAACTAACATAGTAGCATAGCAAGGGAGAAAAAGGAAAAAGAATCCAAAAAAAAAAAAAAAAAAAAGAGAAAAAGATACATAGTCCCCCAATACAAAAAGAGAATACCAAGCTTGTAAGCCAAGAAAGAGAGAAGAAAGAGCGCTCCGCGGCAAGTGCACAAATCTATTGCTTACCCTCTTTTGGCAAACGAGTTGTGGTCTCTCCTTGTGTTGGCACGACAACGGCGTAGTCTTCGTTAGGACCTTTTGTGCTCATTTTCATAGTCGCTAACCCCGCTTTCTCCACGTGTGTTTTCCGTGTTTTTGGTAGATCGTATCCTTTTTGCTTTTGATCTTTGGTTCTTTACCACGTAGGACAATAACCTTTTGCTTGGATCGTTTCGTTTGGTTTTCCACAACCCTTACCTTCCACCAAAAGCCTTTGAGAGTTTCTTGCCATTTCACTTTGCACGCTTTTCGCTCATTTGTGTGGCAATTGGTTTGATATAATCCCCAAGGTGAGGTAAACGGCTAACTCTCCACACCCTTTCTCTCCATATACAACCATTGTTGGCTTTGCATCATGGACAGGCATGGAGAGCCATCCCAACCACCACCACCTCCAGAGGATGATAACCAATTCATGACAAGATGGGACCATTGGAAGATCCGAGGAGAATTCAACTATCGTTGTGAAGCTCTCGAGCGGCGCCAAGATGAACAATTTAGCGAGGCCCGCGTGGAATTCAAGAACATCGACAACCGCTTCGAAGAGGTCCGTGGCCAAATGCATGCCATGCAACACAACCTCGGGCATCAAAATAAAGCTCTTGGCCGTGCACTCGCCTCAACGGATGAGAAGCTCCAACACATCATCGATGGACTCGCAAGGACACGCTCGCGCGAATCAAGCTCATCTCGGCACTCATCAAGTGAACCAAGTGCACCTCGCCGTCACGCTTCAAGGCACCGGGATGGACCCGTTCTTCAATCCATGAGCTCTTCACAAGCGGTACCATCTCCACGTCACGCCGCGACATCAAGCTATGATGGTGACCTCTCCGCAAGACCTCCAAGACGTGAAGCAAACCGACCACAACCAAGGGCGCTGGTGATTCAACAAGAGCACCCTCGCATAGACCACCACGGACATCGACGTCGACACGCTCCTTCAACAACAAGTGAAACTTCCGAAGAGGACGAACAAGATCATCGTCGACGTGAAGAACTCGAAGATCCTCCAAGGCGTCATCATCGACATGAGCGTCGCCGCCAACATAATGGTCATGACGAGCCTCCCCACCAAGAAGAAGAGCGCCCATGGCGCATACGGCTCGACGTCCTCCTCGCCACATGGCGCAAGCTAATGCTCCTCGCCATCAACCACGACAAGAGCAAGAGCAAGCTCCCCAAGCTCGTCGTGAGGACCATCAACCTCCTCCTCGTCGCATCCGCGACAAGAAAACGAGCACGCTCCCCAAGCTCGTCGTCAACAACAAGTTCCTCCACCAAACGAGGCACCTCAACAACCACGCGAGCATCGCAACAATCACCAAGCAAGACATGAGAGCTCGGATGATGATGATGACCGTCAAAATAATGGCAACCGACGACCGAACCGCAATGGAGAAGAAACTTCGGCAAGCTCAAATTCACCATGCCCAAGTTCACCGGTTCCAATGAGCCCGAGGAATATCTCTCTTGGGAACTAAAGGTCGACAAGATCTTCCGCATGCACAATTATAGCAATGAGAAGATGATGGCCATGGCATCCCTCGAGTTCGATGAGTATGCCAACCTTTGGTGGGAACAAGTCCAACTCCCTGAGCAAAAAGAAGAGCCTCAATCGCCACTTGGCAAGATATGAAGGCTCATATGAGATCCCGCTTTGTTCCTTCACACTACACGCGTGACCTCTTCAACAAGCTTCAAACGCTTAGTCAAGGGACAAAGACCGTGGAAGAGTACTTCAAGCAAATGGAGCTCAACATGATACGTGCCAACATTGAAGAGCGAGATGAGCAGACAATGGCACGCTTCCTCAATGGCTTGAACCATCCCATCAAACGCATCACCGAGTTCCAAAAGTACAACAACATGGTTGAGCTTGTGCACATCGCATCCAAGGCCGAGCGCCAAGTGCAAGAGGACATCAAGTACAACAAGCCAAAGACGTATTTCACCTACAAGCAAGCGCCAACCACTACTCCAACAACACCAAGTGGAAGCTCCCCAAGTACAACCAAGCTTCCCTTCAAGCCAACTATTCCCAAGGAAAACAGCCCCATGTGGCAAACAAACACGGGATGATCAACCATTCAATGGTGAATGCTACAAGTGTGGAGGCAAAGGGCACAAGTCCAATGCATGTGGAAACAAAAAAGTTTTGTTCATCCATGACAACGGCGATGAAGAATACTTGAGTGAAGAAGAGTTTGATGCAAGAGTCAAGGAAGCCATGGCAAGGCAACACTTGGAAGAGGACCAAGAACTTCTTGTGTGTGAGCATGACGCAAGTCCATCGCTTGTGGTCACAAGGGTCTTGACTACCCAAGCCAATGAAAATGAAGACCAACGCTCGAACATCTTCCAAACTCGTGCCGGCATCAATGGGAAGTCCATAAAAGTTGTCATCGATGGAGGAAGTTGCCACAACCTCGCAAGCACGGAATTGTGTGAGAAACTCAACCTCACCCTTCACCCAGATAGACACCCCTACCATATCCAATGGCTAAGTGACCAAGGATCCGTCAAGATCAAGCACACCGTCTCGGTGACGTTCTCCATCGGACACTACAAGGATACGGTGGAATGTGACGTGGTTCCAATGACGGTTTGTCACATGTTGCTCGGAAGACCGTGGCAATATGACAAGTGTGCTTTGCATAATGGTCACTCAAACACCTACACTTTCAAATGGCTTGATAAAACTTGTGTATTGCAACCAATGACTCCTAGCCAAATAATTGCGGACAATGCAAAGACTTTCGCGAGGGCGCAATACGCAAAAACACCTTGTGAGAAGAGTGGTGAGCGAGAGAACCACACCATAGTGAGTGAGAGATACAAGCCAAACTCGAGTGGAAAAACTAAGAGTGTTCTTCTTGCCACCAAAAGTGAGATGAGAGAAGTGAGGAACAACCCATCCATCTTGCACTACGTCCTCGTATGCAAGGGACTAGCGCAAGGAACTAATGACTTGACAAATATTCCTCCTTCTTTGATGGCTGTTTTGCAGGAATTCCAAGATGTGTTTCCCGAAGAGCTTCCTCATGGCCTTCCTCCTCTTCGTGGAATCGAGCACCGTATCGACCTCATACCCGGCGCACCACTACCAAACCGCGCCGCGTATCGCACAAACCCGGAAGAGACAAAGGAGATCGAGCGTCAAATCAACCAACTCGTATCCAAAGGTTTGATCCAAGTAAGCACTAGCCCAAGCGCGGTTCCCATGATCCTAGTCCCGAAAACGGATGCTACGTTGCGGTTATGCATGGACTGCCGTCCAATCAATGCTATCACCGTGCGTTATCGACATCCTATCCCGCGTCTTGATGACATGCTTGATGAGTTATGTGGAGCCACTATATTTTCGAAAATTGATCTTCGTAGTGGCTACCATCAAATTCGCATGGCGGAAGGTGATGAGTGGAAAACCGCCTTCAAGACCAAGCTTGGTCTCTATGAATGGCTGGTTATGCCTTTTGGCTTATCCAATGCCCCATCTACCTTCATGCGCCTCATGAACCATATTTTGCGAACCCTCATTGGAAAGAGTGTAGTTGTTTATTTTGATGACATTCTTGTCTATAGCAAGTCACTAGAGGAACATGTTACTCATGTTAAGGAGGTCTTACAAATCCTTCGTCATGAAAAGCTTTATGCTAACCTCCCCAAGTGCACTTTTGCAAGAGACAAGCTGATTTTCCTTGGTTTTGTTGTGTCTTCCAATGGCATTGAAGTTGACGTCTCAAAAGTCAAGGACATACGAGATTGGCCCACCCCTACAAATGTTAGTGAACTTCGTAGTTTTCATGGGTTGGCTGGCTTTTACCGTCGCTTTGTGAAAGATTTTTCCACAATTGCTTGCCCCCTCAACGAATTGACCAAGAAGAATGTCACGTTCGTTTGGGGAAAAGCACAACAAAAGGCTTTTGATGAGCTCAAAAAGAGGCTCACCGAAGCACCACTTCTTGCTTTACCGGATTTTACAAAAACCTTTGAGATTGAATGCGACGCTAGTGGTATTGGCATTGGTGGTGTCCTTATGCAAAGTGGGCGTCCTATTGCTTACCATAGTGAGAAACTTGATGGCGCACGCCTCAATTATCCAATTTATGACAAAGAACTTTTTGCCTTGGTTCGTGTTCTTCAAGTATGGCAACACTATCTTTGGCCCAAAGAATTTATCATCCATTCCGACCATGAGTCGTTGAAGTATCTTAAGGGCCAAGCCAACTTGAGTAAAAGGCACGCAAAGTGGGTTGAGTTTATGGAGTCTTTTCCTTACATTGTCAAATACAAGAAGGGCAAAGAAAATGTGGTAGCGGACGCCTTGTCTCAAAAAACACAAGCCTTCTTACACGACTCAAGTCAATGTCTTGGGTCTTGAGGACATCAAATCTTTGTACGTCGTCACTCTTTTTCTTTGGACCAATCTTTGCACAATGTTCAATAGACAAAGGGATTGACGATTTCTATTTGCACAAGGGTTTTCTTTTCAAACAAAACAAGCTTTGCATTCCGAAATCGTCTCTCCAACTGATGTGGACATCCCTACTATTGATACAACCGTTGTACCTACAGCAACACACATACAAGGACCCATCACAAGATCTCGTGCCAAACAACTGAACTATCAGGTACTTTCGTTTCTTGGAACTATTCCTTACATACATGAGAATATGATGCTGCCTAAATCAGATATGTTTCTTACTCTTAGGAATGATGGACCAAGCATGGATGAGAGGGACAAGCATTGGAGCATGGCCATGCATGGTGATGGCAGCAAGCATGTGATGATCCAAGAGAAGGCCACGGATGAAGATTTCAGAACTTTGAGGCCACCATAATGAAGAAAGAAGGCTTGGACGAAATATTCAAGATCAATACTTACTTAATTCGTCCATAGCATAATATGGTGTCATGACACCTTTATTTTGGGCCAGGCCCATGTAATTTTCGCCGGATTTTAATTAGCCACTTTTTAGAGTCCGTATTTGAGGGGAAAAGGACTTTTAGGGTTGGATTCGGTCACCACTTCCATGGCTGGCCGAAACCCCACCTTTTCGCCCTTAAATACGCCCCATAGCCGAACCTTTAGACTCGGATTTTGTTTAGACATTAAGTTAGCCATAGTCGCAACTTCGCCAAGGCTCGAGCGTCGCAGAGGCCTCTTGTACTTCGCACCTATTCAGGATCCCACCTCTTTCAATAAAGCTTTCCTCTTAATCCGCAATATCTTGATTGCAATATTGGTTCTTACTTGTTCTCGATTTCGTAGGAATTAAGACCCTCACCGGTCAGCCGATCGTGTTCACGCAGGATCGGTAACCTCCGTGAGATTGGCCTAGCGATTGCATTGGCGCCGTGCTCGCACGTGTAGTCGGATCGTCAAGCCCGAACTCCACCAAATCGATTATCGCCATCTCATCGAAAGATCGGACACCTTTGCCCTATCAAGTGGTATCGATTTCGGGTTGCTCGGTGAGATTTTACTTTTTCAGAGATTAGATCTGTTTTTACCTATAACCCACGAAAAAGCCAAAACAGCTTAGAGTTTAGATCCATCCCATAACCAATCACGCCTCGCATTATCTTTTCGTTTTTGCATTGTTGAATTTGTGTCTACATCGTCGTCGAGTTTGGTCTTAGTGTCTCGCCCCTCCTTAGAGTTTCGAGTTCGATCATACTAGTCACCGCCACACTCGCCGATCACCGCCGCCATATACCCCGCCACCATATTCCGCCGCCATATACCCCGCCACCATAAACCCTAATACTCGCCACCGCCTACCGCGACACAGATCCGATCGTTTTTATGCCGTGGTACGAGTCCAGTAGAGTTCTGTTTCTCGTTATTTCTTTTGACTTTCCTTCTTTGTTGTTTCCGTGTTCAGCTAAAGTCCGTGTCGAGCTAAGAGTCCGGTCGTAAGTCCAGAAGGAGAGCAAAAAAAAAAAAATTTTCTGGCTATACTATTTTTCGACCCCGGGGATCACTTTTCTCCATCGGCCGTTATAGCAATATTTTTTTGGCGTCTGCGCGCTTTCCGGAGCAAAATAAAAAATTTCAAAAAAAATTTTTGGGGCTAACCTCTTTAGACCTCAGAGATCGATTCTAGACACTCGCCATCATAGTGATTTTACGCATCTCGGATCGCTTTCGTGGTGCTATATCATCATCTGATGCTTGTTGTGTCGCGTCGTGACATCGTTGGTGATCTAGGCTCGCGTCTCTAGTACGGTCTAGCCTAGGACCAAAGACTGATCGCTGTTGAGCATTCTTTCAACTTTTGCATTGCTGTTTTGATAATTGCTAACCCCCCTTGCTAAGACTTCCCAGAGATCCACAGATACTCTCCACGTGCGGTGTCTCAACTCCTGGTAATCGCTTGGTTCAGTCTCTGGACCCACTGATCCTCGCGGTTGCACATTGCCTTTTCCTGCTGTTTGGTAAGAACTTGTAAGAGCTTCGTATATTGCTTGACGGATTACGCGTGACTTCCACCATATTCCTGTAGTATATACATGCTTTTAAGGACTAACCATGATACTTCGCGAACCCTTCCACCATGACGAACGAAGAACTACATGCCCACTTCTCCGCGCTCCCCGCTACCGAAGACGTGGACACGCCTAGGGAGTTTGACACCAAGCTCACCAACGCCGTGGACAAGATCGATGGACTCGAGAAATCCTTCAACGCCAAGCTTGACGTTCGTTCAAGGAGCTCAACCGATTGCCCGCACCAAGACCCACCACATGGTGCCTGACGCATTCGATCACGGCTCGGATTGCTGATACGGCTACCGCACCCGGCTCTGCTGCGGCGACGTTCCTCGACTTCCGTGGTGGCTGCTGCGACATTGGGGAGACGTATTTACGGTACTACTACGACCCGACGACGACGATCTGTTTGACGAGGAGGTTGAACAACCTCCACGGTACCGCTGGTCGTCCCCGACATTACTACCGCAACGCCGCCCACCGCGTCTTCGATGATGATCATGTTGCAAAGCTTAAATTAAATATTCCATCTTTTGAGGGTAAATATAATCTCGATGCATATCTTACATGGGAGATGGAAGTAGAACAACGTTTTGCATGCTTAAAATATCCCGAGAATATGCGTGTTAGTGCCGCTACATGTGAATTTACTAAATTTGCTTCCCTTTGGTGGTCCGAGTATTGTCGTTTAAATCCTACTACTATTCCTAGTACTTGACTGCTTTAAAACTGCTATGCGTGTTCGCTTTTGTTCCTCCCACTTATCAACGTGATTTACTAAAGAATCGACACGCTTAGAGCAAGGAAAAATTGTAGAAGAGTATTATCGGAATTGCAAACGGGATGGTTAGGTGTGGTCTTGTAGAATCTAATGAACAAATGCTTGCACGCTTTCTTTGGTGGATTAAACAAGGACATTCAGCATATTAGATTATAAGGAATATAATTCTATCACTCGTTTGTTTCATCTTGCTTGCAAAGCGAGCGTGAAGTGCAGGATCGCCAAACACCATGGAGGAGGACTAATAATTCTGCAGGTCGCATCCACTTGGACATCCCGACAATCGCCGCCTCGTGATTCGCCTCCGGCTACTACCACATCCAAGGCCACCACAAGATTTCCATGCTCCTCCACCATCATCCAATGCTCCCGCCAGAGTGCATCTTCTATGGCTTCCACGGTAAGACTAAGGATATACAATGCCGCAAGTCTGGGTTTTGGTCATATTGAGAGATGCACAACACAACGTGATGATGGTGCGAAGATGGTGAATACGATTCCGAAAGTGACTTGATGAAGATACACTAGCCCTTATTTCGCTCGAGATGGAGACAATTACGATCGATGACGAGCCAGAGGTAATGGGAGGCTGCCGATCAATACAAGAGTTTAATTACACAACGTGTGTTGAGTGTGCAATTGAGCAAATGAGCAAGATCAACGCCACAACCTGTTCCAAACACGTGGTGTTGTCAAGGAAAGAGCTATACGGATCATCATTGATGGAGGGAGTTGTAATAATCGCCGTGTTGACATGGTAGAGAAGCTTGCGCTTCCAACAAGACAACGCCCACATTCATACTACATCCAATGGTTTGAGAGTTCTCAAGAAGATCAAGGTAACAAGAACGTACGCTGCATTTTACTATTGGTACATATTCTGATTTTGTTGATTGTGATGTTGTACCTATGCAAGCTTGTTCTTTGTTACTTGGTAGACCATGGCAATTTGATAGAGAATCTGTTCATAATGGCAAAACTAACCACTATTCTCTTATGCATGATGGAAAGAAAATTGGTCTAAAACCTATGACTTTAACAGATTTTAAAAGATGATCTTGCTAGAGCTAGTAGAGCTAAAACCGAGGAGAAAAATAAAAGTGAGAATCAGATTGTTGCAGATTTTATACCACCAAGGAACACTAAATGTGATTCTACACATGCTACTGAAATTCGTTTGAAGAGTCCATGTATGCTTGCAAATAAAATTGATATTTCTGAACTAGATGTAAAGAATACTCAATGTTATGCAATTGTCTGCAAAAAGGTGTTGTTTTCATTTGAGGATATGCCTCCTTCTTTGCCACCCGCTGTTGCTAAACTTTTGCAGGAATATTAGGACGTCTTTCCATTGAGTTGCCACCAGGACTACCTCCTATTAGAGGAATTGAGCATCAAATTGATCTAATTCCTGGTGCCATGTTGCCCAACCGCGCGCCATATAGAACCAATCCAGAGGAGACAAAGGAGATACAACGCCAAATTCAGGAACTACTCGACAGAGATCATATTCGTGAGTCCCTTAGCCCTTGTGCTGTTCCTATTATTTTGGTGCCTAAGAAAGATGGTTCTTCGCGCATGTGTACTGATTGTAGAGCTATAAATAATATTACTATTCGATATCGTCATCCTATTCCACGTTTAGATGACATGCTTGATGAATTGAGTGGCTCTACCATGTTTTCTAAAGTTGATTTGCGTAGTGGTTACCACCAGATTCGTATGAAATTAGGAGATGAATGGAAAACAGCATTTAAAACTAAGTTCGGTTTATATGAGTGGTTAGTAATGCCGTTTGGTTTAACTAATGCACCTAGCACTTTCATGAGATTAATGAACGAAGTTTTACGTGCTTTCATTGGACGCTTTGTGGTAGTCTACTTTGATGATATTCGATTTATAGCAAATCTTTAGAGGAACATTTGGACCATTTACGTCTTGTTTTCAATGCTTTACGTGATGCACGTTTGTTTGGTAACCTTGAGAAGTGCACCTTTGCACCAATCGAGTTGCTTTCTTGGCTATGTTGTTACATCACGGTATTGAAGTGGATCCACCAAGATTGAAGCTATTGAGAATTGGCGCAGCCAAGACGGTCACACAAGTGAGGAGTTTTCTTGGCCTCATTGGTTTTTATAGGCGCTTTGTCAAAGACTTTGGATCAATTGCCGCTGTTGAATGAGCTTACCAAGAAGGATGTGCCCTTTGTTTGGGGCGATGCACAACAACGAGCCTTCGTCATATTGAAAGATAAGCTAACACATGCTCCTTACTCCAACTTCTGATTTTACTAAGACTTTTGAGCTTGAATGTGATGCTAGTGGAATTGGTTTGGGAGGGTGTTATTACAAGAGGGAAAACCTGCATATTTTAGTGAGAAATTGAGTGGGGCTAGTCTGAACTATTCTACTTATGATAAAGAATTATATTCGTTGGTTCGGACATTAGAAACTTGGCAACATTATCTATGGCCTAAGGAATTTGTTATTCATTCCGATCATGAATCTTTGAAGCATATTCGTAGTCAAGCTAAGTTGAATCGTCGTCATGCAAAGTGGGTTGAATTTATTGAGTCTTTTCCTTATGTTATCAAACACAAAAGGGTAAAGATAATATTATTGTCGATGCTTTGTCACCAAGTTATGCTTTGTTATCTCAACTTGACTTCAAAATATTTGGATTGGAAACTATTAAAGAACAATATGTGCATGATGCTGAATTTAAAGATGTGTTGCAGAATTGTAGAGATGGTAGAACTTGGAACAAGTTCGTCTTCAATGATGGATTTGTGTTCCGTGCTAACAAACTATGCATTCCAGATAGCTCTGTTCGTCTTTTGTTATTACAGGAGGCGCATGGAGGAGGATTGATGGGACACTTTGGTGTCAAGAAGACGGAGGATGTTCTTGCTTTGCACTTCTTTTGGCCACGTATGCGTCGAGATGTTGAGAGATTTGTGGCACGCTGCACTACTTGTCAAAAAGCTAAGTCTCGCCTTAATCCACATGGTTTATATATGCCTCTTCCTGTTCCTAGTGTTCCTTGGGAGGATATTTCTATGGACTTTGTTTTGGGATTGCCACGAACATAAGGGGAGGATAGTATTTTGTTGTTGTGGATCGGTTCTAAGATGGCACACTTTATTCCTTGTCATAAAGCGGATGATCTCGCGCATATTGCTGATTTGTTCTTTCGTGAAATTGTTCGTTGCATGGTGTGCCAAATACTATTGTCTCGATCGTGATACTAAATTTCTTAGCCACTTTTGGAGATGTTTATGGGCTAAGTTGGGGACTAAATTGCTCTTTAGTACTACATGTCATCCCCAAACCGATGGTCAAACCAAGTAGTAAATAGAACTTTGTCTACTATGTTACGGGCTGTTTTAAAGAAGAACTTAAAATTGTGGGAAGAGTGTTTACCTCATATAGAATTTGCTTATAATCGTTCTTTGCATTCTACCACAAAGATGTGCCCATTTGAGATTGTGTATGGTTTTGTTCCTCGTGCACCTATTGATTTATTGCCTTTACCTTCTTGATTGCAACATAATTTGGATGCTACACAACGCTGAAATGATATTAAACTTGCATAAGACTACTAAAGATAACATTGAACACATGAATGCTAAGTATAAACTTCTTTGGGGATAAAGGGAGAAAGCATGTTGTGTTTGATGTTGGCGATCTTGTTTGGTTACATTTGCGTAAAGATCGTTTTCACGATTTACGCAAGTCTAAGTTAATGCCACGTCGCTGGTCCCTTTAAGGTGTTAGAGAAAATCAATGATAATGCATATAAACTTGAGTTGCTGCAGACTTTGGTGCAGTTAGTCCTACATTTAACATTGCAGATTTGAAGCCTTACTTTGGTGAGGAAGATGAGATTGCGTCGAGGACGACTTCAATTCAAGAAGGGAGCATGATGTGGACATCCCTACTATTGATACAACCGTTGTACCTACAAACACACATACAAGGACCCATCACAAGATCTCGTGCCAAACAACTGAACTATCAGGTACTTTCGTTTCTTGGAACTATTCCTTACATACATGAGAATATGATGCTGCCTAAATCAGATATGTTTCTTACTCTTAGGAATGATGGACCAAGCATGGATGAGAGGACAAGCATTGGAGCATGGCCATGCATGGTGATGGCAGCAAGCATGTGATGATCCAAGAGAAGGCCACGGATGAAGATTTCAGAACTTTGAGGCCACCATAATGAAGAAAGAAGGCTTGGACGAAATATTCAAGATCAATACTTTACGAATTCGTCCATAGCATAATATGGTGTCATGACACCTTTATTTTGGTCCAGGCCCAGGTAATTTTCGCCGGATTTTAATTAGCCACTTTTTAGAGTCCGTATTTGAGGGTAAAAGGACTTTTAGGGTTGGATTCGGTCACCACTTCCATGGCTGGCCGAAACCCCACCTTTTCGCCTTAACACGCCTATAGCCGAACCTTTAGACTCGGATTTTGTTTAGACATTAAGTTAGCCATAGTCGCAACTTCGCCAAGGCTCGAGCGTCGCAGAGGCCTCTTGTACTTCGCACCTATTCAGGATCCCACCTCTTTCAATAAAGCTTTCCTCTTAATCCGCAATATCTTGATTGCAATATTGGTTCTTACTTGTTCTCGATTTCAGGTAGGAATTAAGACCCTCGCTGGTCAGGATGATCGTGTTCACGCAGGATCGGTAACCTCCAGGAGATTGGCCTAGCGATTGCATTGGCGCTCGTGCTCGCACGTGTAGTCGGATCGTCAAGCCCGAACTCCACCAAATCGATTATCGCCATCTCATCGAAAGATCGGACACCTTTGCCCTATCACCAACTTTTGCTTCTTCAAGAGTCCCATGGTGGAGGCCTTATGGGTCACTTTGGCCGTGACAAGACATATGACATGCTCTCCACTCACTACTTTTGGCCAAAGATGAAACGCGACGTGGAGCGCCACGTTCAACGATGCACTACATGTATCCAAGCTAAGTCCAAGTCCAACCCCTTTGGTCTTTATATGCCATTGCCTATTCCTCATGCACCTTGGTCGGACATTAGCATGGACTTTGTGTTAGGCTTGCCTAGATCGAAACATGGTCATGATTCCATATTTGTAGTGGTGGATCGCTTTTCGAAAATGGCACATTTCATTCCGTGCCATAAGACCGATGATGCTTCACATGTGGCAAATTTGTTTTTCAGGAAATAATTCGCTACGGCGTGTTAAGAACAATCGTCTCGACCGCTGACGTAAAATTCATGAGCTACTCGGAAGACCCTCATGGCCAAGCTCGGCATCAAGCTCCTCTTCTCGTCCCTCGCATCCTCAAACCGATGGAAAAACCGAGGTCGCTAATCAAGTCTTGGCACACTTCTCCGGTGTTGATAAAGAAGAACCTTAAAGGCGGGAGGAATGCATTCCACACGCCGAAGTTCGGCCACAACCGCGCAAGCACTCCACCACCATGAGGAGCCCGTTCATGATCGTCTATGGCTTCGAGCCTCTCACCGCGCTCGATATCCTTCCACTTCCACTTCATGAACGTACCAATATGGACGTTGCCAAGCGTGCCCAAGCAATGATGAAACTCCATGACGACACACGAGCTACTATCAAGCAACAAGTCCTTCGCCAAGCATCAAGGCTAAACAAGACCAAGAAAGAGATGATCTTTGATGAGGGCGACCTTGTATGGATACACTTGAGTAAAGAGCGCTTCCCCAAGGAACGCGACTCCAAACTAAAGCCACGAGGCGATGGACCATTCAAGGTGCTAAAGAGGATCAACAACAACGCCTATGTGATCGATATACCAACATCGAAGTATCTTGTGAGCTCGACATTTAATGTCAAGGACCTCTCACCCTACCATGGCGAAGAGGACGTTCTGACGGTTGAAGAGTCGAGGACGACTCTTTCCCAAGGGGGGGGAGCTGATGCAGCTCGTCCTACGACCGCTACTACATCTACTCCCACGAGCTACCCAAGCGGACCCATGACTCGCGCCCGAGCCAGACTCCTTCAAACTAAGGTGAACTCGCTCCTCTCCTTGTGTGACTTCGACACACCCTTGGACGGCTTGCTACTTCACACGCAAACTACATGCATCATCAGTGCAGAAGAAGCCACCGTTGCCAGACGCAAGCGGTACTACCGGCTGGGACGACCGGTACTACCGCCCCAAGCGGTCCTACCGCCTACCGCCGCCACAGACGCCCACTCACGCCTCGAAGCCGGTACTACCGGTCCTACACCGGTACTACCGGTGGCATTACTGCGCCCTCCTACCTCGCCACCGACGCCCGACGGAAGCCCAGGCCCTCAAGCGGTACTACCGCTCGAAGCGATTGCCGGCAGTACTGCATTACCGGGTCCCGCCAGACCGAACGCCTGGCCTCAGTGCCTTGTAACCCAACTTATAATTTATCTTTTCATTCCGAAACTACCCCTGTTATGTGGCTGGACTATATATAGCCCCCACCCTCTATTGTAAGCACTCAGACTTGGATAATAATAGATATTAAGGAACCCCTTGAGGACTTGTATCTATTGGTCTCATGCTCCTACCAAGGAGCACCAGATTATCCACCCCCCTCTTGGATCTTGCCTAGTGCGTTCAAGTTGTACAAGGCCTTGGGTTCTCGGTTTCTCGCCCCCAAGTCGTCAAGGTCTCACCAAGCACCTCATCCCCCGTTGTTGGCGTGGAGAGCGAGCTTTGCCCAACACCGATCCTAGGGATTATGTTGGACCGGTTGCCACCGGCGTGAGGAGCAGGCGTGTATCGTGTTTTGGTGTGTGTGTGTTCGTGGTTTTCATCGCCTTCCCCGATTTCATACCCGACCTCCTCTCTTCCCCTCGTTCCTCGTGGAATTCGTGAAAGATCGGGCCAACCCCAGGGTTACCCCATAACACGTAGTCATGGTGGCTCATCATGGATTCTTAATAGATATCATCCTCGGTTCCGGAGTCCCTAGACATGATGCACAAGACCAAGTGGTGTATATGGAAGTGGTAGTGGGAGTTAGGGATACAACGTCAAACCTAACTTTACCTTGGAAGATCGTATCGTACAAGTGGCCACACTTGAGAGCAATAAACCAAGCAAAGTGAAGTTCACGCGGAACACCAAAACCAACTACGAACCAAAAAACACACACACAAGGCCTATGGTGGATAGGTATGGAAAGTGGCATGTCAAGAACCAATCCGAAATCAAGATGTTGTAATGGCAAGTAAAGAACCACAATGATCACAAAGCAAAACAAGTTAATCCACAAGATAGGAAATATGTACAAGGAAACACACACGGTGGGAAAAATGGGACTTGTGCGACGGAGAAAGTGAGCTAAGAATCAAATGATTACCTAGCGAAGACTATAAGCTCGTGTCACACAAGTACAAGGAGAGACGCTAGTTCGATTGCACAAAATTGGTGGGCTACAAGATATGCACAATAAGTACCACCTATATGATGTTCATCGAGCTTGCGCTTCCTATGCTATGAGGCACATGTATATATCTTTCTTTTCTTTTCTTTTTTCTATTTTTTTTCTTTTTGTATCACTATTTTTCTTTTTATTTCTTTTTCACTTGCCTCTTCCTTGTGCCAACAACTATACAAGATAACTATATGAGATAGCGCTCACAATGTTTGCTCGGAATCTACAAGGTATCAAATGTGCATAGCCCAAGAAATCATAAGAGGAACTAGTCTCAATAGGTGTTTGTTGCTCGCAAAGATAGTGGGGTTCACAAAGGAATGCAAGTGGGGAGAAGTCGTGGAATGTTTATACCTTTCGTCGACGATCTTCACCCTTTATTGTTGGATTCCGCCTTGCTCACGGAATTTGGATGGAGTAGATAGCATGAACCACGTGGATGTTGATGTAAAGCTCCTTCTCCTCTTCGAAACGAGCTAAAGAACACCAAAATCCGAGTTCGTATGCAAAAGTTATGCTCAAAACGGTGAGAGGCTGAAATCTGGAACCTGCTGTTTTGGATCTGTATGGGGCGGTAGTACCGGTCTTTTGGGTCCGGTAGTACCGGTTAAGTGCGGTAGTACCGGTTTTTGGACCTGGTAGTACCGCTTGGACCTGAAACTCCCAGTTTTGACTCGTTTTCGCGATTTTGGGGTGATTTGGGCGGAAAATCTTTAAGAAAAACACCAAATCGAAGGGGGAAATCAAGGAATTAGGCCATGGGAACGCAAAGGTAGATCAACAAGTTTAGCAAGTAATCCACGGATCAAAACCTACCAAAACGCACTCAAATCACAGATCGATCCAAAACACGAATTGGGGCTGTTTTTGGTGGAATTTTCGAATTTATGGGGAAAAGACCAAATCGATGAGAACCGTGGCAACCAAAAAGCTTGATACGATGATGGAGGGTTAACCTCTTGGGTGCCCGATCTTCACGGATCTCGTGGTCAAATAGATGGGAAAGCGAGGGAAAGGGAGAAGGTAGCGGCGAACACACACCTCGCGAAGAACACGATGAACACACGCAAACTCACACGATACAAGGCCGATTGCTCCCGAGCGGCCACGGTCCGATAGAATCCTCGCAAGGAAAGATCGGTCAACGTGCTCCTCAAATCCACATCGGAGAGGAAGAACACTTTGGGGAGGGTCTTGACAACTTGGAGACGAGACATCGAACTCCAAGGCCTTGTTCAACAATGGATGCGTGATGCAAAGTCCAATCGAGGTTGGTGACGATAGTCGGTCCCCTTGGTAAAGGGGATGAGGCAAAACTAGAGATTCCACAATGGGGTTGTCTTTAGTCTAGCATCTATGCCTAAGGGATACATGAGGGTGGGGCTCTATTTATAGGCCAACCACTTAACAAGGGTAGTTTGGGGATAAACTAGGCGAATAGGTAAGTAAGGGGGATACATGGGTGTGGCCCAACTAGTGCTTGCAGCATCGACATGACCGTAGTACTGGGACTTGGGACCAGTAGTACTGGGTCATCACCGTAGTACCGCTTTGGGGACCGTGAATTATGCGGTAGTACCGCAAGCCAAGATCTGGGCATCCAAAGGGCGGTGGCGACGCTCAAGATCTGGCGGTAGTGATGACGGTAGTACCGGTTCCGCCGACCGGTAGTACCGCTTGAACCTGGCAGCTGCTGATCTGTCTTCTTCCTCCTCCTCTTCCAAGCTTCCGTCTTGTCGGGCTTGATGCTCCGGGCTTCCTCCCTTGCCTCCGTATGGTCGGTGTGAACCTATCATGAATATGTGACGGAGTATGAAGTAGCATACCATTCAATAGGGTAGGAAGGAGGCTCGCATAGAGGAACGGATTCACCTTTGGAGTCCATGACGACTTGGCGTAAGTTGGAGACCAAGATGTAGTAACGACCGTAGGTCGGGCTACATCAGCTCCCCCCTTCAAAAAGAGTCGTCCTCGACTCTACATGCTCATCACAAAGTAGAAGCGGTCGAGAGACCTTGATCCTGGGGTTCACCTTATAGTCGTCCTCGGGAAGATTGACTTGACAACACTTCAATGTTCCTTCACCTTCCTTGAAGCCTACAAAGCTCACAACAAAAGCAAAGCAACACTCAAAGCGTAGCCAATTCATGAAGATTATAGCATGAGTCCTCAAGTAGAAGGAAGTCACCTTAGCTTGTAGAGATAGCTCGATGAAGGGTAGCCATAGGTAACTCTCTTCGGTTCTTCTTGTCAACATATAGTCCATAGAGGTTGACGTGTATGCACTTGTACCTTCACACAACAAAGACCAAGCAAAATATTTTCGTGCGTGATAGAGGAGCATGTCAAATGTGGCATGTCCATTCTTGTTCACAACACGATTAGCACAACTCAAGTATAGCAAACGGGATGCATATGCATGGTCAATGTGCATGGAAGTCGTTGCAATATCATCCAAATGTGGGAACTCAAAAACTCCGTATAACATCTTATTGTGGCACTCAAAGCAATCGAATAGAAATTTTATCAACAACTTTGATGCAAAGCTTGGAGAATTTGGCAAAAACACAAAAGGAAGCATATCCAAAACAAAAGAAACTTGATGGCGCACGCCTCAATTATCCCATTTATGACAAAGAACTTTTTGCCTTGGTTCGTGTTCTTCAAGTGTGGCAACACTATCTTTGGCCCAAAGAATTTATCATCCATTCCGACCATGAGTCGTTGAAGTACCTTAAGGGCCAAGCCAACTTAAGTAAAAGGCACGCAAAGTGGGTTGAGTTTATGGAGTCTTTTCCTTACATTGTCAAATACAAGAAGGGCAAAGAAAATGTGGTAGCGGACGCCTTGTCTCATAAAAAAACACAAGCCTTCTTACTCGACTCGAAGTCAATGTATTGGGTCTTGATGACATCAAATCTTTGTACGAGTCCGACTCTTTCTTTGGACCAATATTTGCACAATGTTCAATAGACAAAGGGATTGATGATTTCTATTTGCATAAGGGTTTTCTTTTCAAACAAAACAAGCTTTGCATTCCGAAATCGTCTCTCCAACTTTTGCTTCTTCAAGAGTCCCATGGTGGAGGCCTTATGGGTCACTTTGGCCGTGACAAGACATATGACATGCTCTCCACTCACTACTTTTGGCCAAAGATGAAGCGCGACATGGAGCGCCACGTTCAACGATGCACTACATGTATCCAAGCTAAGTCTAAGTCCAATCCCTTTGGTCTTTATATGCCATTGCCTATTCCTCATGCACCTTGGTCGGACATTAGCATGGACTTTGTATTAGGCTTGCCTAGATCTAAACATGGTCACGATTCCATATTTGTAGTTGTGGATCGCTTTTCAAAAATGGCACATTTCATTCCGTGCCATAAGACCGATGATGCTTCACATGTAGCAAATTTGTTTTTCAGGGAAATAATTCGGCTACACGGCGTGCCAAGAACAATTGTCTCTGACCGTGACGTAAAATTCATGAGCTACTTCTGGAAGACCCTCATGGCCAAGCTCGGCATCAAGCTCCTCTTCTCGTCCGCCTCGCATCCTCAAACCGATGGACAAACCGAGGTAGTCAATCGAAGTCTTGGCACACTTCTCCGGGTGTTGATAAAGAAGAACCTTAAAGACTGGGAGGAATGCATCCCACACGCCGAGTTCGCCTACAACCGCGCCAAGCACTCCACCACCATGAGGAGCTCGTGTAGGGGTTCGTAGCATGGAAAACAAAAATTTTCTATCGC
The DNA here is from genome assembly GCA_030063025.1 of Avena longiglumis. Lineage (NCBI taxonomy): Eukaryota > Viridiplantae > Streptophyta > Magnoliopsida > Poales > Poaceae > Avena > Avena longiglumis. Next base: position 284,886,595 of record CP125975.1, read on the forward strand.
ATACAAACAAACAAGCCAAGATCTATCTACTAGATTGTAGCAACGAGTCGATGGAATAACTTACCCTCGAAGATTCCAAAGTGTTTAACGAGAGCGGATTCTCGTGGGTGATGTAGTCGTACTCTTTCCGATCTCAAGATCGTGTGGACGATCCTTCTGGCGCTGCGTTCCGGCAGCGCTTCAGCTTCGGTCACACGTTCGGTACTGACGAAGACCTTCCTCTCCTTGTTCCAAAGAGCGTGGAGGTTGTAGCACTCTCCTTGCGATTCCGCAAGACAAGCGTGGTACCTGGAAGTAGAGGAAATCCCAGGCTTCGCTTAGCCGGAGCCAGTATGGTGGATTATGAGAGAGGGCTATTAGTGGTCTAGAGATTAGACACACCAATTAGAAGGCTCTAAACCGCAGCTAAAGCAATTAGAAGCTCTAAACCAAGCGGCTCTAAACACGAGATTAGAGGTAGAAACTTGTGTGTCTCAAGGAGGAGCCCCGCCTCCTTTTATAGGTGGAGGGCTAGGCGCGCCAGGAGGAGGAGTCCCTCCCCAACTCGCCTAGGGCTGGGCGCCGCCAAGGAGGAGAGGAACCTCCTCCAAGTTGGTTTCAACCTCCTCTTGCTTGTTTCCCACAGTTCTGTTTCCCACAGTTTCTGTTTAGCCGTTGACTTTCAAACGGCAATTTGACTTTCATGTTTTTGGAACAGCAAGAACACTTAGTACATGATGCAATCATTCAATGACACACTCATGTACCCTCCCGAGTCTTGGGACAATCCGGACCCTTCTAGAACATTCCGATGAAAACACCTAATCATTCCCGAACTCAAACGGACTTTCCTTATATGAATCTTATTCTCCGACCATTCCGGATCACCTCGTGATATCCGGATCCCATCCGAGACTCGAACAACATTCGGTCTCTTTCTCATAATACCATAACTACTCAAACAACGTCGAATCCTTAAGTGTGTCTCCCTACGGTTCGTGAATTATGCGGACATGATCGAGACACTTCTCTGAACAATAACCAATAGAGGAATCTGGAAATTCATATGGCTCCCACATATTTCTACGATTACTTTGCGATCGAATGAACCACTTACATACGATACCAATTTCCCTTTGTCTCACGATAGTTTACTTATCCGAGGTTATGATCGTCGGTATCTCTGCATACCTAGTTCAACCTTGATGTGGACATCCCTACTATTGATACAACCGTTGTACCTACAGCAACACACATACAAGGACCCATCACAAGATCTCGTGCCAAACAACTGAACTATCAGGTACTTTCGTTTCTTGGAACTATTCCTTACATACATGAGAATATGATGCTGCCTAAATCAGATATGTTTCTTACTCTTAGGAATGATGGACCAAGCATGGATGAGAGGGACAAGCATTGGAGCATGGCCATGCATGGTGATGGCAGCAAGCATGTGATGATCCAAGAGAAGGCCACGGATGAAGATTTCAGAACTTTGAGGCCACCATAATGAAGAAAGAAGGCTTGGACGAAATATTCAAGATCAATACTTTACGAATTCGTCCATAGCATAATATGGTGTCATGACACCTTTATTTTGGGCCAGGCCCATGTAATTTTCGCCGGATTTTAATTAGCCACTTTTTAGAGTCCGTATTTGAGGGGAAAAGGACTTTTAGGGTTGGATTCGGTCCCCCCTTCCATGGCTGGCGAAACCCCACCTTTTCGCCTTAACACGCCCATAGCCGAACCTTTAGACTCGGATTTTGTTTAGACATTAAGTTAGCCATAGTCGCAACTTCGCCAAGGCTCGAGCGTCGCAGAGGCCTCTTGTACTTCGCACCTATTCAGGATCCCACCTCTTTCAATAAAGCTTTCCTCTTAATCCGCAATATCTTGATTGCAATATTGGTTCTTACTTGTTCTCGATTTCAGGTAGGAATTAAGACCCTCGCTGGTCAGGATGATCGTGTTCACGCAGGATCGGTAACCTCCAGGAGATTGGCCTAGCGATTGCATTGGCGCTCGTGCTCGCACGTGTAGTCGGATCGTCAAGCCCGAACTCCACCAAATCGATTATCGCCATCTCATCGAAAGATCGGACACCTTTGCCCTATCAAACCTCGTTACCGATAAGTACTCTTTTCTCGTTCCCGTGATATGTGATCCCTTGTGACCCAGTCACATGCTTGCAAGCTAATTGGATGACATTCCACCGAGAGGGCCTAGAGTATATCTATCCGTCATATGGATGGACAAATCCCACTCTTGATCCATGTGTTTCAACCAATACTTTCCGAACACTCAATGCCACCTTTATAGCCACCCAGTTACGGTGTGGTGTTTGATGTTATCAAAGCATCCATCCGGTAAAGGTGATATGCATGATCTCATGGTCGAAGGAATTAGGTTACTATGTATCAGAAAGCATATAGCAATTGCACTATTGAAATGACTTGATCTTTATGCTACGCTTATCAATAGGAGTATGTCCACCATATCATTCTCCTAACGATATGATCTTGTTGTTGATAACATCTCAATGTTCATGATAGGGAAACCACAATCATTTAATCAACTAACAAGCTAGTGAAGTATAGAGGCTATACTAGGGACTTTCAAATTAAGTTTACAAATCACACAAGTATCAATGTTTCCTTGTTAATACTATTATAGCATGAATGTAAACATTTATCATAAACACAAAGATATAATAATAACTACATTTATTATTGCCTCTAGGGCATATCTCCAACAGTCTCCCACTTGCACTAGAGTCATCTAATCTAGATTACATGGTAATATACCGAACACCCATGGCAGTTTGGTGTTGGTCATGTTTTGCCCTCGGGAGAGGTTTAGTCAACGGATCCGCCACATTCGGATCTGTGTGTACTTTGCAAATCTTTATATCCCCATCCCGGATATGTTCTCGAATAGCGTGAAAACGCAGCTTGATATGCTGACTTCTTGTGTGACCTTGGTTCTTGTGCATTGGCTATGGAGCCCATGTTATCACGAGATAGACATTGGGTCCAGCGCACTAGGAACCACACCCAACTCTGTAATGAACTCTTTCATCCATATCGCTTCTTGTGAAGCCTCAAGCGACCATGTATTCGATTCAGTTGAAGATCTCGCCACAACGCTTTGCTTTGCACTCCTCCCTAAGCTGCACCATTCAAAATAAATACGTATCCAGATTGTGATTTAGAATCATCCGGATCGGTGTTCCAACTAGCATCGGTGTAACCATTAACAACGAGCTGTTCATCACCTCCATAAGAAAGAACCATATCCTTAGTTCTTCTCAAGTACTTAAGGATGTTTTGATCACGTCAATGATCCACTCGGATCACTTTGATATCTGCTAGTTAAACTAACAACATATGCAATGTCGGGTCTAGTACATAGCATGGCATACATTAGAGATCATATGGTGAGGCATAGGAGTCTTACTCATCCTTTCTCTATCTTCTCGCCGATGTCGGACTTTGAGTTTTACCAAGGTCGTATTGGGCAACATGGGCAAGAACCCTTTCTTGCTTTCTTCCATTCCAAACCTCTTTAGAACTTTGTCCAAATATGTACTCTGTGTGACAATGATATTTGGCGTTCGATCTATCTCTATAAATCTTTATGCCTAATATGTAAGCTGCTTCGCCAAGATCCTTCATTGAAAAACTATTATTAAAATATTCCTTGACACTATTAAGAAGGTCTACATCATTCCCAATCAACAATATGTCATCCACATATAGTATTAAGAATGCTACTGAGCCCACTCACTTTCTTGTAAATACAAGCTTCTCCATAAGTTTGTATAAAACCAAAACTTTTGATTACCTTATCAAACGTTGATTCCAACTTCGGATGCTTGCTTCAATCCATAGATGGACCGTTGAAGTTTGCATACCTTGTTAGCATCTTTAGGATCGACAAAACCTTTGGGTTGCATCATATACAACTCTTCATCAATATCTCCATTGAGGAATGCTTTTGACATCCATCCGCCATATCTCATAATCATAATATGCGCGATTGCTAACATAATCCTCACAGACTTTAGCTTCGCATCGGTGAGAAAGTCTCATCGTAGTCAACTCCTTGAATTTGTCGAAACCCTTTTGCGACAAGTCGAGCTTTATAGACGATATTACCATCAAGATCTGCTTTTCTTGAAAATCCATTTGTTCTCGTGACCTTCCGGCCATCCTAAGTCCAACAAAGTCCATACTTGGTTTTCGTACATGGATCCAATCTCGGATTTCATGGCATCTTGCCATTTATTGGAATCTGGGCTCATCATTGCTTCCTCATATGTCTCGGGGTCATCGGTGTTGTCCACCAACATGACACTCATAACGGAATCATACCAATCTGGAGTGGTACGAGTTCTCGTTGACCTCCGAGGCTCAGAGCAACTTCAACCGAAGTTTCATGATCATCATCATTAGCTTCCTCTCTAATTGGTGCAGGCACCACGGGAACTTCTTCCGGTGCTGCGCTACTCGTAATTTCGAGAGAAGGTTCGACAACCTCGTCGAGTTCTACTTTCCTTCCAGTACTTCTTTCGAGAGAAATTCCTTCTAGAAAGGATCCATTCTGGCAACGAAGATTTTGCCTGGATCTATGATAGAAGGTATACCCAATAGTTTCCTTTGGGTATCCTATGAAGACGATTTTCCGCTTTGGGTTCAAGCTTGTCCTCAGTAACTTCTTTACATAGGCTTCAGATCCCCAAACTTTAAGGAACGACAATTTAGGTTTCTTGCCAAACCATAATTCATACGGTGTCGTTTCAACGGATTTAGACGGTGCCCTATTTAAAGTGAATGCGGCTGCTTTCTAATGCATAACCCCAAAATGATAGCGGTAAATCTGTAAGTGACATCATAGAGCGAACCATATCTAAGAGAGTTCGACATGACGCTCGGACACACCATTACTGTTGTGGTGTTCCGGCGGTGTCAATTGTGAAAGTATTCCGCACTTCTTTAAATGCTCGCCAAACTCGTAACTTAGATATTCACCTCCACGATCGAACGTAGAAATTTAATCTTCTTGTTACGTTGATTCTCTACCTCACTTTGAAACTCCTTAAACTTCTAAAGTTTTGGACTTATGTTTCATGAAATAGATATACCCATATCTACTCAAGTCATCTGTGAAAGTAAGAACATAACGATAACCATCAAGCGATGCTACACTCATTGGACCACACACATCGGTATGTATGATTTCCAATAAGTCCGTAGCTCGCTCCATCATACCGTAAAATGGAGTCTTAGTCATTTTTCCCATCGACATGCTTCGCATCTTTCAAGTGATTCAAAATCAAGTGATTCAAGAAGTCCATCGAATGGAGTTTCTTCATACGCTTCACTCCAATGTGACCAAGACGATTGCCACATATAGGTCAAATTATCGCTGATTTCAAACGTTTAGCCTCAATATTGTTGATATGTGTATTTCCACCATCGAGATTCAATAAGAATAGACCATCTATCAAAGGTGCATGTGCATAAAACATATAACTCATATAAATCGAACAACCATTATTCTCTCGACTTAAACAAGTAACCGTCTCGCAATAAACAAGATCCCGATAATGTTCATGCTCAACGCAGCACCAAATAACAATTATTTAAGTATAAAACTAATCCCGATGGTAGATGAAGAGGTAGCGTACGACCGCGATCACATCAACCTTTGATCCGTTTCCACGCGCATCGTCACCTCGTTCTTCGCTAGCTTCCGCTTATTCGCAAAGACTGCTTTGAGTTACAAATATGAGCAACCGAACCAAGATTAAATACCTGTGCACTACTACGAGTACTAGTGAGATACACATCAATAACATGTATATCGATATACCTTTCTTCTTGATGTTGCCGTTCTTCGATCCGCCAAGTACTTTGGGCAATTCCGCTCAAAGTGACCTTTCCCTTGCGAAAAGCACTCGCCTGTGCTTGGGTCCAGCCTTGGTCTTCTTCGGCGTGGTAACTTTCTTACCACCCTTCTTGAAGTGTCCCTTTGCTTACACTTGCCTTTCTTGAGTTTGGTGGTCTTATTGACCATCAACACTTGGTGCTCTTTCTTGATCTCCACTGCAGATTTTAACATAGCAAACCTGCTCGCAACTCTTTGTTCATCTTACGCATGTTGTAGTTCATCACAAAGTTCCTGTAATTTGGTGGCGGATGGAGGACGCGTAAATCCCCAAAGCATTAGGAATCACTATACCCAAGCTTTGAAGTTTGTTTGCGTGCTGCACATCTTAAGCACATGCTCACCGACAGTCTGCCCTCTTCCATCTTGCGGTTAAAGAACTTTTCGAAGCCTCATAGCTTTCAATTGCCGCATGAGTCTCAAAATCAATTTGAGATCCTCGACAATATCATATGGGTCGACTCTTCAAACCTTTTCGAAGCTCCGATTCTAAACCATACAAGATAGCACTTCGAACTATGGAGTACCGATTCTTCCGAGCGAGGTAAACATTCTTTACTTCATCGGAAGCATCACCGCAGTGGGTCACCCAATGTGCATCCAAAGACATAGGTCAAATTACCAGCTGTGAGGACAATCCTCAAATTGCGGAACCAATCCGCGAAGTTGCTTCCATTGTTTTTCAACTTTTCTTTCTCTAGGAACGCATTAAAAATGATGGTAGGGGCTGCCATTGATCTACAACATATTTGCAATAGTTTAGACTAAGTTTATGATAAATTGAGTTCAAATTAATTAATGAAATTAAACTAGGTGAACTCCCACTCAAAACAACATCCCTCACATTGTTTTAGTGATCACACGAACCAAATCCACTACATCAACACCGATCATCACGAGAGTTGATATAGTTTCAATGGCGAACAATCGTCATGTTCATCATATCTACTATACGATTCATGCTTTACCTTTCGGTAATCCGTGTTCCGAGACCATGTCTGTACATGCTAGGCTCATCAAGATCAAACCTTAGTTTCGCATGAGCAACTGCTTGCTCACGTTGTATACACTTGCGTAATCTAACACACCCGATCATCACGTGGTGCTTCAAACAACAAGCTTTAGCAACGGTGCTAACTAAGGGTGAACACTTTATGATTTGAAATTCATGTGCATGAGGGATCATCTTATAATGCTACCGCTGCCTACTAAGCAATACAAGATACATAAAGGATTAACATCACATGCAATTCATAATATGTGATATGATATGGCCTTTCTTCTTTGTGCTTCCGATCTCCATCTTCAAGCACGAACATGATCTCCATCATCACCGGCATTACATCAAGGTCAATGACGCTTCACCATGGTTGTCTCACCGGCTTCAACTATTACAACTACTTTGAATAGACACGCTGGTCTTAACATAAATTAAAGACAACCATATGGCTCCGCCGTTGCCAACTTACAATAAGGAAAATTGCATACATCAAATATAATCACAATCATGGCCATATCACATCATCAGACACCCCCGCAAAACAAAGTTAGACGCCTACTTTCTTTGCATATTTTACGTGGTTTGGGGCTTTCAATAAGTGTCTTTCTAACTTACGAACAAGAACCACAACATTGATACTAGCATTGTTGATCACCCGTTGTAAATTGGATCTTAACTATGCTAGGAGAAACAGCACCATAAAGCCACTTATGCAATACAAGTTGCATGTTGCGTGGAGCAAGTCTCATGAACGATGTCATGTAAGGTTAGCCCGGGCCGCTTCATCCCAACATACCGCAAGATGCAAAGTACACAAAAGCAATCGACAATAAAAGTATCAACGCCCACAATGACCATTGTGTTCTACTCTGCAACAGATCTACATATAGACACGGCTCGATACCCTTTGAGGGGTTCGTAGCATGGAAAACAAAATTTTCTATCGCATACAAACAAACAAGCCAAGATCTATCTACTAGATTGTAGCAACGAGTCGATGGAATAACTTACCTCGAAGATTCCAAAGTGTTTAACGAGAGCGGATTCTCGTGGGTGATGTAGTCGTACTCTTCCGATCTCAAGATCGTGTGGACGATCCTTCCAAGGCTGCGTTCAGAAGCGCTCGCAATGGTCACACGTTCGACTTCGAGGAAGACCTTCCTCTCCCTTGTTCCAAAGAAAATGGAGGTTGTAGCACTCTCCTTGCGAAGAAAGACAACTGTGGCGGTACCGAAAAGAGGGAAATCCGCAGGCTTCCAAGCCTGAGCGAGTATGGTGGATTATGAGAGAGGGCTATTAGTGGTCTAGAGATTAGACACACCAATTAGAAGGCTCTAAACCGCAGGCTAAAGCAATTAGAAGCTCTAAACCAAACGGCTCTAAACCTGAGATTAGAGGTAGAAACTTGTGTGTCTCAAGGAGGAGCCCCGCCTCCTTTTATAGGTGGAGGGCTAGGCGCAGGAGGGAGGAGTCCTCCCCAACTGCCTAGGGCTGGGCGCCGCCAAGGAGGAGAGGAACTCCTCCAAGTTGGTTTCAACCTCCTCTTGCTTGTTTCCCACAGTTTCTGCTTCCCACAGCTTCGCTTCCCACAGTTTCGCTTTCCACAGCTGCTTTTAGCCGCTTGACTTTCAAACTGCAATTTGACTTTCATGTTTTTGGAACAGCAAGAACACTTAGTACATGATGCAATCATTCAATGACACACTCATGTACCTCCCCCGGAGTCTTGACAATCCGGACCTTCTAGAACATTCCCGATGAAAACACGAATCATTCCCGAACTCCGAAACGGGACTTTCCTTATATGAATCTTATTCTCCGGACCATTCCGGATCACCTCGTGATATCCCGGATCCCATCCGAGACTCCGAACAACATTCGGTCTCTTTCTCATAATACCATAACTACTCAAACAACGTCGAATCCTTAAGTGTGTCTCTCTACGGTTCGTGAATTATGCGGACATGATCGAGACACTTCTCCAAACAATAACCAATAGAGGAATCTGGAAATTCATATGGCTCCCACATATTTCTACGATTACTTTGCGATCGAATGAACCACTTACATACGATACCAATTTCCCTTTGTCTCACGATAGTTTACTTATCCGAGGTTATGATCGTCGGTATCTCTGCATACCTAGTTCAACCTTATCGATAAGTACTCTTTTCTCGTTCCCGTGATATGTGATCCCTTGTGACCCAGTCACATGCTTGCAAGCTAATTGGATGACATTCCACCGAGAGGGCCCAGAGTATATCTATCCGTCATATGGATGGACAAATCCCACTCTTGATCAATGTGTTTCAACCAATAATTTCCGAACACTCAATGCCACCTTTATAGCCACCCGGTTACGGTGTGGTGTTTGATGTTATCAAAGCATCCATCCGGTAAAGGTGATATGCATGATCTCATGGTCGAAGGAATTAGGTTACTATGTATCAGAAAGCATATAGCAATTGAACTATTGAAATGACTTGATCTTTATGCTACGCTTGTCAATAGGAGTATGTCCACCATATCATTCTCCTAACGATATGATCTTGTTGTTGATAACATCTCAATGTTCATGATAGGGAAACCACAATCATTTAATCAACTAACAAGCTAGTGAAGTATAGAGGCTATACTAGGGACTTTCAAATTAAGTTTAGAAATCACACAAGTATCAATGTTTCCTTGTTAATACTATTATAGCATGAATGTAAACATTTATCATAAACACAAAGATATAATAATAACTACATTTATTATTGCCTCTAGGGCATATCTCCAACAGCCCGTTCATGATCGTCTATGGCTTCGAGCCTCTAACCGCGCTCGATATCCTTCCACTTCCACTTCATGAACGTGCCAATATGGACGTTGTCAAGCGTGCCCAAGCAATGATGAAACTCCATGAAGACACACGAGCTACTATCGAGCAACAAGTCCTTCGCCAAGCATCAAGGCTCAACAAGACCAAGAAAGAGATGATCTTTGATGAGGGCGACCTTGTGTGGATACACTTGAGTAAAGACCGCTTCCCCAAGGAACGCGACTCCAAGCTAAAGCCAAGAGGCGAAGTTCTAAAGAAGATCAACAACAACGCCCATGTCATCGATATACCAACATCGAAGTATCTTGTGAGCTCGACATTCAATGTCAAGGACCTCTCATCCTACCATGGCGAAGAGGAAGTTGGGACGGTTGAAGAGTCGAGGACGACTCTTCCCCAAGGGGGGAGCTGATGCAGCCCGTCCTACGACCGCTACTACATCTACTCCCACGACCTCCCCAAGTGGACCCATGACCCGCGCCCGAGCCAAACTCCTTAAAGCTAAGGTGAACTCGCTCCTCTCCTTGTGTGACTTCGACACACCCTTGGATGGCTTGCTACTTCACACGCATACACTATGCATCATCAGGTACGAAGAGAAGGACCCAAGGAACGGAGGAGAAGCAACCAGTCGCTGCCAGACATTAGCATCGCCGGGTACTCCGGCCAGGCGGTACCTCTCTCCTACCGCCACAGGCACCCCCAACGGAAGCTCAAGCCGCTGCCAGACGCAAGCGGTACCGCCGTGATGTGGACATCCCTACTATTGATACAACCGTTGTACCTACAGTAACACACATACAAGGACCCATCACAAGATCTCGTGCCAAACAACTGAGCTATCAGGTACTTTCGTTTCTTGGAACTATTCCTTACATACATGAGAATATGATGCCTAAATCGAAATGTTTCTTACTCTTAGGAATGATGGACCGAGCATGGATGAGAGGGACAAGCATTGGAGCATGGCCATGCATGGTGATGGCAGCAAGCATGTGATGATCCAAGAGAAGGCCACGGATGAAGATTTCAGAACTTTGAGGCCACCATAATGAAGAAAGAAGGCTTGGACGAAATATTCAAGATCAATACTTTACGAATTCGTCCATAGCATAATATGGTGTTGCGACACCTTTATTTTGGGCCAGGCCCATGTAATTTTCGCAGGATTTTAATTAGCCACTTTTAGAGTCCAGATTTGAGGAAAAGGACTTTTAGGGTTGGATTCGCCACCACTTCCATGGCTGGCGAAACCCCACCTTTTCGCCTTAAATACGCCCATAGCCGAACCTTTAGACTCGGATTTTGTTTAGACATTAAGTTAGCCATAGTCGCAACTTCGCCAAGGCTCGGCGTCGCAGAGGCCTCTTGTACCGCACCTATTCAGGATCCCACCTCTTTCAATAAAGCTTTCCTCTTAATCCGCAATATCTTGATTGCAATATTGGTTCTTACTTGTTCTCGATTTCGTAGGAATTAAGACCCTCGCTGTCAGCCGATCGTGTTCACGCAGGATCGGTAACCTCCGTGAGATTGGCCTAGCGATTGCATTGGCGCCAGGTTTCGCACGTGTAGTCGGATCGTCAAGCCCGAACTCCACCAAATCGATTATCGCCATCTCATCGAAAGATCGGACACCTTTGCCCTATCAAGTGGTATCAGATTTCAGGTTGCTCGGTGAGATTTTACTGTTTTTCGTAGATTAGATCTGTTTTTACCTATAACCCACGAAAAAGCCAAAAACACAGTTAGAGTTTAGATCCATCCCATAACCAATCTACGCCTCGCATTATCTTTTCATTTTTTGCATTGTTGAAATTGTGTCTACATCGTCGCGTCGAGTTGCTGGTCTTAGTGTCTCGTCCCTTAGAGTTTCGAGTTCTGATCATAATAGTCACCGCCACACTCGCCGATCACCGCCGCCATATACCCTGCCTCCATATTCCGCCGCCATATACCCTGTCCCCATAAAACCCTAATACTCTGCCTTCCTACCGCGACACGATCCGATCGTTTTCCGCCATGTACGAGTCCGAGTAGAGTTCTGTTTCCTCGTTATTTCTTTTGACTTTCCTTCTTTGTTGTTTCCGTGTTCAGCTAAAGTCCGTGTCGAGCTAAGAGTCCGGTAAGTCCGTATGAGAGCAAAAAAAAAAAAAAAAAAGAAAAGAAAAGTGGAACCCTCCGAAAAAAAATTTCGGCTATACTATTTTTACCCCGGGATCACTTTTCTCCATCGGCCGTTATAGCGATATTTTTTGGCGCTGCGCTTCGAGCAAAATAAAAATTTGAAAAAAATTTTTGGGGCTAACCTCCTTTTTAGACCCCAGAGATCGATTCTAGACACTCGCCATCATAGTGATTTTACGCATCTCGATCGCTTTCAGGGTGCTATATCATCATACGGCTTGTTGTGTCGCGTCGTGACATCGTTGGTGATCTAGGCTCGTCTCTAGTACGGTCTAGCCTAGGACCAAAGACAGCATCGTTGAGCATTCTTTCAACTTTTGCATTGCTGTTTTGATAATTCTTGACCCCTTTGCTAAGCCTTCCCGAGCTCCACAGATACTCTCCACGTGCGGTGTTTCGACTCACAGTAATCGCTGGTTCAATCTCGACCCACCGATCCTCGTGGTTGCACATCGCCTTTTCCTCGCTTGGTAAGAACTTGTAAGAGCTTCAGATATTGCTTGATGACACGTGACTTCCACCATATTCCTGTAGTATATACTGCTTTTTAAGGACTAACCATGATGATACTTCATGAACCCGCCACCATGATTTAACGAAGAACTACATGCCCACTTCTCCGCGCTCACGGTCACCGCACAAGACGTGGACACGCTAGGGAGTTTGACACCAAGCTCACCAACGCCGTGGACAAGATCGATGGACTCGAGAAATCCTTCAACGCCAAGCTTGACGCTCGTTCAAGGAGCTTTGAACCGATTGCCAGACCGCACAAGACCCACACATGGTGTGCACGCATTCCGATCACGGCTCGGACCGCTGAATGCGGTTGCCGCACTTCGGCGGCCTCGACATCGACGTTCTCGACTTCCGCATTTCTGCCGCGACATTGGGGATGACGACGGGTACTACTACGACCCGACGACGATCTGTTGACGAGGAGGTTGAACAACCTCCAGTGTACCGGTCCCCCGACATTACTACCGCAACGCCGCCCACGACGCATCGATGATGATCATGTTGCAAAGCTTAAATTAAATATTCCATCTTTTGAGGGTAAATATAATCCTGATGCATATCTTACATGGGAGATGGAAGTAGAACAACGTTTTGCATGCTTAAAATATCCTGAGAATATGTGTGTTAGTGCTGCTACATGTGAATTTACTAAATTTGCTTCCCTTTGGTGGTCTGAGTATTGTCGTTTAAATCCTACTACTATTCCTAGTACTTGTACTGCTTTAAAAACTGCTATGCGTGTTCGTTTTGTACCTCCTACTTATCAACGTGATTTACTAAAGAATCTGACACGTTTAGAGCAAGGGAAAAATTCTGTAGAAGAGTATTATCAGGAATTGCAAACGGGATGGTTAGGTGTGGTCTTGTAGAATCTAATGAACAAATGCTTGCACGCTTTCTTTGGTGGATTAAACAAGGACATTCAGACATATTAGATTATAAGGAATATAATTCTATCACTCGTTTGTTTCATCTTGCTTGCAAAGTCGAACGTGAAGTGCAGGATCGCCAAACACCATGGAGGAGGACTAATAATTCTGCAGGTCGCACATCCACTTGGACATCGCGACAATCAGCGCCTCCTCGTGATTCGCCTCCACTACTACCACATCCAAGGCCACCACAAGATTTCCATTGCTCCTCCACCATCATCCAATGCTCCTACCGTAGTGCATCTTCTATGGCTTCCACGGTAAGACTAAGGATATACAATGCCGCAAGTCTTTGGGGTTTTGGTCATATTGAGAGAAAAGGCACAACACAACGTGTGATGATGGTGCGAGAAGATGGTGAATACGATTCCGCGAGTGACTTGATGAAGATACACTAGCCCTTATTTCGCTCGAGATGGAGACAATTCGATGATGATGACGAGGTAATGGGAGTCAAGCTGGCGATCAATACAAGAGTTTAATTACACAACGTGTGTTGAGTGTGCAATTGAGCAACTGAGCAAGATCAACGCCACAACCTGTTCCAAACACGTGGTGTTGTCAAGGAAAGAGCTATACGGATCATCATTGATGGAGGGAGTTGTAATAATCGCCGGTGTTGACATGGTAGAGAAGCTTGCGCCAACAAGACAACGCCCACATTCATACTACATCCAATGGTTTGAGAGTTCTCGAAGATCAAGGTAACAAGAACCAGACGCTGCATTTTACTATTGGTACATATTCTGATTTTGTTGATTGTGATGTTGTACCTATGCAAGCTTGTTCTTTGTTACTTGGTAGACCATGGCAATTTGATAGAGAATCTGTTCATAATGGCAAAACTAAGCACTATTCTCTTATGCATGATGGAAAGAAAATTGGTCTAAAACCTATGACTCTTAACAGATTTTAAAAGATGATCTTGCTAGATCTAGTAGAGCTAAACCGAGGAGAAAAATAAAAGTGAGAATCGATTGTTGCTGCAGATTTTATACCACCAAAGAACACTAAATCTGATTCTACACATGCTACTGAAATTGCTTGAAGAGTCCATGTATGCTTGCAAATAAAATTGATATTGCTGAGCTAGATGTAAACAATACTCAATGTTATGCAATTGTATGCAAAGAGGTTCTGTTTTCATTTGAGGATATGCCTCCTTCTTTGCCACCCGCTATTGCTAACCTTTTGCGTGGAATATGAGGACGTATTTCCGCTGAGTTGCCACGGACTACCTCCTATTAGAGGAATTGAGCATCAAATTGATCTAATTCCTGGTGCCACGTTGCCCAACCGCGCCATATAGAACCAATCCAGAGGAGACAAAGGAGATACAACGCCAAATTCAGAACTACTCGACAGAGATCATATTCGTGAGTCCCTTAGCCCTTGTGCTGTTCCTATTATTTTGGTGCCTAAGAAAGATGGTTCTTCGCATGTGTACTGATTGTAGAGCTATCAATAATATTACTATTCGATATCGTCATCCTATTCCACGTTTAGATGACATGCTTGATGAATTGAGTGGCTCTACCATGTTTTCTAAAGTTGATTTATGAGTGGTTACCACCAGATTCGTATGAAATTAGGAGATGAATGGAAAACAGCATTTAAAACTAAGTTCGGTTTATATGAGTGGTTAGTAATGCCGTTTGGTTTAACTAATGCACCTAGCACTTTCATGAGATTAATGAGCGAAGTTTTACGTGCTTTCATTGGACGCTTTGTGGTAGTCTACTTTGATGATATTCTGATTTATAGCAAATCTTTAGAGGAACATTTGGACCATTTACGTTGTTTTCAATGCTTTACGTGATGCACGCTTGTTTGGTAACCTTGAGAAGTGCACCTTTGCACCAATCGAGTTGCGCTTTCTTGGCTATGTTGTTACATCACGGGGTATTGAAGTGGATCCACCAAGATTGAAGCTATTGAGAATTGGCATGAGCCCAAGACGGTCACACAAGTGAGGAGTTTTCTTGGCCTCATTGGTTTTTATAGGCGCTTTGTCAAAGACTTTGGATCAATTGTCACGCTGAATGAGCTTACCAAGAAGGATGTGCCCTTTGTTTGGGGCGATGCACAACAACAGCCTTCGTCATATTCAAAGATAAGCTAACACATGCTCCCTTACTACAACTTCCTGATTTTACTAAGAATTTTGAGCTTGAATGTGATGCTAGTGGAATTGGTTTGGGAGGGGTGTTATTACAAGAGGGAAAACCTGTTGCATATTTTAGTGAGAAATTGAGTGGGGCTAGTCTGAACTATTCTACTTATGATAAAGAATTATATGCGTTGGTTCGGACATTAGAAACTTGGCAACATTATCTATGGCCTAAGGAATTTGTTATTCATTCTGATCATGAATCTTTGAAGCATATTCGTAGTCAAGCTAAGTTGAATCGTCATGCAAAGTGGGTTGAATTTATTGAGTCTTTCCTTATGTTATCAAACACAAAAGGGTAAAGATAATATTATTCTTGATGCTTTGTCACGCCGTTATGCTTTGTTATCTCAACTTGACTTCAAAATATTTGGATTGGAAACTATTAAGGAACAATATGTGCATGATGCTGAATTTAAAGATGTGTTGCAGAATTGTAGAGATGGTAGAACTTGGAACAAGTTCGTCTTCAATGATGGATTTGTGTTCCGTGCTAACAAACTATGCATTCCAGATAGCTCGGTTCGTTTGTTGTTATTACAGTAGGCGCATGGAGGAGGATTGATGGGACACTTTGGTGTCAAGAAGACGGAGGATGTTCTTGCTACACACTTCTTTTGGCCACGTATGCGTCGAGATGTTGAGAGATTTGTGGCACGCTGCAATACTTGTCAAAAAGCTAAGTCTCGCCTTAATCCACATGGTTTGTATATGCCTCTTCCATTCCTAGTGTTCCTTGGGAGGATATTTCGATGGACTTTGTTTTGGGATTGCCACGAACACGTATGAGGGATAGTATTTTTGTTGTTGTGGATCGGTTTTCTAAGATGGCACACTTTATTCCTTGTCATAAAGCGGATGATCTGCGCATATATTGATTTGTTCTTTCGTGAAATTGTTCGTTTGCATGGTGTGCCAAATACTATTGTCTCGATCGTGAACTAAATTTCTTAGCCACTTTTGGAGATGTTTATGGGCTAAGTTGGGGACTAAATTGCTGTTTAGTACTACATGTCATCCCCAAACCGATGGTCAAACCAAGTAGTAAATAGAACTTTGTCTACTATGTTACGGGCTGTTTTAAAGAAGAACTTAAAATTGTGGGAAGAGTGTTTACCTCATATAGAATTTGCTTATAATCGTTCATTGCATTCTACCACAAAGATGTGCCCATTTGAGATTGTGTATGGTTTTGTTCCTCGTGCACCTATTGATTTATTGCCTTTACCTTCTTGTGCAACATAATTTGGATGCTACACAACGCTTTGAAATGATATTAAACTTGCATAAGACTACTAAAGATAACATTGAACACATGAATGCTAAGTATAAACTTCTTTGGGGATAAAGGGAGAAAGCATGTTGTGTTTGATGTTGGCGATCTTGTTTGGTTACATTTGCGTAAAGATCGCTTTTCTGATTTACGCAAGTCTAAGTTAATGCCACGTCTTCTGGTCCCTTTAAGGTGTTAGAGAGAATCAATGATAATGCATATAAACTTGAGTTGCTGCAGACTTTGGTACAGTTAGTCCTACATTTAACATTGCAGATTTGAAGCCTTACTTTGGTGAGGAAGATGAGATTGCGTCGAGGACGACTTCAATTCAAGAAGGGGAGCATGATGTGGACATCCCTACTATTGATACAACCGTTGTACCTACAAAGAACACATACAAGGACCCATCACAAGATCTCGTGCCAAACAAGCGAGCTATCGGTACTTTCGTTTCTTGGAACTATTCCTTACATACATGAGAATATGATGCCTAAATCAAATGTTTCTTACTCTTAGGAATGATGGACCGAGCATGGATGAGAGGGACAAGCATTGGAGCATGGCCATGCATGGTGATGGCAACAAGCATGTGATGATCTAAGAGAAGGCCACGGATGAAGATTTGAACTTTGAGGCCACCATAATGAAGAAAGAAGGCTTGGACGAAATATTCAAGATCAATACTTTACAATTCGTCCATAGCATAATATGGTGTCATGACACCTTTATTTTGGGCCAGCCCATGTAATTTTCGCAGATTTTAATTAGCCACTTTTTAGAGTCCGTATTTGAGGAAAAGGACTTTTAGGGTTGGATTCGCCACCACTTCCATGGCTGGCGAAACCCCACCTTTTCGCCTCTTAAATACGCCCCATAGCCGAACCTTTAGACTCGGATTTTGTTTAGACATTAAGTTAGCCATAGTCGCAACTTCGCCAAGGCTCGGCGTCAGAGGCCTCTTGTACTGTGACCTATTCAGGATCCCACCTCTTTCAATAAAGCTTTCCTCTTAATCCGCAATATCTTGATTGCAATATTGGTTCTTACTTGTTCTCGATTTGGTAGGAATTAAGACCCTCACCGTCAGTCGATCGTGTTCACGCAGGATCGGTAACCTCCAGGAGATTGGCCTAGCGATTGCATTGGCGCTCGTGCTCGCACGTGTAGTCGGATCGTCAAGCCCGAACTCCACCAAATCGATTATCGCCATCTCATCGAAAGATCGGACACCTTTGCCCTATCACGCCGACCGGTACTATCGGTCCAAGCGGTACTACCAGTCCAACGACCGGTACTCTGGGACACGCACGACCGCCTCCTACCGCTTCGCCACAGCGCCTTGACAACGACTCAGGCCCTCAGCGGTACTACCGCTCAGAGCGGTACTCGGTCACCACCGTACTACTGGGTTGCAGACCGGTACTACCGGGCCCGACCGATGAATACCTAAAGTGCGGCCCTGCCTTGTAAACCTACCTATAATTTACCTGCTCGTTCAAACTACCCCTGTTTGTGGCTGGACTATATAGCCCCCACCCTCCATTGTAAGTCCTTAGACTTGGATAATAATAGATATTAAGGAAACCCTTTGAGGACTTATATCTATTGGTCTCATGCTCCTACCAAGGAGCACCGGATTATCCACCCCCTCTTGGATCTTGCCTAGTGCGTTCAAGTTGTACAAGGCCTTGGGTTCTCGATTTCTCGCCCCCAAGTCGTCAAGGTCTCACCAAGCACCTCATCCCCCGTTGTTGGCGTGGAGAGTGAGCTTCGCCCAACACCGATCCTAGGGATTATGTTGAACCGGTTGCCACCGGCGTGAGGAGTAGGCGTGTATCGTGTCTTGGTGTGTGTGTTCGTGGATTTCATCGTCTTCCCCCGATTTCATACCCGACCACCTCTCTCCCCCTCGTTGCTCGTGGAATTCGTGAAAGATCGGGCCAACCCCAGGGTTACCCCCCAACATACTTCATGCATCTACGTTGTGTATCCTCAGATATGAAGCAACACCACCACCCCAAGCCACCAAGGAAGCAGGGCCAGGAGAAGAAGATGTTGGAGCTCTGCACACCGGAATCTCCGGTGTAGACCGGAGTCTCCGGCCTCCTACACCGGAGTCTCCGGACCTTCCTCCGGTCCAGACCGGAGACCCAAGCCCGGGACAGCCAGAAGCCCCCTCCGGAGACGGGTCCGGAGATTGACCGGAGTCTCCGGTCCAGACCGGAGTCTCCGAACCCGAGACCGGAGTCTCCGGACTGACCGTCGCCAGGCATGTTAAAGCCTTTTGGGCCTGTCCCATGTAACCCCCAATTTCGCCCCAAACTTCCAGTTTTATTCTAGAACTACCCCTGTTTAAGTGGTTGGCCTATATAAAGCCCCACCCCTCATATGTAAACCCTAGACTTGGATAATGATAGATTAAGACACCCTTTGAGGATCTTTTAATCTATTGGTCTCATGCTCCTACCAAGGAGCACCTATTGTCCACCTTCCTCTTGGATCTTGCCTAGTGCGTTCAAGTTGTACAAGGCCTTGGGTTCTCGGTTTCTCGCCCCCCAAGTCGTCAAGATCTCACCAAGCACCTCGTCCCCCGTTGGTGGCGTGGAGAGAGAGCTTCGCCCAACACCGATCCTAGAGATTATGTTGGACCGGTTGCCACCGGCGTGAGATATCGGCGTGTATCGTGTTTTGCGTGCGTGTGTTCGTGGTTTTCATCCCTTCTTCCCCCGACCACCGCTTTCCCCTCGCGTTCCGCGGGAGTTCGTGAAAGATCGGGCCACCCCAAGGGGTTTCCCCATAACATCTTGGTATCAAGAGCAAGGTTGATCATGAATTTCCCCCCAATTTTTCTTCTATCCACCATAAATTTGAAAATTTCCCAAAAAAACAACCCCAATTTGCCTTTGGATCGATCTGTCGTTTTGGAGTGTTATTGGTGGTTTTGATCCGACCAAATCTTGTCTAAGGTGTTGGTTCAGCTTTTGCCTGCGTTTCCCAGCCATATGTTGGCCAAATTTTCGTGGATTTGAGGACTCTAGGCGTGGATTTCCGCTCAAGAACACGAGCAGACCTCCCACACCGGAGTCTCCGGCCCTGTGCACCGGAGTCTCCGGCCTACACCGGAGTCTCCGGCCCAAGACCGGAGTCTCCGGCCCTGGACGCCAGTTTTGCCCATTTTTCCTCTTTTCTGCATTGGCTAATCTGTCCACTTGTTTGTGTTCCGTGTGCGTGTCACCAACTAACAGATAGCTTCCGCAACATCGCCGCGCTCTTCGACACCACGGACCCCAAACTCTTCCCCGCTCCTCGACACAAGGTCATCACCATCAACTAAGGTATAACTTGTGTCAACCTTTGTAGCCATATCTTCCTTTGTGTGTACCTATCCTATGAGAGCAACTCATTTTGTGTTTGTCTAAGCATTGTGCACTTGCCATTGGAAAGTGAGAGTGTGAGGGCAAATACAAAAGTTAACATAGTGATAGGGCAAAGGTGTCCGATCTTTCGATGAGATGGCGATAATCGATTTGGTGGAGTTCGGGCTTGACGATCCGACTACACGTGCGAGCACGAGCGCCAATGCAATCGCTAGGCCAATCTCCTGGAGGTTACCGATCCTGCGTGAAAACGATCAGCCTGACCAACGAGGGTCTTAATTCCTACCTAAAATCGAGAACAAGTAAGAACCAACATTGCAATCAAGATATTGCGGATTAAGAGGAAAGCTTTATTGAAGAGGTGGGATCCTAAATAGGTGCGAAGTACAAGAGGCCTCTGCGACGCTCGAGCCTTGGCGAAGTTGCTATGATGGCTAACTTAATGTCTAAACAAAATCCGAGTCTAGGGGGTCGGCTATGGGGAGTATTTAAGGGCGAAAAGGTCGGGTTTTGGCCAGCCATGGAAGTGGTGGCCGAATCCAACCCTAAAAGTCCTTTTCCCCTCAAATACGGACTCTAAAAAGTGGCTAATTAAAATCCTGCGAAAATTACATGGGCCTGGCCCATAATAAAGGTGTCGCAGCACCATATTAAGCTATGGACGAATTCGAAAAGTATTGATCTTGAATATTTCGTCCAAGCCTTCTTTCTTCATTATGGTGGCCTCAAAGTTCTGAAATCTTCATCCGTGGCCTTCTCTTGGATCATCACATGCTTGCTGCCATCTCCATGCATGTCCATGCTCCAATGCTTGTACCTCTCATCCATGCTTGGTCCATCATTCCTAAGAGTAAGAAATATATCTGATTTAGGCAGCATCATATTCTCATGTATGTGAGGAATAGTTCCAAGAAACGAAGGTACTTGATAGTTAAGTTGTTTGGCACGAGATCTTGTGATGGGTCCTTGTATGTGTGTTGTTGTAGGTACAACGGTTGTATCAATAGTAGGGATGTCCACATCACATAGTAGCATAGCAAGGGAGAAAAAGAAAAAGAATCAAAAAAAGAGAAAAAAATAGAAAGATACATAGTCTCCCAATACAAAGAGAGCATTAAGCTTGTAAGCAAAAGAGCGAGGAAGAAGCGCGCCAAGGCAAGTGCACAAATCCGTTGCTTACCCTCTTTTGGCGAACAAGTTGTGGTCTCTCCTTGCGTTGGCACGACACCCGAGCGTAGTCTTCGTTAGGCCATTTCATGCTCACTTTCATAGTCGTGCTAACCCCATGTTTCTCCACGCGTGTGTGTAGTCGTAGGTTCTTGTCACCTTTTGAGTTGACCATTTCCTTTTGACTTGAGTTGTTGGATTTTCTCCACTTTTGACTATCCTTTGCGTTCGGCTGGTTCTTTGGCTTTTGCACAATCCTACCCATCCACCAAAAGCTTTTGAGAGTATATCTCCTTTGTGTGTGAGTTTCTTTGCCATTTCACTTTGCACGCTGTTCGCTCCTTTGTGTGGCAATTGGTTTGATATAATCTCCAAGGTGAGGTAAAAGGCTAACTCTACGCACCTTTACTCTCCATATACAACCCTTGTCGGATTTGCATCATGGACAGGAATGGCGAGCCGTCCCAACCACCACCACCACCTCCGGAGGATGACAATCCATACATGACAAGATGGGACCATTGGAAGGTTCGTGGAGAATTCAACTACCGTTTTGAAGCCCTTGAGCGGCGCCAAGATGAACAATTTAGCGAAGCCCGAGTGGAGTTCAAGAACATCGACAACCGCTTCGAGGAAGTCCGAGGCCAAATGCATGCCATGCAACACAACCTCGGTCATCAAAATGAAGCTCTTGGTCGTGCCCTCGCCTCAACGGATGAGAAGCTTCAACGGCTCATTGATGGGTTGGCAAGGCCACGCTCGCGAGACTCAAGATCATCACGGCACTCCTCAAGTGAATCAAGTGCACCTCGCCGTCACGCTTCAAGGCACCGGGATGGACCCGTCCTTCAATCCATGAGCTCTTCTCAAGCGGTACCATCTCCGCGACACGCCGCAACGTCAAGTTATGATGGTGACCTCTCCGCAAGACCTCCAAGACGTGAAGTGGACCGGCCACAACAAAGGACACTTGTGCTTCAACAAGAACAACCTCACATGGACCACCAAGCCCATCGCCATCGACATGTTCTTTCCACAACAAGTGAAGCATCCGAAGTGGAAGAACAAGTTCGCTGGCGGCGTGAAGCACTCGAAAATCCACCAAGGCGTCCTCCTCGACATGAACGTCAACGTCGTCAACATGATCTAAACGACGAGCCTCCTCCACATCAAGAAGAAAGAGAGCAGCCGATTGCGCATGCGGCTCGACGTCCTCCTCGCCACATGGCGCAAGATAATGCTCCTCGGCATCAACCACGACAAGAACAAGAGCAAGCTCCCCAAGCTCGCCGTGAGGACCAACAACCTCCTCCTCGTCCTCAACCGCGCCAACAACAAGAGCAAGCTCCCCAAGCTCTTTGTCCAAACCAAGTTCCACCACCAAACGCGGCACCTCAACAATCGCAAGAGCAACGCCACCATCAACAAGCAAGACATGAGAGCTCGGATGATGAAGATGGCCGCCACAATCATGGAAACCGTCGCAACCGAAACCGCAATGAGGAAGAAACTTTCGGCAAGCTTAAGTTCACCATGCCCAAGTTCACCGGTTCCAATGATCCCGAAGAATACCTCTCATGGGAACTCAAGGTTGACAAGATCTTCCGCATGCACAACTTTAGAAATGAGAAGATGATGGCCATGGCATCCCTCGAGTTTGATGAATATGCCAACCTTTGGTGGGAACAAGTCCAACTCACTCGTGAATCAAAAGAAGATCCCCCAATCTCAACTTGGCAAGATATGAAGGCTCATATGAGATCCCGCTTTGTTCCTTCACACTACACGCGTGACCTCTTCAACAAGCTTCAAACGCTTAGTCAAGGAACAAAGACCGTGGAAGAGTACTTTCAAGCAAATGGAGCTCAACATGATCCGTGCCAACATTGAAGAGCGTGATGAACAAACAATGGCATGTTTCCTTAATGGCTTGAATCATCCTATCAAGCGCATCACCGAGTTCCAAAGGTACAACAACATGGTTGAGCTTGTGCACATTGCATCAAAGGCCGAATGTCAAGTGCAAGAGGACATCAAGTTCAACAAGCCAAAGACATACTTCACATACAAGCAATATCCAACCACTACTCCGACAACACCAAGTGGAAGCTCCTCAAATACCACCAAGCTTCCCTTCAAGCCAACACTCCCTCAAGGAAAACCGCCCCCAAGTGGCAAGTACACAAGAGATGAACAACCATTCAATGGTGAGTGCTACAAAGTGTGGAGGCAAAGGACACAAGTCGGCCGCATGTGGGAACAAGAAAGTTTTGTTCATCCATGACAACGGCGATGAAGAATACTTGAGCGAAGATGAGTTTGATGCAAGGGTCAAGGAAGCCATGGCAAGGCAACATTTGGAAGAGGACCAAGAGCTACTCGTGTGTGAGCATGACGCAAGCCCATCGCTTGTGGTCACAAGGCTCTTATCTACTCAAACCAACGATCAAACATCTTCCAAACGCGTGCCGGTATCAATGGGAGATCCATTAAAGTTGTCATCGATGGAGGGAGTTGCCACAATCTTGCAAGCACGGAATTGTGTGAGAAACTCAACCTCACCCTACATCCACACAAGCACCCCTACCATATTCAATGGCTAAGTGACCAAGGGTCCGTCAAGATCAAGCACACCGTCTCGGTAACGTTCTCGATTTGACCATACAAGGACACGGTAGAATGTGACGTGGTCCCAATGATGGTTTGCCATATGTTGCTAGGAAGGCTGTGGAAATTTGACAAGCGTGCTTTGCATAATGGTCACTCAAACACTTATACCTTCAAATGGCTTGACAAAACTTGTGTGTTGCAACCAATGACTCCTAGCCAAATAATTGCGGACAATGCAAAGGCTTTAGCGAGGGCGCAATACACAAAACCATCTTGTGAGAAGAGTGGTGAGCGAGAGAACCACACTATAGTGTGTGAGTGCCACAAGCCAAACTCGAGTGGAAAAACTAAGAGTGTTCTTCTTGCCACCAATAGTGAGATGAGAGAAGTGCGGAACAACCCATCCATTTTGCACTATGTCCTTGTATGCACGGGACTAGCGCAAGGAACTAATGACTTGACAAATGTTTCTCCTTCTTTGATGGCTGTTTTGCAGGAATTCCAAGATGTATTTCCCGAAGAGCTTCCTCATGGACTACCTCCTCTTCGTGGAATCGAGCACCGCATCGACCTCATACCCGACGCCCCACTCCCAAACCGTGCCGCGTATCGCACGAACCCGGAAGAGACGAAGGAGATAGAACAACAAATCAACCAACTCGTCTCCAAAGGTTTGATCCAAGTAAGCACTAGCCCAAGCGCGGTCCCCGTGATTCTAGTTCCAAAAACGGATGATACGATGCGGTTATGCATGGACTGCCGTCTAATCAATGCTATCACCGTGCGTTATCGACATCCTATACCGCGTCTTGATGACATGCTTGATGAGTTATGTGGAGCCACTATATTTTCGAAAATTGATCTTCGTAGTGGTTACCATCAAATTCGCATGGCCGAAGGTGATGAGTGGAAAACCGCCTTCAAGACCAAGCTTGGTCTCTATGAATGGTTGGTTATGCCTTTTGGCTTGTCAAATGCGCCATCTACCTTCATGCGCCTAATGAACCATATTTTGAGATCTCTTATTAGGAAGAGTGTCGTTGTTTACTTTGATGACATCCTTGTCTATAGCAAGTCACTAGAGGAGCATGTTACTCATGTTAAGGCGGTCCTTCAAATCCTTCGTCATGAAAAGCTTTATGCTAATCTCCCAAAGTGCACTTTTGCAAAAGACAAGCTCATTTTCCTTGGTTTTGTTGTGTCTTCTAATGGCATTGAAGTTGATGTCTCAAAAGTTAAGGACATACGAGATTGGCCCATACCCACCAATGTTAGTGAACTTCGTAGTTTTCATGGGTTGGCTGGGTTTTACCGTCGCTTTGTGAAAGACTTTTCTACCATTGCTTGCCCCCTCAACGAATTGACCAAGAAAAATGTCACGTTCGTTTGGGGAAAAGCACAACAAAAGGATTTTGATGAGCTCAAAAAGAGGCTCACCGAAGCACCACTCCTTGCATTACCGGATTTCACAAAAAATTTTGAGATTGAATGTGACGCTAGTGGGATTGGCATTGGAGGCGTCCTTATGCAAAATGGGCGTCCCATTGCATACCATAGTGAGAAACTCGATGGCGCACGCCTTAACTATCCCATTTATGACAAAGAACTTTTTTCCTTGGTTCGTGTCCTTCAAGTGTGGCAACACTACCTTTGTCCCAAAGAATTTATCATCCATTCCGACCACGAGTCGTTGAAATATCTTAAGGGACAAGCCAATTTGAGTAAAAGGCACGCCAAATGGGTCGAGTTTATGGAATCTTTTCCTTACATTGTCAAGTACAAGAAGGGCAAAGAAAATGTGGTAGCAGACGCTTTGTCTCGCAAAAACACAAACCTTCTTACGTGACTCAAAGTAAATGTCTTGGGTCTTGATGACATCAAATCTTTGTACACGTCCGACCCTTTCTTTGGACCAATTTTTGCAAGATGTTCAATAGACAAAGGGATTCATGATTTCTATTTGCATAAGGGTTTTCTTTTCAAACAAAACAAGCTTTGCATTTCGAAGTCGTCTCTCCAAATTTTGCTTCTTCAAGAGTCCCATGGTGGAGGCCTTATGGGTCACTTTGGCCGTGACAAGACATACGACATGCTATCCACTCACTACTTTTGGCCAAAGATGAAGCGCGACGTGGAGCGCCACGTTCAACGATGCACTACATGTATCCAAGCTAAGTCTAAGTCTAATCCCTTTGGTCTTTATATGCCATTTCCTATTCCTCATGCACCTTGGTCGGACATTAGCATGGACTTTGTGTTAGGTTTGCCTAGATCTAAACATGGACATGATTCTATATTTGTGGTAGTGGATCGTTTTTCCAAAATGGCACACTTCATTCCGTGCCATAAGACCGATGATGCTTCACATGTAGCAAATTTGTTTTTCACGGAAATAATTCGGCTACACGGTGTACCAAGAACAATCTTCTCCGATCACCACGTCAAATTCATGAGCTACTTCTGGAAGACTCTCATGGCCAAGCTCGGCATCAAGCTCCTCTTCTCGTCCGCCTCGCATCCTCAAACCGATGGACAAACCGAGGTCGTCAATCGAAGTCTTGGAACACTCCTACGTGTGTTGATCAAGAAGAACCTTAAAGACTGGGAGGAATGTATTCCGCACGCCGAGTTCGCCTACAACCGTGCCAAGCACTCCACCACCATGTGGAGCCCGTTCATGATCGTCTATGGTTTCGAGCCTCTCACCACGCTCGATATCCTTCCACTTCCGCTTCGTGAACGTGCCAATATGGACATGGTCAAGCGTGCCCAAACAATGAAGAAACTCCATGAAGACACAAGAGCTACAATCGAGAAACAAGTCCTTCGCCAAGCACCAAGGCTCAACAAGAACAAGAAAGAAATGATCTTCGAAGAAGGTGTCCTTGTATGGATACACTTGAGTAAAGACCGCTTCCCCAAGGACCGCGACTCCAAACTTAAGGCAAGAGGTGATGGACCGTTCAAGGTACTAAAGAGGATCAACAACAACGCCTACATCATCGATATCCCAACATCCAAGTATCTTGTGAGCCCGACATTCAATGTCAAGGACCTCTCACCCTATCATGGCGAAGATGAAGTTGAGAAGGTCGAAGAGTCGAGGACGACTCTTTCCCAAGGGGGGGAGCTGATGCAGCCCGTCCTACGGACGCACCTCCATCTACAACACGTAGTCCCCCAAGTGGACCAATGACTCACCCCCGAGCCAAGCTCCTACAAGCCAAGGTTAACTCGCTCCTTTCCTCGTGTGATTTTGGTCTACCTTTGTATGGCTTGCTACTTCATGCATCTACGTTGTGTATCCTCAGATATGAAGCAACACCACCACCCCAAGCCACCAAGGAAGCAGGGCCAGGAGAAGAAGAAGCTGGAGCTCTGCACACCGGAATCTCCGGTGTAGACCGGAGTCTCCGGTCTCCTACACCGGAGTCTCCGGACCTTCCTCTGGTCCAGACCGGAGACCCAAGCCCGGGACAGCCAAAGCCCCCTCCAGAGACGGGTCCGGAGATTGACCGGAGTCTCCGGACCCCAGACCGGAGTCTCCGGACTGACCGTCGCCAGGCATGTTAAAGCCTTTTGGGCCTGGCCCGTGTAACCCCCAATTTCGCCCCAAACTTCCAGTTTTATTCCAGAACTACCCCTGTTTAAGTGGTTGGCCTATATAAAGCCCCACCCCTCATATGTAAACCCTAGACTTGGATAATGATAGATTAAGACACCCCTTTGAGGATCTTTTAATCTATTGGTCTCATGCTCCTACCAAGGAGCACCTATTGTCCACCCTCCTCTTGGATCTTGCCTAGTACGTTCAAGTTGTACAAGGCCTTGGATTCTCGGTTTCTCGCCCCCCAAGTCGTCAAGATCTCACCAAGCACCTCGTCCCCCGTTGTTGGCGTGGAGAGAGCTTCGCCCAACACCGATCCTAGAGATTATGTTGGACTGGTTGCCACCGGCATGAGATATCGGCGTGTATCGTGTTTTGCGTGCGTGTGTTCGTGGTTTTCATCCCTTCTTCCCCCGTCCACCGCTTTCCCCTCGCGTTCCGCGGGAGTTCGTGAAAGATCGGGCCACCCCAAGGGGTTTCCCCGTAACATCTGAGGTGCGTCAACCGCAGCGGTAGCCGCCGAGGAGTGCGGCGGCGGCCAGGCCAGTCGACCCATGATCGGGCAAATGCGCCATGTGGTAGCGCGGGTGCGGGTGTGGTCAATCTGTTCAAAATCTACTTGAACCGAACGTCAAGCTTGGCGTTGAAGGATTTCTTGAGTTCATCGATCTTGTCCACGGCGTTGGTGAGCTTGGTGTCAAACTCCCCTAGGTGCGTATCCACGTCTTTAGCGCGACTGACCAAGAGCGCGGAGAAGTGGGCATGTAGTTCTTCATTCGTCATTGTGACAGGGTTCCGCGAAGTATCTGTCATGGTTAGTCCTTAAAAAAGCGCAGGTATATACGATGGAAAGATGGTGGAAGTCACGCGTAATCCGTCAAGCAATATACGAAGCTCTTACAAGTTCTTACCAAACAGCAGGAAAAGGCGATGTGCAACTGCGAGGATCAGTGCGTCCAGAGATTGAGCCAAGCGATTACCAGGAGTGGAGACACCGCACGTGGAGAATATCTGTGGAGCTCTAGGAAGGCTTAGAAAAGGGGGTTAGCAATTATCAAAATAGCAATGCAAAAGTTGAAAGAATGCTCTTGACAGTCTTGTCTTTGGTCCTAGGCTAGACCGTACTAGAGACGCGAGCCTAGATGACCAACGATGTCACGACGCGACACAACAAGCAATGTATGATGGTATGGCACCCTGAAAAGCGAACCGAGAGGTGGAAAAACACTATGATGGCGAGTGTCTAGAACTGATCGATGGGGTCTAAAAATAGGTTAGCCCCAAAAAAAATTCGAAATTTTTTATTATGCTCCAGAAAGCGCGCATGCGCCAAAAAAATATCGCTATAACGGCCGATGGAGAAAAGTGATCCCCGGGGTTGAAAAACAGTATAGCCATCACTAGTTTTGGAACCGCCTCCGAAATTTTTTTCTGGCTATACTAGTTTTCGGCTTTGGGGATCACTTTTCTCCATCGGCCGTTATAGCGATATTTTTTTGGCGCCTGCGCTTCGAACACAATAAAAATTTGAATTTTTTTGGGCTAACCTATTTTAGACCCGTAGATCAGTTCTAGACATTCGCCATCATAGTGATTTTCCACCTCTCGGTTCGCTTAAGGTGCCATATCATCATACATTGCTTGTTGTTCGCCAAGCTTGACGTTAGTTTCAGGAGCTTTTGAGCAGTTGCCGCGCCGCACATTCAGCGCCTGGCATTCGATCAGGTGCTTGATTGCTCGGGTGACTGCCATACTCATTTTCTGCTGCGACATTGGGGAGACCCGGCAGTGCTACTCCCAGCGACGGCGATCTGTTTGGCGAGGAGGTTGAACAACCTCCACAAGTACTGCTGGCCGTCCCGACATTACTACCATAGCTCGACCACGATGCGTGATGATGATCATGTTGCAAAGCTTAAATTAAATATTCCATCTTTTGAGGGTAAATATAATCTGATGCATATCTTACATGGGAGATGGAAGTAGAACAACGTTTTGCATGCTTAAAATATCCACGAGAATATGCGTGTTAGTCTTTGCTACATGTGAATTTACTAAAATTTGCTTCCCTTTGGTGGTCGGTATTGTCGTTTAAATCCTACTAATATTCCTAGTACTTTTGCTTGAAAAACTGATATACGTGTTCGTTTTGTACCTCCCACTTATCAGCGTGATTTACTAAAGAATCGACACGTTTAGAGCAAGGAAAAATTCTGTAGAAGAGTATTATCGGGAATTGCAAGCGGGGATGGTTGATTCGGTGTGGTCTTGTTGAATCTAATAAACAAATGCTTGCACGTTTCTTTGGTGGATTAAACAAGGACATTCAGACACATCTTAGATTATAAGGAATATAATTCTATCACTCGTTTGTTTCATCTTGCTTGCAAAGCTGAGCGTGAAGTGAGGATCGTCAAAGCGCCATGGAGGAGGACTAATAATTCTGCAGGTCGCACATCCACTTGGACATCCCGACAATGGCGCCTCCTCGTGATTCGCCACCAGCTACTACCACATCCAAGACCACCACAAGATTTCCATGCTCCTCCACCATCATCCAATTCTCACCTTTCGTAGTGCATCTTCTATGGCTTCCACGGGTAAGACAAAGGATATACAATGCCGCAGTCTTTGGGGTTTGGTCATATTGAGAGGCGTGCACAACACAACGTGTGATGATGGTGCGAGAAGATGGTCAATCTGATTCAGAGTGACTTTGATGAAGATACACTAGCCCTTATTTACGCCGAGATGGAGATAATTACGATCTTGATGGATTCAGAGGTAATGGGAGCTGAAGCTGCTGATCAATATAAGAGCTTAATTACACAACGTGTGTTGAGTGTGCAATTGAGCAAATCTGAGCAAGATCAACGCCACAACCTGTTCCAAACACGTGGTGTTGTCAAGAAAAGAGCTATACGGATCATCATTGATGGAGGGAGTTGTAATAATCTAGCCAGTGTTGACATGGTAGAGAAGCTTGCGCTTCCAATGGTTTGAGAGTTCTCGCAAGATCAAGGTAACAAGAATGGTACGCGTGCATTTTACTATTGGTACATATTCTGATTTTGTTGATTGTGATGTTGTACCTATGCAAGCTTGTTCTTTGTTACTTGGTAGACCATGGCAATTTGATAGAGAATCTGTTCATAATGGCAAAACTAATCACTATTCTCTTATGCATGGTGGAAAGAAAATTGGTCTAAAACCTATGACTCCCGAACAGATTTTAAAAGATGATCTTGCTAGAGCTAGTAGAGCTAAAGCGAGGAGAAAAATAAAAGTGAGAATCAGTTGTTCTTTGATTTTATACCACCAAAGAACACTAAAGCGATTCTACACATACTCTGAAATTCGTTTGAAGAGTCCATGTATGCTTGCAAATAAAATTGATATTCTTGAACTAAATGTAAACAATACTCAATGTTATGCAATTGTTCGCAAAGAGGTTTTGTTTTCATTTGAGGATATGCCTCCTTCTTTGCCACCCGCTATTGCTAACCTTTTGCGAGAATATGAGGACGTCTTTCATTGAAATGCCACCAGGACTACCTCCTATTAGAGGAATTGAGCACCAAATTGATCTAATTCCTGGTGCCACGTTGCCTAACCGCGTGCCATATAGAACCAATCCAGAGGAGACAAAGGAGATACAACGCCAAATTCAGGAACTACACGACAGAGATCATATTCGTGAGTCCCTTAGCCTAATAGGGCAAAGGTGTCCGATCTTTCGATGAGATGGCGATAATCGATTTGGTGGAGTTCGGGCTTGACGATACGACTACACGTGCGAGCACGAGCGCCAATGCAATCGCTAGGCCAATCTCCTGGAGGTTACCGATCCTGCGTGAACACGATCGGCTGACCGAGGGTCTTAATTCCTACGAAATTGAGAACAAGTAAGAACCAATATTGCAATCAAGATATTGCGGATTAAGAGGAAAGCTTTATTGAAAGAGGTGGGATCTGAATAGGTGCAGTACAAGAGGCCTCTGCGGCCCGAGCCTTGGCGAAGTTGACTATGGCTAACTTAATGTCTAAACAAAATCCGAGTCTAAAGGTTCGGCTATGGGGCGTGTTTAAGAGGCGAAAAGGTGGGTTTCGCCAGCCATGGAAGTGGTGGCGAATCCAACCCTAAAGTCCTTTTCCTCAAATCTGGACTCTAAAAAGTGGCTAATTAAAATCTGCGAAAATTACATGGGCTGGCCCAAAATAAAGGTGTCATGACACCATATTATGCTATGGGCGAATTGTAAAGTATTGATCTTGAATATTTCGTCCAAGCCTTCTTTCTTCATTATGGTGGCCTCAAAGTTCTGAAATCTTCATCCGTGGCCTTCTCTTGGATCATCACATGCTTGCTGCCATCACCATGCATGGCCATGCTCCAATGCTTGTCCCTCTCATCCATGCTTGGTCCATCATTCCTAAGAGTAAGAAACATATCTGATTTAGGCAGCATCATATTCTCATGTATGTAAGGAATAGTTCCAAGAAACGAAAGTACCTGATAGTTCAGTTGTTTGGCACGAGATTTTGTGATGGGTCCTTGTATGTGTGTTGCTGTAGGTACAACGGTTGTATCAATAGTAGGGATGTCCACATCATAGCCCCTGTGCTGTTTCTATTATTTTGGTACCTAAGAAAGATGGTTCTTCGCGCATGTGTACTGATTGTAGAGCTATCAATAATATTACTATTCGATATCGTCATCCTATTCCACGTTTAGATGACATGCTTGATGAATTGAGTGGCTCTACCATGTTTTCTAAAGTTGATTTGCGTAGTGGTTACCACCAGATTCGTATGAAATTATGAGATGAATGGAAAACAGTATTTAAAACTAAGTTCGGTTTATATGAGTGGTTAGTAATGCCGTTTGGTTTTACTAATGCACCTAGCACTTTCATGAGATTAATGAACGAAGTTTTACGTGCTTTCATTGGACGTTTTGTGGTAGTCTACTTTGATGATATTCTGATTTATAGCAAATCTTTAGAGGATCATTTGGACCATTTACGTGCTGTTTTCAATGCTTTACGTGATGCACATTTGTTTGGTAACCTTGATAAGTGCACCTTTTGCACCAATCGAGTTGCGTTTCTTGGCTATGTTGTTACATCACATGGTATTGAAGTGGATCCAGCCAAGATTGAAGCTATTGAGAATTGGCCGCAGCCCAAGACGGTCACACAAGTGAGGAGTTTTCTTGGCCTCGCTGGTTTTTATAGGCGCTTTGTCAAAGACTTTGGATTAATTGCGCTTGTACCGAATGAGCTTACCAAGAAGGATGTGCCCTTTGATTGGGCGATGCACAACAACAGCCTTCATCTTGAAAGATAAGCTAACACATGCTCCCTTACTCCAACTTCCTGATTTTACTAAGACTTTTGAGCTTGAATGTGATGCTAGTGGAATTGGTTTGGGAGGGTGTTATTACAAGAGGAAAACTGTTGCATATTTTAGTGAGAAATTGAGTGGGGCTAGTCTGAACTATTCTACTTATGATAAAGAATTATATGCGTTGGTTCGGACATTAGAAACTTGGCAACATTATCTATGGCCTAAGGAATTTGTTATTCATTCTGATCATGAATCTTTGAAGCATATTCATAGTCAAGCTAAGTTGAATCGTCGTCATCCAAAGTGGGTTGAATTTATTGAGTCTTTTCCTTATGTTATCAAACACAAAAAGGGTAAAGATAATATTATTACTGATGCTTTGTCACGCCGTTATGCTTTGTTATCTCAACTTGACTTCAAAATATTTGGATTGGAAACTATTAAGGAACAATATGTGCATGATGCTGAATTTAAAGATGTGTTGCAGAATTGTAGAGATGGTAGAACTTGGAACAAGTTCGTCTTCAATGATGGATTTGTGTTCCGTGCTAACAAACTATGCATTCGGATAGTTACATTCGTCTTTTGTTGTTACAGGAGGCGCATGGAGGAGGATTGATGGGACACTTTGGTGTCAAGAAGACGGAGGATGTTCTTGCTGCACACTTCTTTTGGCCATGTATGCGTCGAGATGTTGAGCGATTTGTGGCACGCTGCACTACTTGTCAAAAAGCTAAGTCTCGCCTTAATCCACATGGTTTATATGTGCCTCTTCCTGTTCCTAGTGTTCCTTGGGAGGATATTTCTATGGACTATGTTTTGGGATTGCCACGAACAAAGAAGGGGAGGGATAGTATTTTTGTTGTTGTGGATCGGTTTTCTAAGATGGCACACTTTATTCCTTGTCATAAAACGGATGATGCTGCTCATATTGCTGATTTGTTCTTTCGTGAAATTGTTCGTTTGCATGGTGTGCCAAATACTATTGTTTCTGATCGTGATACTAAATTTTATAGCCACTTTTGGAGATGTTTATGGGCTAAGTTGGGGACTAAATTGCTGTTTAGTACTACATGTCATCCCCAAACTGATGGACAAAGTGAAGTAGTAAATAGAACTTTGTCTACTATGTTGCGGGCTGTTTTAAAGAACTTAAAATTGTGGGAAGAGTGTTTACCTCATATAGAATTTGCTTATAATCGTTCGCTGCATTCTACCACAAAGATGTGCCCGTTTGAGATCGTCTATGGTTTTGTTCCTCGTGCACCTATTGATTTATTGCCTTTACCTACTTCGGTGCAACATAATTTGGATGCTACAACGCTAGCTGAAATGATATTAAACTTGCATAAGACTACTAAAGATAACATCGAACATATGAATGCTAAGTATAAACTTGCTGGGGATAAAGGGAGAAAGCATGTTGTGTTTGATGTTGGAGATCTTGTTTGGTTACATTTGCGTAAGGATCGCTTTCCTGATTTACGCAAGTCTAAGTTAATGCCGCGTGCTGCTGGTCCCTTTATGGTGTTAGAGAAAATAAATGATAATGCATATAAACTTGAGTTGCCTGCAGACTTTGGTACGGTTAGTTCTACATTTAACATTGCAGATTTGAAGCCTTACTTTGGTGAGGAAGATGAGATTGCGTCGAGGACGACTTCAATTCAAGAAGGGGAGCATGATGTGGACATCCCTTCTATTAATACAGCCGTTGTACCTACAGCTACACACATACAAGGACACATCACAAGATCTCGTGCCAAACAACTTAACTATCAGGTACTTTCGTTTCTTGGAACTATTCCTCACATACATGAGAATATGATGCTGCCTAAATCAGATATATTTCTTACTCTTAGGAATGATGGACCAAGCATGGATGAGAGGGACAAGCATTGGAGCATGGCCATGCATGGAGATGGCAGCAAGCATGTGATGATCCAAGAGAAGGCCACGGATGAAGATTTCAGAACTTTGAGGCCACCATAATGAAGAAAGAAGGCTTGGACGAAATATTCAAGATCAATACTTCACGAATTCGTCCATAGCTTAATATGGTGCTGCGACACCTTTTACTTTGGGCTAGGCCCATGTAATTTTCGCAGGATTTTAATTAGCCACTTTTTAGAGTCCGTATTTGAGGGGAAAAGGACTTCTAGGGTTGGATTTGGCCACCACTTCCTCGGCCAATCCGAAACCCCACCTTTTCGCCCTTAAATACTCCCCATAGCTATCCCCCTAGACTCGGATTTTGTTTAGACATTAAGTTAGCCATCATAGCAACTTCGCCAAGGCTCGAGCGTCGCAGAGGCCTCTTGTACTTCGCACATATTCAGGATCCCACCTTTTCAATAAAGCTTTCCTCTTAATCCGGAATATCTTGATTGCAATATTAGTTCTTACTTGTTCTCGATTTCAGGTAGGAATTAAGACCCTCGTTGGTCAGGCTGATCGTGTTCACGCAGGATCGGTAACCTCCAGGAGATTGGCCTAGCGATTGCATTGGCGCTCGTGCTCGCACGTGTAGTCGGATCGTCAAGCCCGAACTCCACCAAATCGATTATCGCCATCTCATCGAAAGATCGGACACCTTTGCCCTATCAGGTGGTGTGGGGGGGAATGGATCGTATGGGCACCTAGAGGGGGTTGAATAGGTGCTACTCAATTTTTTAGTTCTTTTTTAATTTTAGGCTTGACACAAAGTAAATTTTGTAGGTATGCAACTACGAGAATTTCCCTATATGCAAACCTAGCTAATAAGCACGTAAAGAGAGGAGCAAGGAAACCGTAGTGGAGCACGCAGAGAAACAAGGATTTTGTTTTACCGCAGTTCCTTCCCTGTTAAGGGAAGTACATATGCGTTGGAGGGGTGGGCGGTTCTAAGACCACCACGCCACAATAGGGCTCACCCTATTCTCCGATGGATCTTGCCACGAAAGGCCTGATCCACCTTCTCCACTATTGGTACCCTTCGAGGCGGGAACTGGTGCCTTTACAACTCTATCGGGGCATGATACGTTGGAAACATATCTATAATTTTTGATGCTCCATGCTTGTTTTGAGGGGTGACCCCTTAGGGTGGCCCGATCTTTCACGAATTCCATGGAAATCGAGGGGAAAGCGGTGGAAGGGGAAAGGGGATGAAATCAACGAACACACATGCGAAGAACTCGATGAACACACACACGCGAAAACACGATACAAGCCGATAGCTCACGCCGGTGGCAACCGGTCCAACACAATCCCTAGGATCGGCGTTGGGAAATACACTCTCCCACGACCAACAACGGGGGTGAGAGGCTTGATGAGATCTTGAATACTTGGGCACGAGACACCGTGATCCCAAGGACTTGTACAACTTGAACGCACTAGGCAAAATCCAAGAGGGTTGTGGATAATTTGGTGCTCCTTGTCAAGGAGCATGAGACAAATAGTTGATAGATCCTCAAAGGGGTGTCTTCAACTACAATTATCCAAGTCTAGGGTTTACAATAGAGGGTGGGGGCTATTTATAGGCCAGCCACATAAACAGGTGTAGTTTAGGTACGAAACGGTAAAGTCTAGGCGAAATAAGGGGTTACGCGGGCCAAGACCGAAAGTTGACTTGAATCTGAGGGTTTCCGGCGAGGGGTATGGCGGCGCCGGAGTGGTCGCCGGAAATTCCGGCCGCCGCCGACATTTCCGGTCGCCCACCAGAAAGCCTTTCAGAACACCTTGTCGGTCGTTCGCCAGAAGTTTCGGTTGTCGCCGGAATTGTCGACGAGGGGGCCGGTCGACCGGGCCTGTCGCCGGAATTGTCAGCGTGGGGATCAGTTCACCGGGCCTGGCGCCGGTTTGCTCTGGAGTATTTCCTCGGCTACCTTTGGTCCCGCCCTTGACGATGCTTCATTGGGTTTATAGCTGAGGATGCACAAGGTTTGGGAATGAAGTAGCAAGCCATCCAAGGGTGTATCGAAATCACACGAGGAAAGGAGCGAGTTAACCTTAGCTTGTAGGAGCTTGGTTCGAGCGCGGGTCATCGGTCCACTTGGGGGACTAGTTGGTAGGGATGTAGACGCATCCGAAGGACGGGATGCATCAGCTCCTGATAGAGCAAAGGTGTCCGATCTTTCGATGAGATGGCGATGATCGATTTGGTGGAGTTCGGGCTTGACGATCCGACTACACGTGCGAGCACGAGCGCCAATGCAATCGCTAGGCCAATCTCCTGGAGGTTGCCGATCCTGCGTGAGCACGATCAGCCTGACCAACGAGGGTCTTAATTCCTACCTGAAATCGAGAACAAGTAAGAACCAATATTGCAATCAAGATATTGCGGATTAAGAGGAAAGCTTTATTGAAGAGGTGGGATCCTGAATAGGTGCGAAGTACAAGAGGCCTCTGCGACGCTCGAGCCTTGGCGAAGTTGCGACTATGGCTAACTTAATGTCTAAACAAAATCCGAGTCTAAAGGTTCGGCTATGGGGCGTATTTAAGCGAAAGGTGGGGTTCGCCAGCCATGGAAGTGGTGGCCGAATCTAACCCTAAAAGTCCTTTTCCCCTCAAATACGGACTCTAAAAAGTGGCTAATTAAAAACCTGCGAAAATTACATGGTCCTGGCCCAAAATAAAGGTGTCGCAGCACCATATTATGCTATGGACGAATTCGTAAAGTATTGATCTTGAATATTTCGTCCAAGCCTTCTTTCTTCATTATGGTGGCCTCAAAGTTCTGAAATCTTCATTATGGTGGCCTCAAAGTTCTGAAATCTTCATCCGTGGCCTTCTCTTGGATCATCACATGCTTGCTGCCATCTCCATGCATGGCCATGCTCCAATGCTTGTCCCTCTCATTCATGCTTGGTCCATCATTCCTAAGAGTAAGAAATGTATCTGATTTAGGCAGCATCATATTCTCATGTATGTAAGGAATAGTTCCAAGAAACGAAAGTACCTGATAGTTAAGTTGTTTAGCACGAGATCTTGTGATGGGTCCTTGTATGTGTGTTCTTTGTAGGTACAACGGTTGTATCAATAGTAGGGATGTCCACATCATGCTCCCCTTCTTGAATTGAAGTCGCCCTCGACGCAATCTCATCTTCCTCACCAAAGTAAGGCTTCAAATCGCAATGTTAAATGTAGGACTAACTGCGTACCAAAGTCTGCAGGCAACTCAAGTTTATATGCATTATCATTGATTTTCTCTAACACCTTAAAGGGACCAGAAGACGTGGCATTAACTTAGACTGCGTAAATCGGAAAAGCGATCTTTACGCAAATGTAACCAAACAAGATCGCCCACATCAAACACAACATGCTTTCTCCCTTTATCCCAACAAGTTTATACTTAGCATTCATGTGTTCAATGTTATCTTTAGTAGTCTTATGCAAGTTTAATATCATTTCAAAGCATTGTGTAGCATCCAAATTATGTTGCACGAAGAAGGTAAAGGCAATAAATCAATAGGTGCACGAGGAACAAAACCATACACAATCTCAAATGGGCACATCTTTGTGGTAGAATGCAATGAACGATTATAAGCAAATTCTATATGAAGTAAACACTCTTCCCACAATTTTAAGTTCTTCTTTAAAATAGCCCGTAACATAGTAGACAAAGTTCTATTTACTACTTGATTTGACCATCGGTTTGGATGACATGTAGTACTAAAGCAATTTAGTCCCCAACTTAGCCCATAAACATCTCCAAAAGTGGCTAAGAAATTTAGTATCACGATCGAGACAATAGTATTTGGCACACCATGCAAACGAACAATTTCACGAAAGAACAAATCAGCAATATGCGCAGCATCATTCGTTTTATGACAAGGAATAAAGTGTGCCATCTTAGAAAACCGAACCACAACAACAAAAATACTATCCCTCATACGTGTTCGTGGCAATCCCAAAACAAAGTCCATAGAAATATCCTCCCAAGGAACACTAGGAACAGGAAGAGGCATATATAAACCATGTGGATTAAGCGAGACTTAGCTTTTTGACAAGTAGTGCGGCGTGCCACAAATCTCTCAACATCTCGACGCACGTGGCCAAAAGAAGTGTGCAGCAAGAACATCCTCCGTCTTCTTGACACCAAAGTGTCCCATCAATCCTCCTCCATGCGCCTCCTGAATAACAACAAAGGCAGAGCTATCTCGGAATGCATAGTTTGTTTGCCGGAACACAAATCCATCATTGAAGACGAACTTGTTCCAAGTTCTACCATCTCTACAATTCGCAACACATCTTTAAATTCAGCATCACGCACATATTGTTCCTTAATAGTTTCCAATCCAAATATTTTGAAGTCAAGTTGAGATAACAAAGCATAACGGGCGTGACAAAGCATCAAGAATAATATTATCTTTACCCTTTTTGTGTTTGATAACATAAGGAAAAGACTCAATAAATTCAACCCACTTTGCATGACGATTCAACTTAGCTTGACTACGAATATGCTTCAAAGATTCATGATCAGAATGAATAACAAATTCCTTAGGCCATAGATAATGTTGCCAAGTTTCTAATGTCCGAACCAACGCATATAATTCTTTATCATAAGTAGAATAGTTCAGACTAGCCCCACTCAATTTCTCACTAAAATATGCAACAGGTTTTCCCTCTTGTAATAACACCCCTCCCAAACCAATTCCACTAGCATCACATTCAAGCTCAAAAGTCTTAGTAAAATCAGGAAGTTGGAGTAAGGGAGCATGTGTTAGCTTATCTTTCAATATGACGAAGGCCTGTTGTTGTGCATCGCTGATAGGGCAAAAGGTGTCCGATCTGTCGATGAGATGGCGATAATCGATTTGGTGGAGTTCGGGCTTGACGATCCGACTACACGTGCGAGCACGAGCGCCAATGCAATCGCTAGGCCAATCTCCTGGAGGTTACCGATCCTGCGTGAACACGATCAGCCTGACCAGCGAGGGTCTTATTTCCTACCTGAAATTGAGAACAAGTAAGAACCAATATTGCAATCAAGATATTGCGGATTAAGAGGAAAGCTTTATTGAAAGAGGTGGGATCCTGAATAGGTGCAAAGTACAAGAGGCCTCTGCGACGCTCGAGCCTTGGCGAAGTTGCGACTATGGCTAACTTAATGTCTAAACAAAATCCGAGTCTAAAGGTTCGGCTATGGGCGTGTTAAGGGCGAAAAGGTGGGGTTTCGCCAGCCATGGAAGTGGTGGCGAATCCAACCCTAAAAGTCCTTTTCCTCAAATACGGACTCTAAAAAGTGGCTAATTAAAATCTGAAAATTACATGGGCCTGGCCCAAAATAAAGGTGTCATGACACCATATTATGCTATGGACGAATTGTAAAGTATTGATCTTGAATATTTCGTCCAAGCCTTCTTTCTTCATTATGGTGGCCTCAAAGTTCTGAAATCTTCATCCGTGGCCTTCTCTTGGATCATCACATGCTTCTGCCATCACCATGCATGGCCATGCTCCAATGCTTGTCCCTCTCATCCATGCTTGGTCCATCATTCCTAAGAGTAAGAAACATATCTGATTTAGGCATCATATTCTCATGTATGTAAGGAATAGTTCCAAGAAACGAAAGTACACGATAGTTCAGTTGTTTGTACGAGATCTTGTGATGGGTCCTTGTATGTGTGTTCTGTAGGTACAACGGTTGTATCAATAGTAGGGATGTCCACATCATGCTCCCTTCTTGAATTGAAGTCGTCCTCGGCAATCTCATCTTCCTCACCAAAGTAAGGCTTCAAATGCAATGTTAAATGTAGGACTAAGTACAAAAGTCTGGGTAACTCAAGTTTATATGCATTATCATTGATTTTCTCTAACACCTTAAAGGGACCAAAAGACGTGGCATTAACTTAGACTTGCGTAAATCAGGAAAACGATCTTTACGCAAATGTAACCAAACAAGATCGCCAACATCAAACACAACACGCTTTCTCCCTTTATCCCCAGCAAGTTTATACTTAGCATTCATGTGTTCAATGTTA
Source organism: Avena longiglumis (assembly GCA_030063025.1). Taxonomy (NCBI): domain Eukaryota; kingdom Viridiplantae; phylum Streptophyta; class Magnoliopsida; order Poales; family Poaceae; genus Avena; species Avena longiglumis. The sequence goes on from CP125975.1 coordinate 284,927,508, forward strand.
TCTTTAGTAGTCTTATGCAAGTTTAATATCATTTCATTGCGTTGTAGCATCCAAATTATGTTGCAAAGAAGAAGGTAAAGGCAATAAATCAATAGGTGCACGAGGAACAAAACCATACACAATCTCAAATGGGCACATCTTTGTGGTAGAATGCAAAGAACGATTATAAGCAAATTCTATATGAGGTAAACATTCTTCCCACAATTTTAAATTCTTCTTTAAAACAGCCCGTAACATAGTAGACAAAGTTCTATTTACTACTTGGTTTGACCATCGGTTTGGGGATGACATGTAGTACTAAAGAGCAAATTAGTCCCCAACTTAGCCCATAAACATCTCCAAAAGTGGCTAAGAAATTTAGTATCACGATCGAGACAATAGTATTTGGCACACCATGCAAGCGAACAATTTCACGAAAGAACAAATCAGCAATATCTTGACATCATCCGTTTTATGACAAGGAATAAAGTGTGACATCTTAGAGAACCGATCCACAACAACAAAAATACTATCCCTCCCCTTCTGTTTTCGTGGCAATCCCAAAACAAAGTCCATAGAAATATCCTCCCAAGGAACACTAGGAACAGGAAGAGGCATATATAAACCATGTGGATTAAGGCGAGACTTAGCTTTTTGATAAGTAGTGCGTGCCACAAATCTCTCAACATCTCGACGATACGTGGCCAAAGAAGTGCAAAGCAAGAACATCCTCCATCTTCTTGACACCAAAGTGTCCCATCAATCCTCCTCCATGCGCCTCTGTAATAACAAAAAGACGAGCTATGGAATGCATAGTTTGTTAGCACGGAACACAAATCCATCATTGAAGACGAACTTGTTCCAAGTTCTACCATCTCTACAATTCGCAACACATCTTTAAATTCAGCATCATGCACATATTTTTCTTTAATAGTTTCCAATCCAAATATTTTGAAGTCAAGTTGAGATAACAAAGCATAACGGCGACAAAGCATCAACAATAATATTATCTTTACCCTTTTTGTGTTTGATAACATAAGGAAAAGACTCAATAAATTCAACCCACTTTGCATGACGATTCAACTTAGCTTGACTACGAATATGCTTCAAAGATTCATGATCAGAATGAATAACAAATTCCTTAGGCCATAGATAATGTTGCCAAGTTTCTAATGTCCGAACCAACGCATATAATTCTTTATCATAAGTAGAATAGTTCAGACTAGCCCCACTCAATTTCTCACTAAAATATGCAACAGGTTTTCCCTCTTGTAATAACACCCCTCCCAAACCAATTCCACTAGCATCACATTCAAGCTCAAAAGTCTTAGTAAAATCAGGAAGTTGGAGTAAGGGAGCATGTGTTAGCTTATCTTTCAATATGACGAAGGCCTGTTGTTGTGCATCGCCCCAAACAAAGGGCACATCCTTCTTGGTAAGCTCATTCAGCGGCGCGGCAATTGATCCAAAGTCTTTGACAAAGCGCCTATAAAAACCAGCAAGGCCAAGAAAACTCCTCACTTGTGTGACCGTCTTGGTCATGACCAATGCTCAATAGCTTCAATCTTGGCTAGATCCACTTCAATACCCTGTGATGTAACAACATAGCCAAGAAACACAACTCGATTGGTGCAAAAGGTGCACTTCTCAAGGTTACCAAACAAACGTGCATCACGTAAAGCATTGAAAACAGCACGTAAATGGTCCAAATGTTCCTCTAAAGATTTGCTATAAATCAGAATATCATCAAAGTAGACTACAACAAAACGTCCAATGAAAGCACGTAAAACTTCGTTTATTAATCTCATGAAAGTGCTAGGTGCATTAGTTAAACCAAACGGCATTACTAACCACTCATATAAACCGAAATTAGTTTTAAATGCTGTTTTCCATTCATCTCCTAATTTCATACGAATCTGGTGGTAACCACTACGCAAGTCAACTTTAGAAAACATGGTAGAGCCACTCAATTCATCAAGCATGTCATCTAAACGTGGAATAGGATGACGATATCGAATAGTAATATTATTGATAGCTCTACAATCAGTACACATGCGCGAAGAACCATCTTTCTTAGGCACCAAAATAATAGGAATAGCACAAGGGCTAAGGGACTCACGAATATGATCTCTGTCGAGTAGTTCCTGAATTTGGCGTTGTATCTCCTTTGTCTCCTCTGGATTGGTTCTATATGGCGCGCGGTTGGGCAACGTGGCACCAGGAATTAGATCAATTTGAAGCTCAATTCCTCTAATCGGAGGTAGTCCTGGTGGCAACTCGGGGAAATACGTCCTCATATTCCCGCAAAAGGTTAGCAACTTGGGTGGCAAAAAGGAGGCATATCCTCAAATGAAGACAAAACCTCTTTGCAGACAATTGCATAACATTGAGTATTGTTTACATCTAGTTCAGCAATATCAATTTTATTTGCAAGCATACATGGACTCTTCAAACGAATTTCGGTAGCATGTGTAGAATCAGATTTAGTGTTCTTTGGTGGTATAAAATCTCTGACAACAATCTGATTCTCACTTTTATTTTTCTCCTCGGTTTAGCTCTACTAGCTCTAGCAAGATCATCTTTTAAAATCTGTTGAGTCATAGGTTTTAGACCAATTTTCTTTCCATCGTGCATAAGAGAATAGTGGTTAGTTTTGCCATTATGAACAGATTCTCTATCAAATTGCCATGGTCTACCAAGTAACAAAGAACAAGCTTGCATAGGTACAACATCACAATCAACAAAATCGAATATGTACCAATAGTAAAATGCACGCAGCGTCGTTCTTGTTACCTTGATCTTCGAGAACTCTCAAACCATTGGATGTAGTATGAATGTGGCGTTGTCTTGTTGGGCGCAAGCTTCTCTACCATGTCAACACCGCGATTATTACAACTCCCTCCATCAATGATGATCCGTATAGCTCTTTCCTTGACAACACCACGTGTTTGGAACAGGTTGTGGCGTTGATCTTGCTCAGATTTGCTCAATTGCACACTCAACACGTTGTGTAATTAAACTCTTGTATTGATCGGCTTCAGCTCCCATTACCTCCGGCTCGTCATCATCGTAATTGTCTCCATCTCGAAGCGAAATAAGGGCTAGTGTATCTTCATCGAAGTCACCATGAATCGTATTCACCATCTTCTCGCACCATCATCACACGTTGTGTTGTACCTGCTCTCAATATGACCAAAACCCCAAAGACTTGCGGCATTGTATATCCTTAGTCTTACCGTGGAAGCCATAGAAGATGCACTACTGACGGGAGCATTGGATGATGGTGGAGGAAATTTGGAAATCTTGTGGTGGCCTTGGATGTGGTAGTAGGCGGAGGCGAATCACGGAGGCGCTGATTGTCGGGATGTCCAAGTGGATGTGCGACACTGCAGAATTATTAGTCCTCCTCCATGGTGTTTGGCGATCCTGCACTTCACGTTCACTTTGCAAGCAAGATGAAACAAACGAGTGATAGAATTATATTCCTTATAATCTAATATGTCTGAATGTCCTTGTTTAATCCACCAAAAGCGTGCAAGCATTTGTTCATTAGATTCAACAAGACCACACCTAACCATCCCGTTTGCAATTCGATAATACTCTTCTCTGAAATTTTTCCCTTGCTCTAAGCGTGTCGATTCTTTAGTAAATCACATTGATAAGTGGGAGGTACAAAGCGAACACGCATAGCAGTTTTAAAGCAGTCAAGTACTAGGAATAGTAGTAGGATTTAGCGACAATACTCGGACCACCAAAGGGAAGCAAATTTAGTAAATTCACATGTAGCGACTAACACGCATATTCTCGGGATATTTTAAGCATGCAAAGCGTTGTTCTACTTCCATCTCCCATGTAAGATATGCATCGGGATTATATTTACCCTCAAAAGATGGAATATTTAATTTAAGCTTTGCAACATGATCATCATCATTACATACGGTGGGCGGCGTTGCGGTAGTAATGTCGGGCGACCGGCGGTACTGTGGAGGTTGTTCAACCTCCTCAAACAGATCGTCGTCGTCGGGTCGTAGTAGTACCCGTCGTCCCAATGTCGGAGCAGCGGCGGAAGTCGAGAACGTCGACCCGGCGATGGCCGTCGAAGTGCGGCAAACAACCAGAATCGCCCGTGATCGGAATGCGCCTGCGCCATGTGTGGGTGCTTGATGCGGTGCGGGCAATCGGTTCAAGCTCCTTGAACCGAGCGTCAAGCTTGGCGTTGAAGGATTTCTCTAGTCCATCGATCTTGTCCACGGCGTTGGTGAGCTTGGTGTCAAACTCCCAGGCGGCGTATCCACGTCTTATTGACCGACCAAGAGCGGAGAAGTGGGCATGTAGTTCTTCGTTCGTCATTGTTGCGGGGTGCGAAGTATCATCATGGTTAGTCCTTAAAAGCAGGTATATAGTGCGGAAGATGGTGGAAATCACGCGTAATCCGTCAAGCAATATACAAAGCTCTTACAAGTTCTTACCAAACGGCAGGAAAAGGCGATGTGCAACCACGAGGATCATGGGTCCAGAAGATTGAACCAAGCGATAACCGGTGAGTCAACACACCGCGTGGAGAGTATCTGTGGAGCTGGGAAGGCTTAGCAAAGGGGTTAGCAATTATCAAAACAGCAATGCAAAAGTTGAAAGAATGCTCAACGGCATCTTGTCTTTGGTCCTAGGCTAGACCGTACTAGAGACGCGAGCCTAGATCACCAACGATGTCACGACGCGACACAACAAGCAATCGTATGATGATATGGCACCGGAAAGAACCGAGAGGTGAAAAATCACTATGATGGCGAGTGTCTAGAATTGATCTACGGGTCTAAAAATAGGTTAGCCCCAAAAATTTTTGAAATTTTTATTTTGCTCGAAGCCTTAGACGCCAAAAATTATTGCTATAACGGCCGATGGAGAAAAGTGATCCCGGGGTCGAAAAATAGTATAGCCGTAAAATTTTTGGAGGCGGTTCGAGGATTTTTTTTTTTGCTCTCCTACGGACTTACGGCCGGACTCTTAGCGAACACGGAAACAACAAGGAAGGAAAGTCAAAAGAAATAACGGGAAACAATAACTCTCGGACTCGTCTGTGGCAGGGAAAACTGATCGGATCGGTGTCGCGGTAGGAAGCGGTGGTGGAGTATTAGGGTTTATGGTGGCGGTATATGGCGGCGGAATATGGTGGCGATCGTGAGTGTGGCGATGACTATTATGATCGAACTCGAAACTCTAAGGGACGAGACACTAAGACCAAAGAACTCGACGCGACGATGTAGACACAAATTCAACAATGCAAAAACGAAAAGATAATGCGAGGCGTAGATTGGTTATGGGATGGATCTAAACTATAAGCTGTGTTTTTGGCTTTTCGTGGGTTATAGGTAAAACAGATCTAATCTACGAAACAGTAAAATCTCACCGAGCAACACGAAATCTGATACCACTTGATAGGGCAAAGGTGTCCGATCTTTCGATGAGATGACGATAATCGATTTGGTGGAGTTCGGGCTTGACGATCCGACTACACGTGCGAAACGGCGCCAATGCAATCGCTAGGCCAATCTCACGAGGTTACCGATCCTGCGTGAACACGATCGACCGACGAGGGTCTTAATTCCTACGAAATCGAGAACAAGTAAGAACCAATATTGCAATCAAGATATTGCGGATTAAGAGGAAAGCTTTATTGAAAGAGGTGGGATCTGAATAGGTGCAGTACAAGAGGCCTCTGCGGCCCGAGCCTTGGCGAAGTTGCGACTATGGCTAACTTAATGTCTAAACAAAATCCGAGTCTAAAGGTTGGCTATGGGCGTATTTAAGGCGAAAAGGTGGGTTTCGCCAGCCATGGAAGTGGTGGCGAATCCAACCCTAAAAGTCCTTTTCCCTCAAATACGGACTCTAAAAAGTGGCTAATTACAATCCTGAAAATTACATGGGCTGGCCCAAAATAAAGGTGTCATGACACCATATTATGCTATGGACGAATTAAGAAAGTATTGATCTTGAATATTTCGTCCAAGCCTTCTTTCTTCATTATGGTGGCCTCAAAGTTCTGAAATCTTCATCTGTGGCCTTCTCTTGGATCATCACATGCTTGCTGCCATCACCATGCATGGCCATGCTCCAATGCTTGTCCCTCTCATCCATGCTTGGTCCATCATTCCTAAGAGTAAGAAACATATCTGATTTAGGCAGCATCATATTCTCATGTATGTAAGGAATAGTTCCAAGAAACGAAAGTACCTGATAGTTCAGTTGTTTGGCACGAGATCTTGTGATGGGTCCTTGTATGTGTGTTGCTGTAGGTACAACGGTTGTATCAATAGTAGGGATGTCCACATCAATCGCCCCAAACAAAGGGCACATCCTTCTTGGTAAGCTCATTCAGCGGCGCGGCAATTGATCCAAAGTCTTTGACAAAGCGCCTATAAAAACCAGCGAGGCCAAGAAAACTCCTCACTTGTGTGACCGTCTTGGGCTGCGGCCAATTCTCAATAGCTTCAATCTTGGCTGGATCCACTTCAATACCCTGTGATGTAACAACATAGCCAAGAAACGCAACTCGATTGGTGCAAAAGGTGCACTTCTCAAGGTTACCAAACAAACGTGCATCACGTAAAGCATTGAAAACAGCACGTAAATGGTCCAAATGTTCCTCTAAAGATTTGCTATAAATCAGAATATCATCAAAGTAGACTACCACAAAACGTCCAATGAAAGCTCGTAAAACTTCGTTCATTAATCTCATGAAAGTGCTAGGTGCATTAGTTAAACCAAACGGCATTACTAACCACTCATATAAACCGAACTTAGTTTTAAATGTTGTTTTCCATTCATCTCCTAATTTCATACGAATCTGGTCGTAACCACTACGCATATCAACTTTAGAAAACATGGTAGAGCCACTCAATTCATCAAGCATGTCATCTAAACGTGGAATAGGATGACGATATCGAATAGTAATATTATTGATAGCTCTACAATCAGTACACATGCGCGAAGAACCATCTTTCTTAGGTACCAAAATAATAGGAACAGCACAGGGGCTAAGGGACTCACGAATATGATCTCTGTCGAGTAGTTCCTGAATTTGGCGTTGTATCTCCTTTGTATCCTCTGGATTGGTTCTATATGGCGCGCGGTTGGGCAACGTGGCACCAGGAATTAGATCAATTTGATGCTCAATTCCTCTAATAGGAGGTAGTCTGGTGGCAACTCAGGAAATACGTCCTCATATTCACGCAAAAGGTTAGCAACAATGGTGGCAAAGAAGGAGGCATATCCTCAAATGAAAACAAAACCTCTTTTGGACAATTGCATAACATTGAGTATTGTTTACATCTAGTTCAGCAATATCAATTTTATTTGCAAGCATACATGGACTCTTCAAACAATTTCAGTAGCATGTGTAGAATCAGATTTAGTGTTCTTTGGTGGTATAAAATCTGCAGCAACAATCGATTCTCACTTTTATTTTCTCCTCAGTTTAGCTCTACTAGCTCTAGCAAGATCATCTTTTAAAATCTGTTGAGTCATAGGTTTTAGACCAATTTTCTTTCCATCATGCATAAGAGAATAGTGGTTAGTTTTGCCATTATGAGCAGATTCTCTATCAAATTGCCATGGTCTACCAAGTAACAAAGAACAAGCTTGCATAGGTACAACATCACAATCAACAACATCGAATATGTACCAATAGTAAAATGCTGCATCGCCGTTCTTGTTACCTTGATCTTCGAGAACTCTCAAACCATTGGATGTAGTATGAATGTGGCGTTGTCTTGTTGGGCGCAAGCTTCTCTACCATGTCAACACGGCCGATTATTACAACTCCTCCATCAATGATGATCCAGATAGCTCTTTCCTTGACAACACCACGTGTTTGGAACAGGTTGTGGCGTTGATCTTGCTCGATTTCCTCAATTGCACACTCAACACACGTTGTGTAATTAAACTCTTATATTGATCAGGCTTGACTCCCATTACCTCGGGCTCGTCATCATCGTAATTGTCTCCATCTCGAGCGAAATAAGGGCTAGTGTATCTTCATCGAAGTCACTTTCATGAATCGTATTCACCATCTTCTCGCACCATCATCACACGTTGTGTTGTGCATCTCTCAATATGACCAAAACCCAAAGACTTGCGGCATTGTATATCCTTAGTTTTACCGTGGAAGCCATAGAAGATGCACTACGAAAGGAGCATTGGATGATGGTGGAGGAGCTTGGAAATCTTGTGGTGGCATTGGATGTGGTAGTAGTGGAGGCGAATCACGAGGGGCCGATTGTCGGGATGTCCAAGTGGATGTGCGACTGAGAATTATTAGTCCTCCTCCATGGTGTTTGGCGATCCGCACTTCACGCTCACTTTGCAAGCAAGATGAAACAAACGAGTGATAGAATTATATTCCTTATAATCTAATAAGTCTGAATGTCCTTGTTTAATCCACCAAAGAAAGCGTGCAAGCATTTGTTCATTAGATTCAACAAGACCACACCTAACCATCCCGTTGCAATTCTGATAATACTCTTCTCTGAATTTTTCCCTTGCTCTAAGCGTGTCAGATTCTTTAGTAAATCACGTTGATAAGTGGGAGGTACAAAACGAACACGCATAGCAGTTTTTAAAGCAGTCCAAGTACTAGGAATAGTAGTAGGATTTAAACGACAATACTCGGACCACCAAAGGGAAGCAAATTTAGTAAATTCACATGTAAAGACTAACACGCATATTCTCGTGATATTTTAAGCATGCAAACGTTGTTCTACTTCCATCTCCCATGTAAGATATGCATCGATTATATTTACCCTCAAAAGATGGAATATTTAATTTAAGCTTTGCAACATGATCATCATCATTACGCATCGGGTGGGCGGCGTTGCGGTAGTAATGTCGGGGAGACGACAGCGGTACCGTGGAGGTTGTTCAACCTCCTCGTCAAACAGATCGCCGTCGTCGGGGTCGTAGTAGTAAATGCCGTCGTCCCCAATGTCGGAAAGCGGCATGGAAGTCGAGGAACGTCGATCGCAGCAGCAGGAGCCGGTGGGCAGCCGTACCAGCATCCGTGAAGATCGGAATGCGCCGGCGCCATGTGAGTCTTGGTGCGGTGCGGCAATCGGTTCAGCTCCTTGAACCGACGTCAAGCTTGGCGTTGAAGGATTTCTCGAGTCCATCGATCTTGTCCACGGCGTTGGTGAGCTTGGTGTCAAACTCCCTAGGCGTGTCCACGTCTTCGCGGTGACCGGGAGAGCGGAGAAGTGGGCGTGTAGTTCTTCGTTCGTCATGGTGGCGGGGTTCCAAGTATCTCATCATGGTTAGTCCTTAAAAAGCACGGTATATACTACGGAATATGGTGGAAGTCACACGTAATCCGTCCAAGCAATATCGAAGCTCTTACAAGTTCTTACCAAAGCGAGAAAAGGCGATGTGCAACCACGAGGATCGGTGGGTCCAGAGATTGAACCAAGCGATTACTAGGAGTCAAACACCGCACGTGGAGAGTATCCGTGGAGCTCGGGAAGGCTTAGCAAAGGGTTAGCAATTATCAAAACAGCGATGCAAAAGTTGAAAGAATTCTCAACGACGATGCTTGTCTGGTCCTAGGCTAGACCGCATTACTAGAGGCGAGCCTAGATCACCAACGATGTCACGACGCACAACAAGCACTGTATGATGATATAGCACCCTGAAAAGCGATCCGAGATGCAAAAATTACTAGGATGGCGAGTGTCTAGAACTGATCTACGGGGTCTAAAAAGAGGTTAGCCCCAAAATTTTTTTCGAAATTTTTTATTTTGCTCCGGAAAGCGGCAGCGTAAAAAATATCGCTATAACGCCGATGTAGAAAAGTGATCCCCAAGCGAAAACCAGTATAGCGAATTTTTTTTTCTTTGCTCCTTCCGGACTTACGACCGGACTCTTAGCTCGACACGGACTTTAACACGGAAACAACAAAGAAGGAAAGTCAAAAGAAATAACTAGGAAATAATGACTCAACTCGGACTCGTCTTGGCAGAAGGTGATCGGATCCGTGTCGCGGTAGGAAGGCGGTGTGAGTGTTAGGGTTTATGGTGGCGGGTATATGGCGGCGGAATATGGTGGTGGTGATCGGCGAATGTGGCGGTGACTAGTATGATTAGAACTCGAAACTCTAAGGGACGAGACACTAAGACCAAGAACTCGACGCTGACGATGTAGACACAAATTCAACAATGCAAAAGCGAAAAGATAATGCGAGGCGTAGATTGGTTATGGGATGGATCTAAATTCTAAGCGTGTTTTGGCTTTTTCGTGGGTTATAGGTAAAAACAGATCTAATCTACGAAAAACAGAAATCTCACCGAGCAACCTGAAATCGATACCACTTGATAGGGCAAGGTGTCCGATCTTTCGATGAGATGGCGATGATCGATTTGGTGGAGTTCGGGCTTGAAGATCCGACTACACGCGAGCACGGCGCCAATGCAATCGCTAGGCCAATCTCTCGAGGTTGCCGATCCTGCGTGAGCACGATCACCGACCAACGAGGGTCTTAATTCCTACGAAATCGAGAACAAGTAAGAACCAATATTGCAATCAAGATATTGCGGATTAAGAGGAAAGCTTTATTGAAGAGGTGGGATCCTGAATAGGTGCAAGTACAAGAGGCCTCTGCGACGCCGAGCCTTGGCGGTTGCGACTATGGCTAACTTAATGTCTAAACAAAATCCGAGTCTAAAGGTTCGTATGGGGCGTATTTAAGGCGAAAAGGTGGGGTTTCGCCAGCCATGGAAGTGGTGGCGAATCTAACCCTAAAAGTCCTTTTCCTCAAATACGGACTCTAAAAAGTGGCTAATTAAAAACTGCGAAAATTACATGGGCCTGGCCCAAAATAAAGGTGTCGACACCATATTATGCTATGGACGAATTAAGTAGTATTGATCTTGAATATTTCGTCCAAGCCTTCTTTCTTCATTATGGTGGCCTCAAAGTTCAAATCTTCATCCGTGGCCTTCTCTTGGATCATCACATGCTTGTCGCCATCTCCATGCATGGCCATGCTCCAATGCTTGTCCCTCTCATTCATGCTTGGTCCATCATTCCTAAGAGTAAGAAATGTATCGATTTAGGCAAGATCATATTCTCATGTATGTAAGGAATAGTTCCAAGAAACGAAAGTACCTGATAGTTAAGTTGTTTAGCACGAGATCTTGTGATGGGTCCTTGTATGTGTGTTGCTGTAGGTACAACGGTTGTATCAATAGTAGGGATGTCCACATCAGCTCCCCCCCACTCCTTGGGAAAGAGTCGTCCTCGACTCTTCAATCTTCTCAACTTCAGCTTCTCCATGGTAGGGTGAAAGGTCCTTGACATTGAACGTCGGGCTCACAAGGTACTTTGATGTTGGTATATCGATGATGTAGGCGTTGTTGTTGATCCTCTTCAGTATTTTGAACGGTCCATCACCACGTGGCTTGAGTTTGTAGTCGCGATCCTTGGGGAATCGATCTTTACTCAAGTGTATCCATACAAGGTCGCCTTCTTCGAAGATCATCTCTTTCTTGTTCTTGTTTAGCCTTGATGCTTGGTGAAGGACTTGTTTCTCGATCGTAGCTCTTGTGTCTTCATAGAGTTTCTTCATTGTTTGGGCACGCTTGTCAACGTCCATATTGGTACATTCATGAAGAGGAAGGGGAGGATATCGAGCGCGGTGAGAGGCTCGAAGCCATAGACGATCATGAACGGGCTTCTCATGGTGGTGGAGTGCTTGGCGCGGTTGTAGGCGAACTCGGCGTGTGGAATACATTCCTCCCAGTCTTTAAGGTTCTTCTTTATCAACACACGTAGAAGTGTGCCAAGGCTTCGATTGACGACCTCGGTTTGTCCATCAGTTTGAGGATGCGAGCCGGACGAGAATAGGAGCTTGATGCCGAGCTTGGCCATGAGTGTCTTCCAGAAGTAGCTCAAGAATTTGACGTCGCGGTCGGAGACAATTGTTCTTGGTACACCGTGTAGCCGAATTATTTCCCTGGAAAACAAATTTGCTACATGTGAAGCATCATCGGTCTTATGGCATGGGATGAAGTGTGCCATTTTTGAAAAATGATCCACTACCACAAATATAGAATCCATGTTTAGATCTAGGCAATCCTAACACAAAGTCCATGCTAATGTTCGACCAAGGTGCATGAGGAATAGGCAATGGCATATAAAGACCAAAGGGGTTAGACTTGGACTTAGCTTGGACACAATTAGTGCATCGTTGGACGTGGCGCTCCACGTCGCGCTTCATCTTTGGCCAATAGTAGTGAGTGGAGAGCATGTCATATGTCTTGTCACCGCCAAAGTGACCCATAAGGCCTCCACCATGGGACTCTTGAAGAAGCAAAATTTGGAGAGACGACTTCGGAATGCAAAGCTTGTTTTGTTTGAAAAGAAAACCCTTATGCAAATAGAAATCATCAATCCCTTTGTCTATTGAACACTTTGCTAAAATTGATCCAAAGAATGGGTCGGACGCATACAAATATTTGATGTCATCAAGACCCAAGACATTTACTTCGAGTCGCGTAAGAAGGTTTGTGTTTTTGCGAGACAAGGCGTCCGCTACTACATTTTCTTTGCCCTTCTTGTACTTGACAATGTAAGGAAAGGATTCCATGAATTCAACCCATTTGGTGTGCCTTTTACTCAAATTGGCTTGGCCCTTAAGATATTTTAACGACTCATGATCGGAATGGAAGATAAATTCTTTGGGCCAAAGGTAGTGTTGCCACACTTGAAGGACACGAACCAAGGCAAAAATCTCTTTGTCATAAATTGGATACTTAAGGCGTGCGCCATCAAGTTTCTCACTATGGTATGCAATAGGACGCCCATTTTGCATAAGGACGCCTCCAATCCCAATACCTCTAGCGTCACACTCGATCTCAAAAGTTTTTGTGAAATCCGGTAAAACGAGGAGTGGTGCTTCGGTAAGCCTCTTTTTGAGCTCATCAAACGCTTTTTGTTGTGCTTTGCCCCAAACGAATGTGACATTTTTCTTGGTCAATTCGTTGAGAGGGCAATCAATGGTAGAAAAGTCTTTCACAAAGCGACGGTAAAAACCGTCCAACCCATGAAAACTGTGAAGTTCACTAACATTGGTAGGGATGGGCCAATCTCGTATGTCCTTAACTTTTGAGACATCGACTTCAATGCCATTAGAAGACACAACAAAACCAAGGAAAATCAGTTTGTCTTTTATGGAAGTGCACTTTGGGAGGTTAGCATAGACCTTTTCATGACGAAGGATTTGAAGGACCTCCTAAACATGAGTAACATGCTCCTCTAGTGACTTGCTATAGACAAGGATGTCATCAAAGTAAACCACTACACTCTTCCCAAGGAGAGATCTCAAAATATGGTTCATGAGGCGCATGAAGGTAGATGGGGCATTTGATAAGCCAAATGGCATAACCAACCATTCATAGAGGCCAAGCTTGGTCTTGAAGGCGGTTTTCCACTCATCACCTTCGGCCATGCGAATTTGATGGTAACCACTACGAAGATCAATTTTCGAAAATATAGTGGCTCCACATAACTCATCAAGCATGTCATCAAGGCGCGGTATAGGATGTCGATAACGCACGGTGATAGCATTGATTGGACGGCAGTCCATGCATAACCGCAACGTATCATTCGTTTTTGGCACGAGAATCACGGGTACCGCGCTTGGGCTAGTGCTTAGTGATGGGGCAAAGGTGTCCGATCTTTCGATGAGATGGCAATAATCGATTTGGTGGTGTTCGGGCTTGACGATCCGACTACACGTGCGAGCACGAGCGCCAATGCAATCGCTAGGCCAATCTCCTGGAGGTTACCGATCCTGCGTGAACACGATCAGCCTGACCAGCGAGGGTCTTAATTCCTACCTGAAATCGAGAACAAGTAAGAACCAATATTGCAATCAAGATATTGCGGATTAAGAGGAAAGCTTTATTGAAAGAGGTGGGATCCTGAATAGGTGCGAAGTACAAGAGACCTCAAGACGCCGAGCCTTGGCGAAGTTGCGACTATGGCTAACTTAATGTCTAAACAAAATCCGAGTCTAAAGGTTCTATGGGCGTATTTAAGGCGAAAAGGTGGGGTTTCGCCAGCCATGGAAGTGGTGGCGAATCCAACCCTAAAAGTCCTTTTCCTCAAATACGTACTCTAAAAAGTGGCTAATTAAAATCCTGAAAATTACATGGGCTGGCCCAAAATAAAGGTGTCATGACACCATATTATGCTATGGACGAATTCAGTAAAGTATTGATCTTGAATATTTCGTCCAAGCCTTCTTTCTTCATTATGGTGGCCTCAAAGTTCGAAATCTTCTTCCGTGGCCTTCTCTTGGATCATCACATGCTTCGCCATCACCATGCATGGCCATGCTCCAATGCTTGTCCCTCTCATCCATGCTCGGTCCATCATTCCTAAGAGTAAGAAACATATCTGTTTTAGGCAAGATCATATTCTCATGTATGTAAGGAATAGTTCCAAGAAACGAAAACACGATAGTTCGGTTGTTTGTACGAGATCTTGTGATGGGTCCTTGTATGTGTGTGTTTGTAGGTACAACGGTTGTATCAATAGTAGGGATGTCCACATCATGCTCCCTTCTTGAATTGAAGTCGCCCTCGTAATCTCATCTTCCTCACCAAAGTAAGGCTTCAAATCTGCAATGTTAAATGTAGGACTAACTGTACCAAAGTCTGCAGCAACTCAAGTTTATATGCATTATCATTGATTCTCTCTAACACCTTAAAGGGACCAGCAGAAAGACGTGGCAAGAACTTAGACTTGCGTAAATCAGAAAAACGATCTTTACGCAAATGTAACCAAACAAGATCGCCAACATCAAACACAACATGCTTTCTCCCTTTATCCCCAAAGAAGTTTATACTTAGCATTCATGTGTTCAATGTTATCTTTAGTAGTCTTATGCAAGTTTAATATCATTTCAGCGTTGTAGCATCCAAATTATGTTGCAATCAAGAAGGTAAAGGCAATAAATCAATAGGTGCACGAGGAACAAAACCATACACAATCTCAAATGGGCACATCTTTGTGGTAGAATGCAATGAACGATTATAAGCAAATTCTATATGAGGTAAACACTCTTCCCACAATTTTAAGTTCTTCTTTAAAACAGCCGTAACATAGTAGACAAAGTTCTATTTACTACTTCATTTGACCATCGGTTTGGGGATGACATGTAGTACTAAACAACAATTTAGTCCCCAACTTAGCCCATAAACATCTCCAAAAGTGGCTAAGAAATTTAGTATCACGATCAGAAACAATAGTATTTGGCACACCATGCAAACGAACAATTTCACGAAGAACAAATCAGCAATATGCGCAGATCATCCGTTTATGACAAGGAATAAAGTGTGCCATCTTAGAAAACCGATCCACAACAACAAAATACTATCCCTCATACGTGTTCGTGGCAATCCCAAAATAAAGTCCATAGAAATATCCTCCCAAGGAACACTAGGAACAGGAAGAGGCATATATAAACCATGTGGATTAAGGCGAGACTTAGCTTTTTGACAAGTAGTGCAGCGTGCCACAAATCTCTCAACATCTCGACGCATACGTGGAGAAGTGTGCAGCAAGAACATCCTCCGTCTTCTTGACACCAAAGTGTCCCATCAATCCTCCTCCATGCGCCTCCTGTAACAACAAAAGACGAACAGAACTATCTGGAATGCATAGTTTGTTAGCACGGAACACAAATCCATCATTGAAGACGAACTTGTTCCAAGTTCTACCATCTCTACAATTAGGCAACACATCTTTAAATTCAGCATCACGCACATATTGTTCCTTAATAGTTTCCAATCCAAATATTTTGAAGTCAAGTTGAGATAACAAAGCATAACTTGGTGACAAAGCATCAGCAATAATATTATCTTTACCCTTTTTGTGTTTGATAACATAAGGAAAAGACTCAATAAATTCAACCCACTTTGCATGACGACGATTCAACTTAGCTTGACTACGAATATGCTTCAAAGATTCATGATCAGAATGAATAACAAATTCCTTAGGCCATAGATAATGTTGCCAAGTTTCTAATGTCCGAAACGCATATAATTCTTTATCATAAGTAGAATAGTTCAGACTAGCCCCACTCAATTTCTCACTAAAATATGCAACAGGTTTTCCCTCTTGTAATAACACCCCTCCCAAACCAATTCCACTAGCATCACATTCAAGCTCAAAAGTCTTAGTAAAATCAGGAAGTTGGAGTAAGGGAGCATGTGATAGGGCAAAGGTGTCCGATCTTTCGATGAGATGGCGATAATCGATTTGGTGGAGTTCGGGCTTGACGATCCGACTACACGTGCGAGCACGAGCGCCAATGCAATCGCTAGGCCAATCTCCTGGAGGTTACCGATCCTGCGTGAACACGATCGGCTGACCGGCGAGGGTCTTAATTCCTACGAAATCGAGAACAAGTAAGAACCAATATTGCAATCAAGATATTGCGGATTAAGAGGAAAGCTTTATTGAAAGAGGTGGGATCTGAATAGGTGCAAGTACAAGAGGCCTCTGCGACGCCGAGCCTTGGCGGTTGCGACTATGGCTAACTTAATGTCTAAACAAAATCCAGTCTAAAGGTTCGGCTATGGGCGTGTTAAGGCGAAAAGGTGGGGTTCGCCAGCCATGGAAGTGGTGGCGAATCCAACCCTAAAAGTCCTTTTCCCTCAAATCGTACTCTAAAAAGTGGCTAATTAAAATCCTGCGAAATTACATGGGCTGGCCCAAAATAAAGGTGTCATGACACCATATTATGCTATGGACGAATTGTAAAGTATTGATCTTGAATATTTCGTCCAAGCCTTCTTTCTTCATTATGGTGGCCTCAAAGTTCGAAATCTTCTTCCGTGGCCTTCTCTTGGATCATCACATGCTTCGCCATCACCATGCATGGCCATGCTCAATGCTTGTCCCTCTCATCCATGCTCGGTCCATCATTCCTAAGAGTAAGAAACATATCTGTTTTAGGCAGCATCATATTCTCATGTATGTAAGGAATAGTTCCAAGAAACGAAAGTACGATAGTTCGGTTGTTTGTACGAGATCTTGTGATGGGTCCTTGTATGTGTGTTCTTTGTAGGTACAACGGTTGTATCAATAGTAGGGATGTCCACATCATGCTCCCCTTCTTGAATTGAAGTCCTCGACGCAATCTCATCTTCCTCACCAAAGTAAGGCTTCAAATGCAATGTTAAATGTAGGACTAACTGTACCAAAGTCTGCAGGCAACTCAAGTTTATATGCATTATCATTGATTCTCTCTAACACCTTAAAGGGACCAGGTGACGTGGCAAGAACTTAGACTTGCGTAAATCGGAAAGCGATCTTTACGCAAATGTAACCAAACAAGATCGCCAACATCAAACACAACATGCTTTCTCCCTTTATCCCCAAAGAAGTTTATACTTAGCATTCATGTGTTCAATGTTATCTTTAGTAGTCTTATGCAAGTTTAATATCATTTCGGTAGCGTTGTGTAGCATCCAAATTATGTTGCAAGAAGAAGGTAAAGGCAATAAATCAATAGGTGCACGAGGAACAAAACCATACACAATCTCAAATGGGCACATCTTTGTGGTAGAATGCAATGAACGATTATAAGCAAATTCTATATGAGGTAAACACTCTTCCCACAATTTTAAGTTCTTCTTTAAAACAGCCCGTAACATAGTAGACAAAGTTCTATTTACTACTTCAGTTTGACCATCAGTTTGGGGATGACATGTAGTACTAAACAGCAATTTAGTCCCCAACTTAGCCCATAAACATCTCCAAAAGTGGCTAAGAAATTTAGTATCACGATCAGAGACAATAGTATTTGGCACACCATGCAAACGAACAATTTCACGAAAGAACAAATCAGCAATATGCTGACATCATCCGCTTTTATGACAAGGAATAAAGTGTGCCATCTTAGAAAACCGATCCACAACAACAAAATACTATCCCTCCTTACGTGTTTGTGGCAATCCCAAAACAAAGTCCATAGAAATATCCTCCCAAGGAACACTAGGAACAGGAAGAGGCATATATAAACCATGTGGATTAAGGAGACTTAGCTTTTGACAAGTATTGCAGCGTGCCACAAATCTCTCAACATCTCGACGCATACGTGGCCAAAAGAAGTGTGTAGCAAGAACATCCTCCGTCTTCTTGACACCAAAGTGTCCCATCAATCCTCCTCCATGCGCCTCTGTAACAACAAAGGCGACAGAGCTATGGAATGCATAGTTTGTTAGCACGAACACAAATCCATCATTGAAGACGAACTTGTTCCAAGTTCTACCATCTCTACAATTCGCAACACATCTTTAAATTCAGATCATGCACATATTGTTCCTTAATAGTTTCCAATCCAAATATTTTGAAGTCAAGTTGAGATAACAAAGCATAACGGCGTGACAAAGCATCAAGAATAATATTATCTTTACCCTTTTGTGTTTGATAACATAAGGAAAGACTCAATAAATTCAACCCACTTTGCATGACGATTCAACTTAGCTTGACTACGAATATGCTTCAAAGATTCATGATCGAATGAATAACAAATTCCTTAGGCCATAGATAATGTTGCCAAGTTTCTAATGTCGAACCAACGCATATAATTCTTTATCGAGTAGAATAGTTCAGACTAGCCCCACTCAATTTCTCACTAAAATATGCAACAGGTTTTCCCACTTGTAATAACACCCCTCCCAAACCAATTCCACTAGCATCACATTCAAGCTCAAAAGTCTTAGTAAAATCAGGGAGTTGTAGTAATGGAGCATGTGTTAGCTTATCTTTCAATATGACGAAGGCTGTTGTTGTGCATCGCCCCAAACAAAGGGCACATCCTTCTTGGTAAGCTCATTCAATGGCCGGCAATTGATCCAAAGTCTTTGACAAAGCGCCTATAAAAACCATGAGGCCAAAAACTCCTCACTTGTGTGACCGTCTTGGGGCTGCCAATTCTCAATAGCTTCAATCTTGGTGGATCCACTTCAATACCGTGATGTAACAACATAGCCAAGAAAGCAACTCGATTGGTGCAAAGGTGCACTTCTCAAGGTTACCAAACAAGCGTGCATCACGTAAAGCATTGAAAAGCGACGTAAATGGTCCAAATGTTCCTCTAAAGATTTGCTATAAATTAGAATATCATCAAAGTAGACTACCACAAAGCGTCCAATGAAAGCACGTAAAACTTCGTTCATTAATCTCATGAAAGTGCTAGGTGCATTAGTTAAACCAAACGGCATTACTAACCACTCATATAAACCGAACTTAGTTTTAAATGCTGTTTTCCATTCATCTCCTAATTTCATACGAATCTGGTGGTAACCACTCATAAATCAACTTTAGAAAACATGGTAGAGCCACTCAATTCATCAAGCATGTCATCTAAACGTGGAATAGGATGACGATATCGAATAGTAATATTATTGATAGCTCTACAATCAGTACACATGCGCGAAGAACCATCTTTCTTAGGCACCAAAATAATAGGAACAACACAAGGGCTAAGGGACTCACGAATATGATCTCTGTCGAGTAGTTCCTGAATTTGGCGTTGTATCTCCTTTGTCTCCTCTGGATTGGTTCTATATGGCGCGGTTGGGCACCAGGAATTAGATCAATTTGATGCTCAATTCCTCTAATAGGAGGTAGTCCTGGTGGCAACTCAGCGGGAAATACGTCCTCATATTCCTGCAAAAGGTTAGCAATAGCGGGTGGCAAAGAAGGAGGCATATCCTCAAATGAAAACAGAACCTCTTTGCAGACAATTGCATAACATTGAGTATTGTTTACATCTAGTTCAGCAATATCAATTTTATTTGCAAGCATACATGGACTCTTCAAACGAATTTCAGTAGCATGTGTAGAATCAGATTTAGTGTTCTTTGGTGGTATAAAATCTGCAGCAACAATCTGATTCTCACTTTTATTTTTCTCCTCAGTTTTAGCTCTACTAGCTCTAGCAAGATCATCATTTAAAATCTGTTCGGGATTCATAGGTTTTAGACCAATTTTCTTTCCATCATGCATAAGAGAATAGTGGTTAGTTTTGCCATTATGAACAGATTCTCTATCAAATTGCCATGGTCTACCAAGTAACAAAGAACAAGCTTGCATAGGTACAACATCACAATCAACAAAATCAGAATATGTACCAATAGTAAAATGCACGCGTCTGCTTCTTGTTACCTTGATCTTCGAGAACTCTCAAACCATTGGATGTAGTATGAATGTGGCGTTGTCTTGTTGAAGCGCAAGCTTCTCTACCATGTCAACACCGGCCGATTATTACAACTCCCTCCATCAATGATGATCCGTATAGCTCTTTCCTTGACAACACCACGTGTTTGGAACAGGTTGTGGCGTTGATCTTGCTCGATTTGCTCAATTGCACACTCAACACGTTGTGTAATTAAACTCTTGTATTGATCAGGCTTGACTCCCATTACCTCGGCTCATCATCATCATCGAATTGTCTCCATCTCGAGCGAAATAAGGGCTAGTGTATCTTCATCAAGTCACTCATGAATCGTATTCGCCATCTTCTCGCGCCATCATCACACGTTGTGTTGTGCATCTCTCAATATGACCAAAACCCCAAAGACTTGCGGCATTGTATATCCTTAGTCTTACCCGTGGAAGCCATAGAAGATGCACTACGAAAGGAGCATTGGATGATGGTGGAGGAGCATTTGGAAATCTTGTGGTGGCCTTGGATGTGGTAGTAGTGGAGGCGAATCACGAGGAGGCTGATTGTCGGGATGTCCAAGTGGATGTGCGACCTGCAATTATTAGTCCTCCTCCATGGTGTTTGGCGATCCGCACTTCACGTTCAGCTTTGCAAGCAAGATGAAACAAGCAGTGATAGAATTATATTCCTTATAATCTAATATGTCTGAATGTCCTTGTTTAATCCACCAAAGAAACGTGCAAGCATTTGTTCATTAGATTCTACAAGACCACACCTAACCATCCCCGTTTGCAATTCCTGATAATACTCTTCTACAGAATTTTTCCCTTGCTCTAAGCGTGTCAGATTCTTTAGTAAATCACGTTGATAAGTGGGAGGTACAAAACGAACACGCATAGCAGTTTTTAAAGCAGTCCAAGTACTAGGAATAGTAGTAGGATTTAAACGACAATACTCAGACCACCAAAGGGAAGCAAATTTAGTAAATTCACATGTAGCAGCACTAACACGCATATTCTCAGGATATTTTAAGCATGCAAAACGTTGTTCTACTTGTTCCCATGTAAGATATGCATCAGGATTATATTTACCCTCAAAAGATGGAATATTTAATTTAAGCTTTGCAACATGATCATCATCATTACGTACCGGTGGGCGAGCGTTGCGGTAGTAATGTCGGGACGACCAGCGGTACTGTGGAGGTTGTTCAACCTCCTCATCAAACAGATCGCTCGTCGGGTCGTAGTAGTACCGCCGTCATCCCCAATGTCGCAGGCGGAAGTCGAGAGCGTCGGTCGCGAGGAACGCCGCAGAAGTGCGGCGGCAGCATACTGCATCCGAGCCGTGATCGGAATGCGTGCACCATGTGGGTGCGGTGCGGTCGGCAATCGGTTCGACTCCTTGAACCGAGCGTCAAGCTTGGCGTTGAAGGATTTCTCGAGTCCATCGATCTTGTCCACGCGTTGGTGAGCTTGGTGTCAAACTCCCTAGGCGTGTCCACGTCTTCGCCATGACCGACCGTGAGCGGAGAAGTGGGAATGTAGTTCTTCGTTCGTCATGGTGGCGGGGTTCCAAGTATCTGTCATGGTTAGTCCTTAAAAGCATGGTATATACTACGGGAATATGGTGGAAGTCACCGTAATCCGTCAAGCAATATCTGAAGCTCTTACAAGTTCTTACCAAGCAGCAGGAAAAGGCGATGTGCAACCACGAGGATCGTGGGTCCAGATTGAACCAAGCGATTACTGTGAGTCGAAACACCGCACGTGGAGAGTATCTGTGGAGCTCTGGGAAGGCTTAGCAAAGGGGTCAGCAATTACCAAAACAGCAATGCAAAAGTTGAAAGAATGCTCAACGACGGTACTGTGCTGGTCCTAGGCTAGACCGTACTAGAGACGCGAGCCTAGATCACCAACGATGTCACGACGCGACACAACAAGCACTGTATGATGATATAGCACCCTGAAAAGCGATCCGAGATGCAGAAAATCACTATGATGGCGAGTGTCTAGAACTGATCTACGGGGTCTATGATAGGGCAAAGGTGTCCGATCTTTCGATGAGATGGCGATAATCGATTTGGTGGAGTTCGGGCTTGACGATCCGACTACACGTGCGAGCACGAGCGCCAATGCAATCGCTAGGCCAATCTCCTGGAGGTTACCGATCCTGCGTGAACACGATCAGCCTGACCAGCGAGGGTCTTAATTCCTACCTGAAATCGAGAACAAGTAAGAACCAATATTGCAATCAAGATATTGCGGATTAAGAGGAAAGCTTTATTGAAAGAGGTGGGATCCTGAATAGGTGCAGTACAAGAGGCCTCTGACGCCGAGCCTTGGCGAAGTTGCGACTATGGCTAACTTAATGTCTAAACAAAATCCGAGTCTAAAGGTTCGGCTATATGGGCGTGTTTAAGGCGAAAAGGTGTTTCGCCAGCCATGGAAGTGGTGACCGAATCCAACCCTAAAGTCCTTTTCCCTCAAATACGGACTCTAAAAGTGGCTAATTAAAATCCGGCGAAAATTACATGGGCTGGCCCAAAATAAAGGTGTCATGACACCATATTATGCTATGGACGAATTAGTAAAGTATTGATCTTGAATATTTCGTCCAAGCCTTCTTCTTCATTATGGTGGCCTCAAAGTTCTGAAATCTTCATCCGTGGCCTTCTCTTGGATCATCACATGCTTCGCCATCACCATGCATGGCCATGCTCAATGCTTGTCCCTCTCATCCATGCTTGGTCCATCATTCCTAAGAGTAAGAAACATATCTGATTTAGGCAGCATCATATTCTCATGTATGTAAGGAATAGTTCCAAGAAACGAAAGTACTGATAGTTCAGTTGTTTGTACGAGATCTTGTGATGGGTCCTTGTATGTGTGTTCAGTACAACGGTTGTATCAATAGTAGGGATGTCCACATCAGTCTAAAAGAGGTTAGCCCCAAAATTTTTTTCGAATTTTATTTTTGCTCGAGAAGCGCCAAAAAATATCGCTATAACGGCCGATGGAGAAAGTGATCCCCAAAGCCGAAAACCAATATAGCGAAATTTTTTCGAGGCGGTTCAGATTTTTTTTGCTCTCCTTCGGACTTACGACCGACTCTTAGCTCGACACGGACTTTAGTTTGAACGGAAACAACAAAGAAGGAAAGTCAAAAGAAATAACTAGGAAATAATGACTCAACTCGGACTCGTCTGGCAGAAAGGTGATCGGATTCGTGTCGCGGTAGGAAGGCGGTGGCGGAGTGTTAGGGTTTATGGTGGCAGGGTATATGGCGGCGGAATATGGTGGCGGTGATCGGCGAATGTGGCGGTGACTAGTATGATTAGAACTCGAAACTCTAAGGGACGAGACACTAAGACCAGCAACTCGACGCGACGATGTAGACACAAATTCAACAATGCAAAAACTGAAAAGATAATGCGAGCGAGATTGGTTATGGGATGGATCTAAATTCTACTGTGTTTTGGATTTTCGTGGGTTATAGGTAAAACAGATCTAATCTATGAAAAACAGTAAAAGCTCACCGAGCAACCTTAAATCTGATACCACTTGATGGGGCAAAGGTGTCCGAGCTTGCGATGAGATGTCAACAATCGATTTGGTGGAGTTCGAGCTTGACTATCCTACTACGTGCGAGCACGAGCGCCAATGCAATCGCTAGGCCAATCTCACGGAGGTTACCGATCCTGCGTGAACACGATCGGCGACCAATGAGGGTCTTAATTCCTACGAAATCGAGAACAAGTAAGAACCAATATTGCAATCAAGATATTGCGGATTAAGAGGAAAGCTTTATTGAAAGAGGTGGGATCACGAATAGGTGCAGTACAAGAGGCCTCTGCGACGCCGAGCCTTGGCGAAGTTGCGACTATGGCTAACTTAATGTCTAAACAAAATCCGAGTCTAAAGGTTCGGCTATGGTATTTGGGCGAAAAGGTGGGGTTTCGCCAGCCATGGAAGTGGTGGCGAATCCAACCCTAAAAGTCCTTTTCTCAAATACGGACTCTAAAAGTGGCTAATTAAAAACCTGCGAAAATTACATGGGCTGGCCCAAAATAAAGGTGTCATGACACCATATTATGCTATGGACGAATTCGTAAAGTATTGATCTTGAATATTTCGTCCAAGCCTTCTTTCTTCATTATGGTGGCCTCAAAGTTCTGAAATCTTCATCCGTGGCCTTCTCTTGGATCATCACATGCTTGCTGCCATCTCCATGCATGGCCATGCTCCAATGCTTGTCCCTCTCATTCATGCTTGGTCCATCATTCCTAAGAGTAAGAAATGTATCTGATTTAGGCAGCATCATATTCTCATGTATGTAAGGAATAGTTCCAAGAAACGAAAGTACCTGATAGTTAAGTTGTTTAGCACGAGATCTTGTGATGGGTCCTTGTATGTGCGTTGCTGTAGGTACAACGGTTGTATCAATAGTAGGGATGTCCACATCACTTACTTGGATCAAACCTTTGGAGACGAGTTGGTTGATTTGTCGTTCTATCTCCTTCGTCTCTTCTGGGTTCGTGCGATACGCGGCGCGGTTTGGGAGTGGAGCGCCGGGTATGAGGTCGATGCGGTGCTCGATTCCGCGAAGAGGGGGTAGTCCATGAGGAAGCTCTTCGGGGAATACATCTTTAATTCCTGCAAAATAGCCATCAAATAAGGAGGAACATTTGTCAAGTCATTAGTTCCTTGCGCTAGTCCCTTGCATACAAGTACATAGTGCAAGATGTATGGGTTGTTCCACACTTCTCTCATCTCTCACTTTTGGTGGCAAGAAGAACACTCTTTGTTTTTCCACTCGAGTTTAGTTTGTGGCTCTCACTCACTATAGTGTGGTCCTCTCGCTCACCGCTCTTCTCACAAGGTGGTTTTGTTCTTTGCGCCCTCTCTCAAACCTTTGCATTGTCCGCAATTATTTGGCTAGGAGTCATTGGTTGCAAAACACAAGTTTTTTCAAGCCATTTGAAGGTATAAGTGTTTGTGTGACCATAATGCAAAGCACGCTTGTCATATTGCCACGGCCTTCCTAGCAACATATGGCAAACCGTCATGGGGACCACATCACATTCCACCGTGTCTTTGTATGGTCCAATTGAGAACGTTACCGAGACGGTGTGCTTGATCTTGACGGACCCTTGGTCACTTAGCCATTGTATATGGTAGGGATGCTTATGCGGATGGAGGGTGAGGTTGAGTTTCTCACACAATTCTGTGCTTGCAAGATTGTGGCAACTCCCTCCATCGATGAAAACTTTGATGGACTTCCCATTGATACCGTCACGAGTTTGGAAGATGTTTGATCATTGGTCTTCAATCTCATTGACTTGAGTAGTTAAGACCCTTGTGACGATAAGCGATGGACTTGCCTCATGCTCACACACAAGTAGTTCTTGGTCATCTTCCAAATGTTGCATTGCCATTGCTTCCTTGACCCTTGCATCAAACTCATCTTCACTCAAGTATTCTTCATCGCCATTGTCGTGGATGAACAAAACTTTCTTGTTTCCACATGCGGCCGACTTGTGTCCTTTGCCTCCACACTTGTAGCACTCACCATTGAATGGTTGTTCATCCTTTGTGTATTTGCCACTTGGGGGTGGTTTTCCTTGAGGAAGTGTTGGCTTGAAGGTAAGCTTGGTGGTACTTGATGAGCTTCCACTTGGTGTTGTTGGAGTAGTGATTGGCGCTTGATTGTATGTGAAGTACGTCTTTGGCTTGTTGTACTTGATGTCCTCTTGCACTTGACGCTCGGCTTTTGATGCTATGTGTACAAGCTCAACCATGTTGTTCTACTTTTGGAACTCGGTGATGCCTTGATTGGATGGTTCAAGCCATTGAGGAAACGTGCCATTGTTTGTTCATCACGCTCTTCAATGTTGGCACGTATCATGTTGAGCTCCATTTGCTTGAAGTACTCTTCCACGGTCTTTGTCCCTTGACTAAGCGTTTGGAACAAAACGGGATCTCATATGAGCCTTCATATCTTGCCAAGTTGAGATTGGAGGCTCTTCTTTTGCTTCACGAGCGAGTTGGACGTGTTCCCACCAAAGGTTGGCATACTCATCAAACTCGAGGGATGCCATGGCCATCATCTTCTCATTGCTATAGTTGTGCATGCGGAAGATCTTGTCAACCTTGAGTTCCCACGAGAGATATTCTTTGGGTTCATTGGAACCGGTGAACTTGGGCATGGTAAATTTGAGCTTGCCAAAAGTTTCTTCTTCATTGCGGTTCCGGTGTCAGCGGTTGCCATGATTTTGGCGGCCATCTTCATCATCCGAGCTCTCATGTCTTGCTTGGTGATGGTTGCGCTTGGTGATGGTTGCGCTGCCCTTGCGGTTGTTGAGGTGCCGCGTTTGTTGGAGGAACTTGATTTTGACGACGAGCTTGGGGAGCTTGCTCGTGTTGTTGGCGCGGTTGAGGACGGGGAGGAGGTTTTTGGTCCTCACAACGAGCTTGGGGAGCTTGCTCTTGTTCTTGTCGTGGTTGATGCCGATGAGCATTGTCTTGCGCCATGTGGCGAGGAGGACGACGAACCGCTTGCGCAATGGGCTGCTCCCGTTCTTCTAGATGTGGAGGAGGCTTGATGCAGCCCGTCCTTCGGATGCATCTACATCCCCACCAACTAGTCCCCCAAGTGGACCGATCCCCATGCCGACAATTCCGGCGACAGGCCCGGTCGAACGGCCCCCTCGCCGACAATTCCGGCGACGACAGAAACTTCCGTCGAACGACCGACAAGGTGTTCTGAAAGGCTTTCCGGTGGGCGACCGAAAATGTCGGCGGCGACCGGAATTTCCGGCGACCACTCCGTTGCCGCCGGACCCGTCCGGAAACCCTCATATTCAAGTCAACTTTCGGTCTTGGCCCGCGTAACCCCTTATTTCTCCTAGACTTTACCGTTTCGTACCTAAACTACCCCTGTTTGTGTGGCTGGCCTATAAATAGCCCCCATCCTGTATTGTAAACCCTAGATTTGGATAATTGTAGTTGAAGACACCCCTTTGAGGATCTATCAACTATTGGTCTCATGCTCCTTGACAAGGAGCACCAAATTGTCCACAAACCTCTTGGATTTTGCCTCGTGCGTTCAAGTTGTACAAGTCCTTGGGATCTCGGTGTCTCGTGCCGAAGTAGTCAAGATCTCATCAAGCCTCTCACCCCCGTTGTTGGTCGTGGGAGAGTGATAGGGCAAAGGTGTCCGATCTTTCGATGAGATGGTGATAGTCGATTTGGTGGAGTTCGGGCTTGACGATCCGACTACACGTGTGAGCACGAGCGCCAATGCAATCGCTAGGCCAATATCCTGGAGGTTACTGATCCTACGGGAACACGATCAGCCTGACCAGCGAGGGTCTTAATTCCTACCTGAAATCAAGAACAAGTAATAACTAATATTGCAATCAAGATATTGCGGATTAAGATGAAAGCTTTATTGAAAAGGTGGGATCCTATATAGATGCGAAGTACAAGAGGCCTCTGCGACGCTCGAGCCTTGGCGAAGTTGCTATGATGGATAACTTAATGTCTAAACAAAATCCGAGTCTGTGTGACGGCTATGGGGAGTATTTAAGGAGGAAAAGGTGGGGTTTCTGCCAGCCATAGAAGTGGTGATCGAGTCCAACCCTAGAAGTCCTTTTCTCCTCAAATACGGACTCCAAAAGGTGGCTAATAAAAATCCTGTGAAAATTACATGGGCTTGGCCCAAAATAAAGGTGTCGTAGCACCATATTAAGCTATGGACGAATTTGTGAATATTAATCTTGAATATTTCGTCCAAGCCTTCTTTCTTCATTATGTTGGCCTCAAAGTTCACAAATCTTCATCCGTGGCCTTCTCTTGAATCATCTCATGCTTGCTGCCATCTCCATGCATGGCCAATGTCCAATGCTTGTCCCTCTCATCCATGCTTAGTCCATCATTCCTAAGAGTAATAAATACATCTGATTTAGGCAGCATCATATTCTCATGTATGTGAGGAATAGTTCCAAGAAACGAAAGTACCTGATAGTTAAGTTGTTTGGCACGAGATCTTGTGATAGGTCCTTGTATGTGTATAGCTGTAGGTACAACAGTTATATCAATAGATGGGATGTCCACATCATGCTCCCCTTCTTGAATTGAAGTCGTCCTCGATGCAATCTCATCTTCCTCACCAAAGTAAGGCTTCAAATCTGCAATGTTTAATGTAGGACTAACCGTACCAAAGTCTGCAGGCAACTCAAGTTTAAATGCATTATCGTTTATTTTCTCTAACACCTTAAAAGGACCAGCAGCACGCGGCATTAACTCAGACTTCCGTAAATCAGGAAAACGATCCTTACGCAAATGTAACCAAACAAGATCTCCAACATCAAACACAACATGCTTTCTCCCTTTATCCCCATCAAAGTTTATACTTAGCATTCATGTGTTCTATGTTATCTTTAGTAGTCTTATGCAAGTTTAATATCATTTCAGCGCGTTGTGTAGCATCCAAATTATTTTGCACCGAAGTAGGTAAAGGCAATAAATCAATAGGTGCACGAGGAACAAAACCATACACGATCTCAAACGGGCACATCTTTGTGGTAGAACGCAGCAAACGATTATAAGCAAATTCTATATGAGGTAAACACTCTTCCCACAATTTTAAGTTCTTTAAAACAGCCCGCAACATAGTAGACAAAGTTCTATTTACTACTTCAGTTTGTCCATCAGTTTGGGGATGACATGTAGTACTAAACAGCAATTTAGTCCCCAACTTAGCCCATAAACATCTCCAAAAGTGGCTAAGAAATTTAGTATCACGATCAGAAACAATAGTATTTGGCACACCATGTAAACGAACAATTTCACGAAAGAACAAATCAGCAATATGCGCAGCATCATCCGTTTTATGACAAGGAATAAAGTGTGCCATCTTAGAAAACCGATCCACAACAACAAAAATACTATCCCTCCCCTTCTGTGTACGTGGAAATCCCAAAACAAAGTCCATAGAAATATCCTCCCAAGGAACACTAGGAACAGGAAGAGGCACATATAAACCATGTGGATTAAGGCGAGACTTAGCTTTTTGACAAGTAGTGCAGCGTGCCACAAATATCTCAACATCTCGACGCACATGTGGCCAAAAGAAGTGTGCAGCAAGAACATCCTCCGTTTTCTTGACACCAAAGTGTCCCATCAATCCTCCTCCATGCGCCTCCTATAACAACAAAAGACGAACAAAACTATCTGGAATGCATAATTTGTTAGCACGGAACACAAATCCATCATTGAAGACTAACTTGTTCCATGTTCTACCATCTCTACAATTCTGCAACACATCTTTAAATTCAGCATCATGCACATATTGTTCCTTAATAGTTTCTAATCCAAATATTTTGAAGTCAAGTTGAGATATCAAAGTATAACGGCGCGACAAAGCATCAGCAATAATATTATCTTTACCCTTTTTGTGTTTGATAACATAAGGAAAAGACTCAATAAATTCAAATCACTTTGCATGACGATGATTCAACTTAGCTTGACTACGAATATGCTTCAAAGATTCATGATCAGAATGTATAACAAATTCTTTAGGCCATAGATAATGTTGCCAAGTTTCTAATGTCCGAACCAACGCATATAATTCTTTATCATAAGTAGAATAGTTCAGACTAGCCCCACTCAATTTTTCACTAAAATATACAATAGGTTTTCCCTCTTGTAATAATACACCTCCCAAACCAATTCCACTAGCATCACATTCAATCTCAAAAGTCTTAGTAAAATCAGGAAGTTGGAGTAAGGGAGCATGTGTTAGCTTATCTCTCAATATGACGAAGGCCTGTTGTTGTGCATCGCCCCAAACAAAGGGCACATCCTTCTTGGTAAGTTCATTCAGCGGCGCGGCAATTGATCCAAAGTCATTGACAAAGCGCCTATAAAAACCAGCGAGGCCAAGAAAACTCCTCACTTGTGTGACCGTCTTGGGCTACGGCCAATTCTCAATAGCTTCAATCTTGGCTGGATCCACTTCAATACCCTGTGATGTAACAACATAGCCAAGAAACGCAACTCGATTGGTGCAAAAGGTGCACTTCTCAAGATTACCAAACAAACGTGCATCACGTAAAGCATTGAAAACAGCACGTAAATGGTCCAAATGATCCTCTAAAGATTTGCTATAAATCAGAATATCATCAAAGTAGACTACCACAAAACGACCAATGAAAGCACGTAAAACTTCGTTCATTAATCTCATGAAAGTGCTGGGTGCATTACTTAAACCAAACGACATCACTAACCACTCATACAAACTGAACTTAGTTTTAAATGTTGTTTTCCATTCATCTCCCAATTTCATAGGAATCTGGTGGTAACCACTACGCAAATCAACTTTAGAAAACATGGTAGAGCCACTCAATTCATCAAGCATGTCATCCAAACGTGGAATAGGATGACGATATCAAATAGTAATATTATTGATAGCTCTACAATCAGTACACATGCACGAAGAACAATCTTTCTTAGGTACCAAAATAATAGGAACAGCACAGTGGCTAAGGGACTCACGAATATGATCTCTGTCGAGTAGTTCCTGAATTTGCCGTTGTATCTCCTTTGTCTCCTCTGGATTGGTTCTATATGGCGCGCGGTTGGGCAACGTAGCACCAGGAATTAGATCAATTTGGTGCTCAATTCCTCTAATAGGAGGTAGTCACAGTTGCATTCAATGGGAAGACGTCCTCATATTCCTGCAAAAGGTTAGCAATAGCGGGTGGCAAAGAATGAGGCATATCCTCAAATGAAAACAAAACCTCTTTGCAGACAATTGCATAACATTGAGTATTGTTTACATCTAGTTCAGCAATATCAATTTTATTTGCAAGCATACATGGACTCTTCAAACGAATTTTAGTAGCATGTTTAGAAACAGATTTAGTGTTCTTTGGTGGTACAAAATCTGCAACAACAATCTGATTCTCACTTTTATTTTTCTCCTCCGTTTTAGCTCTACTAGCTCTAGCAAGATCACCTTTTAAATTTTGTTTGGGAGTCATAGGTTTTAGTCCAATTTTCTTTCCATCATGCATAAGAGAATAGTGATTAGTTTTGCTATTATGAGCAGATTCTCTATCAAATTGCCATGGTCTACCAAGTAACAAAGAACAAGCTTGCATAGGTACAACATCACAATCAACAAAATCAGAATATGTACCAATAGTAAAATGCATGTGTACCGTTCTTGTTACCTTGATCTTGCGAGAACTCTCAAACCATTGGATGTAATATGAATGTGTGCGTTGTCTTGTTGGAAGTGCAAGCTTCTCTACCATGTCAACACTAGCCGGATTATTACAACTCCCTCCATCAATGATGATCCTTATAGCTCTTTCCTTGACAACACCACGTGTTTGGAACAGGTTGTGGCGTTGATCTTGCTCACATTTGCTCAATTGCACACTCAGCACACGTTGTGTAATTAAGCTCTTGTATTGATTAACAGTTTCAGCTCCCATTACCTCTGTCTCTTCATCAGAATCACAATTTTCTCCATCTCGAGCAGAAATAAGGGCTAATGTATCTTCATCAAAGTCACTCGCTGAATCATATTGACCATCATCACGCACCATCATAACACGTTGTGTTGTGCACTGTCTCTCAATATGACCAAAACCCCAGCACTTGTGGCATTGTATATCTTTTGTTTTACCCGTGGAAGCCATAGAAGATGCACTACGAGCAGGAGCATTGGATGACGGTGGAGGAGCAGCTGGAAATCTTGTGGTGGCCTTGGATGTGGTAGTAGCTGGTGGACAATCACGAGAAGGAGGCGCTGATTGTCGGGATGTCCAAGTGGATGTGCGACCTGCAGAATTATTAGTCCTCCTCCATGGTGTTTGGCGATCATGCACTTCATGTTTAGCTTTGCAAGCAAGATGAAACAAACGAGTGATAGAATTATATTCCTTATAGTCTAATATGTGTTGAATGTCCTTGTTTAATCCACCAAAGAAACGTGCAAGCATTTGTTCAGTAGATTCAACAAGACCACACCGAACCATCCCTGTTTGCAATTCCTGATAATACTCTTCTACAGAATTTTTCCCATGTTCCAAACGTGTCAGATTCTTTAGTAAATCACGTTGATAAGTGGGAGGCACAAAACGAACACGCATAGCAGTTTTTAAAGCAGTCCAAGTACTAGGAATAGTAGTAGGATTTAAAAGACAATACTCAGACCACCAAAGGGAAGCAAATTTAGTAAATTCACATGTATCAGCACTAACACGCATATTTTTAGGATATTTTAAACATGCAAAATGTTGTTCTACTTCCATCTTCCATGTAAGATATGCATCAGGATTATATTTACCCTCAAAAGATGGAATATTTAATTTAAGCTTTGCAACATGATCATCATCACGTACCGGTGGTCGAGCGTTGCGGTGGTAACGGCCAGCAGGATGTGGAGGTTGTTCAACCTCCTCGTCAAACAGATCGTCGTTGTTGGGGTCGTAGTAGTACCCAACGTCTGTCCCCAATGTCGCAAAGAATACCGGTGGAAGTCTGAGGTGCCTCACCGCAATGCGGATGAGCCGGGCGGAGGCGGCGAACCAAAGACGACGACCCGTGATCGGAATGCGCCATGCGCCATGCCAAGGTGCCAGTGGGGCGGGTGCGGCAGCGGGTGCCGGCAATCTGTCCAAAACCTCCTTGAACCGAGCGTCAAGCTTGTCGTTGAAGGATTTCTCGAGTCCATCGATCTTGTCCATGGCGTTGGTGAGCTTGGTGTCAAACTCCTCTAGTCGTGCATCCACATCCTCAGCGCGACCGACCAAGAGCTCGGAGAAGTGGGCATGTAGTTCTTGGTTCGTCATTGTGGCAGGGTTCCGAAGTATCATCATGGTTAGTCCTTTAAAAGCACGTATATATGCCTATAACTACGGAAATATGGTGGAAGGCACGCGTAATCCGTCAAGCAATATCTGAAGCTCTTACAAGTTCTTACCAAACATGGGAAAAAGGCGATGTGCAACATGAGAGCATGGGTCCAGAGATTGAACCGAGCGATTACCAGGAGTCGAGACACCGCACGTGGAGAAATCTGTGGAGCTCTGGGAAAGCTTAGCAAAGGGGTTAGCAATTATCAAAACAGCAATGCAAATGTTGAAAGAATGCTCAACGAGGGTACTGTGCTGGTCCTAGGCTAGACCGTACTAGAGACGCGAGCCTAGATCACCAACGATGTCACGACGCGACACAACAAGCAATGTATGAGGATATGGCACCCTGAAAAGCGAACCGATATGTCGAAAATCACTATGATGGCGAGTGTCTAGAACTGATCTACGGGGTCTAAAAACATGTTAGCCCCAAAATTTTTTTCGAAATTTTTGTATTATGCTCCGGAAAGCGCGCAGGCGCCAAAAAATATCGCTATAACGGCCGATGGAGAAAAGTGATCCCCGGGGCCGAAAATCAGTATAGCCAGAAAAAATTTGGAGGCGGTTCCAGACTTTTTTTTTTGCTCTCCTTCTGGACTTACGACGGAACTTCTAACTCGACACGGACTTTTGCTCAATACGGAAACAACAAGAAAGGAGAGTAAAAAGAAATAACTAGGAAACAATAACTCTACTCGGACTCGTGCCGCGGCAGGAAAGGAGATTGGATCCGTGTCGCGGTAGGAAGGCGTGGCGGAGTTTTAGGGTTTATGGTGGCTGGGTGTATGGCGGCGGAATATGCTGGCGGAATATGGTGCCGATGATCTGCGGGTGTGGCGGTGACTACTGTGTCAGAACTCGAAACTCTAAGGGACGAGACACTAAGACCAGCAACTCGACGCGACGATGCAGACATAAATTCAACAATGCAAAACTGAAAAGATAATGCGAGGCGTAGATTGGTGATGGGATGGATCTAAACTCTAACTATGTTTTTGGCTTTTTCGTGGGTTATAGGTAAAACAGATCTAATGTACGAAAACAGTAAAATCTCACCGAGCAACCTGAAATCTGATACCACTTGATAGGGCAAAGGTGTCCGATCTTTCGATGAGATGGTGATAGTCGATTTGGTGGAGTTCGGGCTTGACGATCCGACTACACGTGTGAGCACGAGCGCCAATGCAATCGCTAGGCCAATCTCCTGGAGGTTACCGATCCTGCGGGAACACGATCAGCCTGACCAGCGAGGGTCTTAATTCCTACCTGAAATCGAGAACAAGTAATAACTCATATTTCAATCAAGATATTGCGGATTAAGATGAAAGCTTTATTGAAAAGGTGGGATCCTGTATAGATGTGAAGTACAAGAGGCCTCTGCGACACTCGAGCCTTGGCGAAGTTGCTCTGATGGCAAACTTAATGTCTAAACAAAATCCGAGTCTACGGTGACGGCTATGGGGACTATTTAAGGAGGAAAAGGTGGGGTTTTGGCCAGCCATAGAAGTGGTGGCCGAATCCAACCCTAGAAGTCCTTTTCTTCTCAAATACGGACTCTAAAAAGTGGCTAATTAAAATCCTACGAAAATTACATGGGCCTGGCCCAAAATAAAGGTGTCGCAACACCATAATAAGCTATGGACGAATTTGTGAAGTATTAATCTTGAATATTTCGTCCAAGCCTATGGTGGCCTCAAAGTTCTGAAATCTTCATCCGTGGCCTTCTCTTGAATCATCTCATGATTTGATGGAGGGGTTAAACTCTTGGGTGCCCGATCTTCACGGATCTCGTGGTTAAATCGATGGGAAAGCGAGGGGAAAGGGAGAAGGTAGCGGAAGCGGACACACAACTCGCGAAGAAGACGACGAACACACGCAAACTCACATGATACAAGGCCGATTGCTCCCGAACGGCGGCCACCGGTCCGATAGAATCCTCGCAAGGAAAGATCGGTCAACGTGCTCCCTCAAATCCACATCGGAGAGGGAAGAACACCTTGGGGAGGGTCTTGACAACTTGGAGACGAGACATCGAACTCCAAGGCCTTGTTCAACGATGGATGCGTGATGCAAAGTCCAATCGAGGTTGGTGACGATAGTCTGATAGGGCAAAGGTGTCCGATCTTTCGATGAGATGGCGATAATCGATTTGGTGGAGTTCGGGCTTGACGATCCGACTACACGTGCGAGCACGAGCGCCAATGCAATCGCTAGGCCAATCTCCGGGAGGTTACCGATCCTGCGTGAACACGATCACCGACCAATGAGGGTCTTAATTCCTACGAAATCGAGAACAAGTAAGAACCAATATTGCAATCAAGATATTGGATTAAGAGGAAAGCTTTATTGAAAGAGGTGGGATCCCGAATAGGTGCGAAGTACAAGAGGCCTCATGACGCCGAGCCTTGGTTAAGTGCGACTATGGCTAACTTAATGTCTAAACAAAATCCGAGTCTAAAGGTTCGGCTATGGGCATTTAAGATGAAAGGTGGGGTTTCGCCAGCCATGGAAGTGGTGGCGAATCCAACCCTAAAAGTCCTTTTCCTCAAATACGGACTCTAAAAAGTGGCTAATTAAAACTGAAAATTACATGGGCCTGGCCCAAAATAAAGGTGTCGCAAAGACCATATTATGCTATGGACGAATTCGTAAAGTATTGATCTTGAATATTTCGTCCAAGCCTTCTTTCTTCATTATGGTGGCCTCAAAGTTCTGAAATCTTCATCCGTGGCCTTCTCTTGGATCATCACATGCTTCTTGCCATCACCATGCATGGCCATGCTCCAATGCTTGTCCCTCTCATCCATGCTCGGTCCATCATTCCTAAGAGTAAGAAACATTTCGATTTAGGCAAAGATCATATTCTCATGTAAGGAATAGTTCCAAGAAACGAAAGTACGATAGCTCGGTTGTTTGGCACGAGATCTTGTGATGGGTCCTTGTATGTGTGTTATCAGAGGTACAACGGTTGTATCAATAGTAGGGATGTCCACATCATGCTCCCTTCTTGAATTGAAGTCGCCCTCGACGCAATCTCATCTTCCTCACCAAAGTAAGGCTTCAAATCGCAATGTTAAATGTAGGACTAACTGCACCAAAGTCTGCAGGCAACTCAAGTTTATATGCATTATCATTGATTCTCTCTAACACCTTAAAGGGACCAAAGACGTGGCATTAACTTAGACTTCATGTAAATCAGAAAACGATCTTTACGCAAATGTAACCAAACAAGATCGCCAACATCAAACACAACATGCTTTCTCCCTTTATCCCCAAAGAAGTTTATACTTAGCATTCATGTGTTCAATGTTATCTTTAGTAGTCTTATGCAAGTTTAATATCATTTCAGCGTTGTGTAGCATCCAAATTATGTTGCAATCAAGAAGGTAAAGGCAATAAATCAATAGGTGCACGAGGAACAAAACCATACACAATCTCAAATGGGCACATCTTTGTGGTAGAATGCAATGAACGATTATAAGCAAATTCTATATGAGGTAAACACTCTTCCCACAATTTTAAGTTCTTCTTTAAAACAGCCCGTAACATAGTAGACAAAGTTCTATTTACTACTTCAGTTTGACCATCAGTTTGGGGATGACATGTAGTACTAAACAGCAATTTAGTCCCCAACTTAGCCCATAAACATCTCCAAAAGTGGCTAAGAAATTTAGTTCACGATCAGAGACAATAGTATTTGGCACACCATGCAAACGAACAATTTCACGAAAGAACAAATCAGCAATATGCGCAGCATCATCCGTTTTATGACAAGGAATAAAGTGTGCCATCTTAGAAAACCGATCCACAACAACAAAAATACTATCCTCCCTTACGTGTTCGTGGCAATCCCAAAACAAAGTCCATCGAAATATCCTCCCAAGGAACACTAGGAACAGGAAGAGGCATATACAAACCATGTGGATTAAGGCGAGACTTAGCTTTTTGACAAGTATTGCAGCGTGCCACAAATCTCTCAACATCTCGACGCATACGTGGCCAAAAGAAGTGTGTAGCAAGAACATCCTCCGTCTTCTTGACACCAAAGTGTCCCATCAATCCTCCTCCATGCGCCTCAGAACAACAAAAGACGAATGAGCTATCCGAATGCATAGTTTGTTAGCACGGAACACAAATCCATCATTGAAGACGAACTTGTTCCAAGTTCTACCATCTCTACAATTCTGCAACACATCTTTAAATTCAGCATCATGCACATATTGTTCCTTAATAGTTTCCAATCCAAATATTTTGAAGTCAAGTTGAGATAACAAAGCATAACGGCGTGACAAAGCATCAATAATAATATTATCTTTACCCTTTTTGTGTTTGATAACATAAGGAAAAGACTCAATAAATTCAACCCACTTTGCATGACGACGATTCAACTTAGCTTGACTACGAATATGCTTCAAAGATTCATGATCAGAATGAATAACAAATTCCTTAGGCCATAGATAATGTTGCCAAGTTTCTAATGTCCGAACCAACGCATATAATTCTTTATCATAAGTAGAATAGTTCGACTAGCCCCACTCAATTTCTCACTAAAATATGCAACAGGTTTTCCTCTTGTAATAACACCCTCCCAAACCAATTCCACTAGCATCACATTCAAGCTCAAAAGTCTTAGTAAAATCAGGAAGTTGTAGTAAGGAGCATGTGTTAGCTTATCTTTCAATATGACGGCCTGTTGTTGTGCATCGCCCAAACAAAGGGCACATCCTTCTTGGTAAGCTCATTCAGTGGCAATTGATCCAAAGTCTTTGACAAAGCGCCTATAAAAACCAATGAGGCCAAGAAAACTCCTCACTTGTGTGACCGTCTTGGTCATGCCAATTCTCAATAGCTTCAATCTTGGCTGGATCCACTTCAATACCTCGTGATGTAACAACATAGCCAAGAAACGAACTCGATTGGTGCAAAAGGTGCACTTCTCAAGGTTACCAAACAAGCGTGCATCACGTAAAGCATTGAAAACAAGACGTAAATGGTCCAAATGTTCCTCTAAAGATTTGCTATAAATCAGAATATCATCAAAGTAGACTACCACAAAACGTCCAATGAAAGCACGAAACTTCGTTCATTAATCTCATGAAAGTGCTAGGTGCATTAGTTAAACCAAACGGCATTACTAACCACTCATATAAACCGAACTTAGTTTTAAATGCTGTTTTCCATTCATCTCGTAATTTCATACGAATCTGGTGGTAACCACTACGCAAATCAACTTTAGAAAACATGGTAGAGCCACTCAATTCATCAAGCATGTCATCTAAACGTGGAATAGGATGACGATATCGAATAGTAATATTATTGATAGCTCTACAATCGACACATGCGAAGAACCATCTTTCTTAGGCACCAAAATAATAGGAACAAAGACAAGGGCTAAGGGACTCACGAATATGATCTCTGTCCGAGTAGTTCCTGAATTTGGCGTTGTATCTCCTTTGTCTCCTCCGGATTGGTTCTATATGGCGGTTGGGCAACGCGTGGCACCAGGAATTAGATCAATTTGATGCTCAATTCCTCTAATAGGAGGTAGTCCCGGTGGCAACTCAATGAAATACGTCCTCATATTCTGCAAAAGGTTAGCAATAGCGGTGGCAAAGAAGGAGGCATATCCTCAAATGAAAACAAAACCTCTTTGCATACAATTGCATAACATTGAGTATTGTTTACATCTAGTTCAGAATATCAATTTTATTTGCAAGCATACATGGACTCTTCAAGCAATTTCAAGAGCATGTGTAGAATCAGATTTAGTGTTCTTTGGTGGTATAAAATCTGCAGCAACAATCTGATTCTCACTTTTATTTTTCTCCTCGCTTTAGCTCTACTAGCTCTAGCAAGATCATCTTTTAAAATCTGTTCGGAGTCATAGGTTTTAGACCAATTTTCTTTCCATCATGCATAAGAGAATAGTGGTTAGTTTTGCCATTATGAATGATTCTCTATCAAATTGCCATGGTCTACCAAGTAACAAAGAACAAGCTTGCATAGGTACAACATCACAATCAACAAAATCAGAATATGTACCAATAGTAAAATGCACGCTGCATGTTCTTGTTACCTTGATCTTGCGAGAACTCTCAAACCATTGGATGTAGTATGAATGTGGGCGTTGTCTTGTTGGAAGCGCAAGCTTCTCTACCATGTCAACACCGGCGATTATTACAACTCCCTCCATCAATGATGATCCGTATAGCTCTTTCCTTGACAACACCACGTGTTTGGAACAGTTGTGGCGTTGATCTTGCTCATTTGCTCAATTGCACACTCAACACACGTTGTGTAATTAAACTCTTGTATTGATCGCCAGCCTAGCCCCATTACTTCGCTCGTCATCATCATCAATTGTCTCCATCTCGAGCGTAAATAAGGGCTAGTGTATCTTCATCAAGTCACTCGCAGAATCGTATTCACCATCTTCTCGCACCATCATCACACGTTGTGTTGTGCATCTCTCAATATGACCAAAACCCCAAAGACTTGCGGCATTGTATATCCTTAGTCTTACCCGTGGAAGCCATAGAAGATGCACTACGAAAGGTGGATCATTGGATGATGGTGGAGGAGCAATGGAAATCTTGTGGTGGCCTTGGATGTGGTAGTAGGCGGAGGCGAATCACGAGGCGCCGATTGTCGGGATGTCCAAGTGGATGTGCGACTGCAGAATTATTAGTCCTCCTCCATGGTGTTTGGCGATCCTGCACTTCACGCTCACTTTGCAAGCAAGATGAAACAAACGAGTGATAGAATTATATTCCTTATAATCTAATATGTCTGAATGTCCTTGTTTAATCCACCAAAGAAACGTGCAAGCATTTGTTCATTAGATTCTACAAGACCACACCTAACCATCCCCGTTTGCAATTCCTGATAATACTCTTCTACAGAATTTTTCCCTTGCTCTAAGCGTGTCAGATTCTTTAGTAAATCACGTTGATAAGTGGGAGGTACAAAACGAACACGCATAGCAGTTTTAAAGCAGTCCAAGTACTAGGAATAGTAGTAGGATTTAAACGACAATACTCGGACCACCAAAGGGAAGCAAATTTAGTAAATTCACATGTAGCAAAGACTAACACGCATATTCTCGTGGGATATTTTAAGCATGCAAAACGTTGTTCTACTTCCATCTCCCATGTAAGATATGCATCGATTATATTTACCCTCAAAAGATGGAATATTTAATTTAAGCTTTGCAACATGATCATCATCGATGCGTCTGGGCGGCGTTGCGGTAGTAATGTCGGGACGACCAGGTACCGTGGAGGTTGTTCAACCTCCTCGTCAAACAGATCGTCGCCGGGTCGTAGTAGTACCTGCCGTCGTCCCCAATGTCGCAGCCACGGCGGAAGTCCGAGGAACGTCGGTCGCAGCAGAGCCGCCGAAAGCGGCGGCAATCAGCAGTCCGAGCCGTGATCGAATGCGTGCTCTCCATGTGTGGGTGCCGGTAAAGTGCAATCGGTTCGAAGCTCCTTGAACCGAACGTCAAGCTTGGCGTTGAAGGATTTCTCGAGTCCATCGATCTTGTCCACGGCGTTGGTGCTTGGTGTCAAACTCCCTAGGCGCGCGTGTCCACGTCTTCGCGTTGACCGACCAGAGCGGAGAAGTGGGCATGTAGTTCTTCGCTCATGGTGGTGGTTCCGCGAAGTATCTGTCATGGTTAGTCCTTAAAAAGCATAGGTATATACTACAGGAATATGGTGGAAGTCACGCGTAATCCGTCAAGCAATATACGAAGCTCTTACAAGTTCTTACCAAACAGCAGGAAAAGGCGATGTGCAACCACGAGGATCAGTGGGTCCAGAGATTGAACCAAGCGATTACTAGGAGTCGAAACACCGCACGTGGAGAGTATCTGTGGAGCTCTGGGAAGGCTTAGCAAAGGGGTCAAGAATTATCAAAACAAAGAATGCAAAAGTTGAAAGAATGCTCAACGACGCAGTCTGCTTGGTCCTAGGCTAGACCGTACTAGAGACGCGAGCCTAGATCACCAACGATGTCACGACGCGACACAACAAGCATGTATGATGATATAGCACCGAAAAGCGATCCGAGATGCGTAAAAATCACTATGATGGCGAGTGTCTAGAATGATCTACGGGTCTAAAAAGAGGTTAGCCCCCAAAATTTTTTTCGAAATTTTTTATTTTGCTCCGGAAAGCGCGCAGGCGCCAAAAAAATATCGCTATAACGGCCGATGGAGAAAAGTGATCCCCGGGGTCGAAAAATAGTATAGCCAGAAAATTTTTTCGGAGGCGGTTCCAGACTTTTTTTTTTTTTTGCTCTCCTTCTGGACTTACGACCGGACTCTTAGCTCGACACGGACTTGAGCTGAACACGGAAACAACAAAGAAGGAAAGTCAAAAGAAATAACGAGGAAACAAGAACTCATTTCGGACTGCATCATGGGAAAAACCGATCGGATCGTGTCGCGGTAGGAAGGCTGATGAGTATTAGGGTTTTATGGTGGCGGTATATATATGGAATATGGTGGCGGGGTATATGGTGGCGGTGATCGAGTGAGTGGTGGTGACTAGTATGATCGAACTCGAAACTCTAAGGGACGAGACACTAAGACCAAAGAACTCGACGCGATGTAGACACAAATTCAACAATGCAAAACCGAAAAGATAATGCGAGGCGAGATTGGTTATGGGATGGATCTAAACTCTAACTGTTTTTGGCTTTTTCGTGGGTTATAGGTAAAACAGATCTAATCTAAAAACAGAAAATCTCACCGAGCAACCCAAACTGATACCACTTGATAGGGCAAAGGTGTCCGATCTTTCGATGAGATGGCGATAATCGATTTGGTGGAGTTCGGCTTGACGATCCGACTACACGGCGAGCACGAGCGCCAATGCAATCGCTAGGCCAATCTCCGGAGGTTACCGATCCTGCGTGAACACGATCACGACCAATGAGGGTCTTAATTCCTACCAAATCGAGAACAAGTAAGAACCAATATTGCAATCAAGATATTGCGGATTAAGAGGAAAGCTTTATTGAAAGAGGTGGGATCTGAATAGGTGCAGTACAAGAGGCCTCTCATGACGCCGAGCCTTGGCGAAGTTGCGACTATGGCTAACTTAATGTCTAAACAAAATCCGAGTCTAAAGGTTCGGCTATGGGCGTATTTAAGGAAAAGGTGGGGTTTCGCCAGCCATGGAAGTGGTGGCGAATCCAACCCTAAAAGTCCTTTTCCCTCAAATACGGACTCTAAAAGTTGCTAATTAAAATCCTGAAAAATTACATGGGCTGGCCCAAAATAAAGGTGTCGAAGACCATATTATGCTATGGACGAATTCGTAAAGTATTGATCTTGAATATTTCGTCCAAGCCTTCTTTCTTCATTATGGTGGCCTCAAAGTTCTGAAATCTTCATCCGTGGCCTTCTCTTGGATCATCACATGCTTGCTGCCATCACCATGCATGGCCATGCTCCAATGCTTGTCCCTCTCATCCATGCTCGGTCCATCATTCCTAAGAGTAAGAAACATTTCTGATTTAGGCAGCATCATATTCTCATGTATGTAAGGAATAGTTCCAAGAAACGAAAGTACCTGATAGTTCAGTTGTTTGGCACGAGATCTTGTGATGGGTCCTTGTATGTGTGTTGCTGTAGGTACAACGGTTGTATCAATAGTAGGGATGTCCACATCATAGTCGGTCCCCTTGGGTAAGGGGATGAGGCAAAACTAGAGATTCCACAATGGGGGGTGTCTTTAGTCTATCATCTATGCCTAAGGGATACATGAAGGGGTGGGGGCTCTATTTATAGGCCAGCCACATAAACAGGGGTAGTTTGGGGATAAAACTAGGGTTTGGACGAGCTAGAGGGGTACATGGGCAAAAGGCCCAAGTCGCGCCACAGCCCATCGAGTAGGTCAAGACTCGGCAGGGTCCGGAGACTCGGTCAGGCCGGAGAGACTCGGCCTGCCTCCTGTCGTCTCCGGAGTGGCGCTGACTGGCCCGCCCCTGCTGGTCGGGGTCCCGGGAGGTAGGTCCGGAGACTCCGGTGTAGCAGGACCGGAGACTCCGGTGTAGGCCGGAGACTCCGGTGGTTCAGCCGTGGCTTCTTCCGTCTCCTCTTCCAAGCCTCCGTCTTGTCGGGCTTGAGGTCCCGGGCTTCCTCCCTTGCCTCCATACTTGTCGGTGTGAACCTATCATGCATATGTGACGGAGTATGAAGTAGCATACCATTCAATAGGGTAGGAAGTGGGCGCGCATAGAGGAACGGATTCACCTTTGGAGTCCATGACGACTTGGCGTAAGTTGGATACCAAGATGTGGTAACGACCGTAGGTCGGGCTACATCAGCTCCCCCCCCACTTCAAAAAGAGTCGTCCTCAACTCTCCATGTTCATCACGAAGTAGAAGAGGTCGAATGGCATCCTTGATCCTGGGGTTCACCATATAGTCGTCCTCGGGAAGATCGACTTGACAACACTTCAATGTTCCGTCACCCTCCATGAAGCCTACAAAGCTCATGACAAAAGCGAAGCAACACTCAAAGCATAGCCAATTCATGAACATTATAGCATGAGTCCTCAAGTAGAAGGAAGTCACCTTAGCTTGTAGAGATAGCTCGATGAAGGGTAGCCATAGGTAACTCTCTTCGGTTCTTCTTGTCAACATATAGTCCATAGAGGTTGACATGTATGCATTTGTGCCTTCACACAACAAATACCAAGCAAAATATTTTCGTGCGTGATCGAGGAGCATGTCAAATGTGGCATGTATCGTGTATTGTTACCACATCATGGTCTCCAACTTACGCCAAGTTGTCATGGACTCCAAAGGTGAACCCGTTCCTCTATGCGAGCCCACTTCCTACCCTATTGAATGGTATGCTACTTCATACTCCGTCACATATGCATGATAGGTTCACACCGACAAGTATGGAGGCAAGGGAGGACGCCCGGGACATCAAGCCCGACAAGACGGAGGCTTGGAAGAGGAGACGGAAGAAGCCACGGCTGAACCACCGGAGTCTCCGGCCTACACCGGAGTCTCCGGTCCTGCTACACCGGAGTCTCCGGTCCTGCTACACCGGAGTCTCCGGACCTACCTCCGGACCGACCCCAGCAACCGCCCGAGGACAGTCAGAACGCCACTCCGGAGACGACACCGGAGACAGACCGGAGTCTCCGGACCCCACACCGGAGTCTCCGGCCTACACGATGGGCTTGTGCGCCGCCAGCTGGGCCTTTGGCCCATGTACCCCTCTATCTCGTCCAAACCCTAGTTTTATCCCCAAACTACCCCTGTTTATGTGGCTGGCCTAGAAATAGAGCCCCCACCCCTTCATGTATCCCTTAGGCATAGATGATAGACTAAAGACAACCC
Source organism: Avena longiglumis (assembly GCA_030063025.1). Taxonomy (NCBI): domain Eukaryota; kingdom Viridiplantae; phylum Streptophyta; class Magnoliopsida; order Poales; family Poaceae; genus Avena; species Avena longiglumis. The sequence continues at coordinate 284,972,012 of CP125975.1, forward strand.
CCATTGTGGAATCTCTAGTTTTGCCTCATCCCCTTTACCAAGGGGACCGACTATCGTCACCAACCTCGATTGGACTTTGCATCACGCAACCATCGTTGAACAAGGCCTTGGAGTTCGATGTCTCGTCTCCAAGTTGTCAAGACCCTCCCCAAGGTGTTCTTCCCTCTCCGATGTGGATTTGAGGGAGCACGTTGACCGATCTTTCCTTGCGAGGATTCTATCGACCGGTGGCCGCCGTTCGGGAGCAATCGCCTTGTATCGTGTGAGTTTTGCGTGTGTTCATCGTGTTCTTCGTGAGGTGTGTGTTCGCTTCCGCTACCTTCTCCCTTTCCCCTCGCTTTCCCATCTATTTGACCACGAGATCCGTGAAGATCGGGCCACCCAAGAGGTTAACCCCTCCATCATCTGGTATCAGCAACTTTTGGTTGCCACGGATTTCTCATCGATTTGGTCTTTTCCCCATAAATTCGAAAATTCCACCAAAAATAGCCCCAATTCGTGTTTTGGATTGATCTGTGATTTGAGTGTGTTTTGGTAGGTTTTGATCCATGGATTACTTGCTAAACTTGTTGATCTACCTTCCTTTGCGTTACCATAGCCTAATTCCTTGATTTCCCCCGTCGATTTGGTGTTTTTCTTGAAGATTTTCCGTAAATCGCTTCTAAACTCGCGAAATCGCGTCAGATCTGGATTTCTCTGTCTCGAGCGGTACTACCGCTCCAAAAATACGGTACTACCGTTCACCGGTACTACCGCTCCAAAAATACGGTACTACCGCCCAAGACAGAAAGAAAACATCAGGTTCCAGATTTCAGCCTCTCACCGTTTTGAGCATAACTTTTGCATCCGAACTCGGATTTTGGTGTTCTTTAGCTCGTTTCGAAGAGGAGAAGGAGCTCTACATCATCATCCACGTGGTTCATGCTATCTACTCCATCCAAATTACGTGAGCAAGGCGGAATCCAACAATAAAGGGTGAAGATCGTCGACGAAAGGTATATACATTCCGTGACTTCTCCCCACTTGCATTCCTTTGTGAACCCCACTATGTTTGCGAGCAACAAACACCTATTGAGACTAGTTCCTCTTATGATTTCTTGGGCTATGCACATTTGATACCTTATAGATTCCGAGTAAACATTGTGGGCGCTATCTCATATAGTAATCTTATATAGTTGTTGGCACAAGGAAGAGGCAAGTGAAAAAGAAATAAAAAGAAAAAGAGTGATACAAAAAGAAAAAAAAGAAAAAAAGGAAAAGAGAAAAAGAAAGAATTACACATGTGCCTCATATAATAGGAAGCGCAAGCTCGATGAACATCATATAGGTGGTACTTATTGTGCATATCTTGTAGCCCACCAATTTTGTGCAATTGAACTAGCGTCTCTCCTTGTACTTGTGTGACACGAGCTTATAGTCTTCGCTAGGTAATCATTTGGTTCTTAGCTCACTTTCTCCGTCGCACAAGTCCCATTTATCGCACCGTGTGTGTTTCCTTGTACATATTTCTTATCTTGTGGATTGACTTGTTTGCTTTGTGATCTTTGTGGTTCTTTACTTGCCAATACAACATCTTGATTTCGGATTGGTTCTTGACATGCCACTTTCCATACTTATCCACCATAGGCCTTGTGTGTGTGTGTGTTTTTTGGTTAATAGGGTTTTCGTGTTCCGCGTGAACTTCACTTTGCTTGGTTTATTGCTCTCAAGTGTGGCCACTTGCACGATACGATCTTCCAAGGTAAAGTAAGGTTTGACGTTGTATCCCTAACACCCTCTACCACTTCCATATACACCGCTTGGTCTTGTGAATCATGTCTAGGGACTCCGGAACCGAGGATGATTTCTATGAAGAATCCACGATGAGCCACCATGCCTATGTCTCCACAAGCATGGATAACATGATGGAGCACTACACCAACAATGGCTCCACATGCTTGGGTGATATGGAGTACTACAACAACAATGACTCCCCTAGCATGGACGACTTCAAGAACGACAACGCGGAGCTCCTCACATCGCACCGACCAAGACGGAGCCTCCAACTCGAGTGCGTCAAGGTCCATCATCAAATGGACAAGTTCCAAAGCGACCTCCACAACTTCAAGAAGGACATGGACAACGACTTCGACAAAAACATGAGGATGGTCGCCAAGACTAATGATGCTTTGCGCTCATTAGAAAAACTCACCAAGAAGAGTGCCAAGGACAAGGGTCATCGTCGCGAGCGTCATGTGGATGACCAAGTGCGCCACCTACACCAACTGTAACACCCTCAGAATCGGCCCTATGCAAGTTTTAGCGAAACCCGCCAAACCCGCATAGAAACGATTCAAAGGTGCCCACCAGGCACTTTCGTGTGGGTGGAAAACGAAGTAATAACATTACACAACAGTCCTCGATGGGACCCACGAGCAGTATATATATATATATAACGACTCACTAAGTCAAGAATACGATATAATATACAAAGATCCAAATCACCTTGAAAATGACACGTCTGGCTCACGGACAAGATGCAAATGGGGCTAAGAGCCCAAGAATAACCAATGGCGTCCCATAACCGCCAGGCCAAGCGGGAAGGGTAACCTCGCTAACGGGCGTCGATCTCAAAACGCTAAAACAAAAGGGTGCCGACAAAGGGCAAAGGAAAAGAGGCGTCGATCGAGGCCAAGACACGGCGAGACTAGAATTGGCGGTCCTCGCCACATAGGTATGGTGGATCAAGCGGCAAAGATGCAATCGAACAACCTATAGAGACTCGATACATCTGGCGACTATCAGAGAGGGATAAGAAAGATCTATTCGAATCCAACCTGGTACTACCCTCAAACAAACCCATCCTGGCGTTCCCCCTCGAGACCAAACGAGGAAGTCAACCGAGGAACTCACAGGTTGGCGCTTTACTTATTCGATTATCGCTAAAGCAATTACTAGTCGTTTAGATAATCATCCCGATAAAGTAAACAAGGCACTTTTAGTTAGCCATTCCGTGATAGTTGCAACACTTACTAGTCAGATACAATTAGCATGAGATAACCCAAAACCCAACAGTGGTTGGTACTTTTATTTAGCCATTCCGTTGTAGTGAAGCTGATTACTAGTCAAATCGTATACAAGTCATTTTAAAACAAGAAACTTTAGTTATAGTTGTCTATGATCAAGCAATCGTGCTCCAAGTCGTCCATAACCGGACACGGCTTCTCGAAAGATTTAACCGCAGGGTGCACCAAAGTATCCACAGCACTTGACCCTTTTGCGATCGGTTAACATACACCCATCGGTATGTCGGCGGGCCTAAGTCACGACGCCCTGCACTCAAAGCAAGTACATGGGGCCACCCCACCAAGTCGAACCCACTTGAAGTCGCCGGTCTCGAGACGGACTTAGGGTTTGGGTAGACGGTGAACGACATCAAATCAAAATCGACTGTCGACACCGCGAAAACGTGTCCCGATCCTAAACAGTACAGTGTGCTCCTCGCATAAACGTAATAAAGCAGTAAAGCATGGCATAAGTACAGGATCGTAAATAAAACCTCAAACTAGTTTGTGGCCCCTAGTACAATACTTTGAAATCAGGTAATAATCAATGGGGGGCCCATATCTCCCCACCTGTGGTTAGCGCGCTCGATCTCGGAACAGGTGTCAAGAACTCGGGGTCCTACGGGACACAAGTGGGCAGTCGGAAACCAAATATTATCTATCACCCACCAATGCCTCTGCTTACTTCAATTTTAGTTGTTAAACAGGAATTAAAGTGAACGATAAGTAAATCCATGATCATCTCCAACATCAAACATGCGGCAATACACCAACAACTGTGGTACTTGACGACACGCAACAGCAATATAGCAAGCGACTACGACGCGCAAGTCCAACTATCTACCGAACATCAGGTAATAGGATGTGTCCAAGGCAATATAGGGCTGCAAGGGATATCACGGGCACGAAACTAGAGCATCGCAACACAGATAGCAATAGATCAACAGGAGGGAATAAATACTATAAAAGTAAGATAGGTAGAAAGGGGGAGATGCTCGCCTGAAAACATTGCCGAAGGTTCAACCGAAGATCGGGTCGACACTCGCATCAACTCAACGGCCTTATCCGCGAAGAAGCAAAACACTAGAAGAACACCGGATGCACTATTTAATACTACGGCAAAAGATCGGGCATGATGCATGTATGATGTATGACATGGCAAAGGTGCGATGCAATTAGGTCAATATTAAGCGGCAACGGGGGTCCCGACAATTAATTAGGTGGTTCATGTTATTTAGCTACCCCGCAAATTAAATGTTGTCTTAACATGGCAAGATAAGATACCGGTTCGCTACACAAATTTAAATGAGGCCAATATGAGACTAGATTTGCCCGCATATGGGCCCCATATTTAATTATGAGGTGAATAGGCATAAGGCCCCCAACCCACACAAATATGCATGCAAGATGAATGATTAATATGCGACAAGTTGTATTATATGATAAAATAGGGTTTTCGGGAAGGGGTTCACACGTTAGGGTTCGGCAGATCTTGAGGTTCCGGGGTTCGGGGTCGGGTCTCGGGGTTCAGGGTTCGACGGATACGAGGTTCGGACTCCGGGATCGTTCTCAGCTAACGGAGGTAGTTCTTGTCGCCGTGAAGACCTTGACGGGTTCGCGGGTCGGACTTCATGCGTTCCTTCGCCGGTCTTGGCGTCCGAGGCAGTACTTGGCGTCCGTGAAGGAGAACTTGAGGGTCCAGCGTCTCGGTGTCCTCGGATCCGAGCGAAAGAAATTGTCGGGTCGGGAAGGAGGTCTTGCGGTTTCCGTGTCTTCGGTTCCATGAAGGCGTGCTTGTCCTCCGTGATGGCGAACTCGATGTCCCGAGAAGATCTTGGTAGAGGTTTAGAGCTCGTGATGAAGTAGTCCAGGTTCCCGATTTAGATGCGGTGGAGATCTTGAATCGACATCGGTGGTTTTCAAGTACCTTAATCTCTCGGATCCTTACTCGTGCATCGGTTCCATCTACACACACAAACGCCACATCGAATCCAAGGGGCCTGTTTTGAAACAACCTCTGACGCGGAAGGGACGAACATGAAGCATCTGCAACAAACACTAAGGCACCAGGGCCAAAACGAGGAGGAGGGAGCGGCCAGGTCTTGGGCTTGACAGACGACGGCGAGGGAGGTGCGTCGCCGGGCTCGATGGGTCGTGAACTCGGGGTTCATGGAAGGCTCGGCTCGTGGTCCTGGTGGTGGAGGGCATGGCGCTGGCCCGAGGCGCAGGCCGACGCCGATGACAGCAGCGGCCGGACGCAGAGGGATGAGCGGTGGAGGTCGGGCGACGAGGCGTGAGGTCCGGAGAGGCCGGCTGGGCGCTGGCGGGGCTCCAAAGTCGGGTGGCGCCGGTGGGGAGGCAGGTCGGTGGAGGCCGGCGTGAGCGGGTCGGAGGAGGTCGAGGTTGAGGGAGGCGCACGGTGGAGGCGGTTGTGGCGCAGCTCGGCGAGGCGCCCGAGGCCGGCGAGGAGGAGAGGAGGCGGCTGCCTGTGGGAGAAGGGCGGGCGTGAGGTGGGGCGTGGAGGGTGGCGGCAGAGCCGCAGGAGGGGCGACGAGGCGAGACTCAGTGGAGGTCGTCCGGGCCGGAGAGGAAGAGCACAGCGGGCGTGGCCATGAGGCCATGGCATGGAGACGGCCGAGGCGAGGAGGAGGGAAGCTCGGGAGGAGGACGGCGGAGCGGGCGCGGGCCGGAGAGAGAGGAGCGGCGGAGGCGGAGCGAGCTGCAAGCATGAGCAGAGCGGAGGCGGATGTCTGCTGGGAGAGAGAAGGGAGGAGGCTGCAGGAGAGGACGCGTGGTGGGGCAGGGTGTGAGTGGAGGAGTGGGTCTGGTGTGTGTGTGTGTTGTGTGGGTGTGGGGTGAGAGGAGAGGTGGGGAGAGGGGTAGGATTATGTGGCAGAGTCTGATTGGCTAGGGGGAAGGTGGAGGTGAGGTGTCGAGAGGGGGTTGGTTGGGGTGAGGTGGAGGGGGGCTGGGTAGATTAGGACAGGGTAGCTTAGGATTTAGGTGGACCGTTTTGGAACTGGGGTGGTCGTTCGGGTCTATCCGGCCCGTTCGACTGCCCCACTAAAAATAATTGAATATTTTAATTATTTAAAACACGGCTTCTGCGAACCGATAGCAGACAAAACAAATTAATCCGGTGTCCCGGGGTTTAATTTGAAATAGACGGAGGGCTAGTTTCAGAAAACCATAGACTTTTGCAAATAGTTTTAGACAAAATAATATGCATGATGATGACGATGCTCAAATGCAATGTGGCATGATGACATGAGCATGCGGTCATGACGATGCAATGCACAAAATCAACGCGATTTTCTAGTAGTGGTTTTTGCGGGATGCCACAATTCGACACCACTAAGAATGGATCTCGCCCTCAAGATCCGCCTCATGGTACCGGAAGGAAGGTCGGCGATCTGCGTCTTCTCGCGCTTCGTGTAGATCCTCGTGACACCACTAACAAGAGGTCGTTGCCCGTGATCGTCGAGAGAACACTCCGGGAACAAAAGGTCGAAGGTAGAGGTATCCACAAATAAAGCCACCTCTAACTTCCGCGGACGGAGTAAAATCGTGGGATCCACTGATTCGACGTACATGAGCGAATGATAAGAGTAGTGGTATGGTAGCTACTCCATCCCGCACTCAAACCATTACTCTACACACGAATAGGCGGATTATGCAACCAACTCTCGGAATCAGACTGAAGATCTCGACAAGCGAGGTTCGGAAACAAAGGAGTGATGCAGACGCTGCATCGGAGCTGGCGTAGAGGATGTCGTCGCGTCGGAAAACACCGGAAGGCACAAACAAGGAACAAAGAATGGTACCACAGCAGACGGACTCCTCAGACAGCACGGACACCGGATGGTAGCACATCGTTATCAAAGGAGGAAGCGAAACCCTAAGGTACGACGAAAACCCAACCACGAGAATTACTGGACTCGAAGAAAAAGAAGAGAGCGGATTCCAAACACGTCGAGATAAGAGGAGAATAGCAGAGGGGTAAGGAGTAAAATCAGACCTAACCAGAACTATCCAACCGATTTTGCAAAAAATAGTTTTGACACTCTACTTCGGCCGTTAGCTAGGTTATCCTACAGGCTGGACTTGTGTAGAATCAACGCTGAGCTCGATACCACTCAGAACACCCTCGATCGCCCTATGCAAGTTTTAGCGAAACCCGCCAAACCCGCATAGAAACGATTCAAAGGTGCCACCAGCACTTTCGTATGGGTGGAAAACAAAGTAATAACATTACACAACAGTCCTCGATGGGACCCATGTAGCAGATATATATAATGACTCACCGAGTCAAGAATACAGATATAATATACAAAGATCCAAATCACCTTGAAAATGACACAGTCTGTCTCACGGACAAGATGCAAATGGGGCTAAGAGCCTCAAGAATAACCAATGGCGTCCATAACCCCGCCGTGCCAAGCGGAAGGGTAACCTCGCTAACGTCGATCTCAAAACCTGTTAAACAAAAGGTGCCGACAAAGGCAAAGGAAAAAGAGGAGTCCAAGATCGAGGCCAAGACACCATGAGACTAGAATTGCCGGTCTCGCCTACATAGGTATGGATCAAGCAATTTAAAGATGCAATCGAACAACCTATAGAGACTCGATACATCCGCGACTATCGAGAGGGATAAGAAAGACCTATTCAATCCAACTCGGTACTACCTCAAACAAACCCATCTGGCGTTCCCTCGAGACCAAACGAGGAAGTCAACCGAGAACTCACACAATTGGTAGTTTTACTTATTCGATTATCGTTGCGCAATTACTAGTCAGGTTTAGATAATCATCCCGATAAAGTAAACAAGGGCACTTTTAGTTAGCCATTCCGTGATAGTTGCAAAGACTTACTAGTCGATACAATTAGCATGAGATAACCCAAAACCCAGGTGGTTGGTACTTTTATTTAGCCATTCCGTTGTAGTGAAGCCGATTACTAGTCAAATCGGATACAAGTCATTTTAAAACAGAAACTTTAGTTATAGTTGTCTATGATCAAGCATTGTGCTCCAAGTCGTCCATAACATGACACGGCTTCTAAAAGATTTAACCCAGGGTGCACCAAAGTATCCACAGCACTTGACCCTTTTGCCGATCGCTTAATACACCCATCCATGTCGGCAGGCCTAAGTCACGACGTTCCTGCACCCAAAGCAAGTACATGGGGCCACCCCACCAAGTCGAACCCGAACGAAGTCGGCGGTCTCGAGACGGACTTAGGCTTTGGGTAGACGGCTGTGAACGACATCAAATCCCAAAACTGGGACTGTCGACACCGCGAAAACGTGTCCCGATCCTAGACAGTACAGTGTGCTCCTCGCACAAACGTAATAAAGCACTAAAGCATGGCATAAGTACAGGATCGTAAATAAAACCTCAAACTAGTTTGTGGCCCCCAGTACAATACTTTGAAATCAGGTAATAATCAATGGGGGCCCATATCTCCCCAATTGTGGTTAGCGCTCGATCTCTAAGTGTCAAGAACTCGGGTCCCACGGACACAAGTGGGCGGTCGGAAACCAAATATTATCTATCACCCACCGATGCCTCTGCTTACTTCAATTTTAGTTGTTAAACAGGAATTAAAGTGAACGATAAGTAAAGCCATGATCATCTCCAACATCAAACATGCGGCAATACACCAACAACTGTGGTACTTCACGACACGCAACAGCAATATAGCAAGCGACTACGACGCGCAAGTCCAACTATCTACCGAACATCAGGTAATAGGATGTGTCCAAGGCAATATAGGGCTACAAGGGATATCACGGGCACGAAACTAGAGCATCGCAACATAGATAGCAATAGATCAACAGGAGGGAATAAATACTATAAAAGTAATATAGGTAGAAAGGGGGAGATGCTCGCCTGAAAACATTGCCGAAGGTTCAACCGAAGATCGGGTCGACACTCGCATCAACTCAACGGCCTTATCCGCGAAGAAGCAAAACACTAGAAGAACACCGGATGCACTATTTAATACTACGGCAAAAGATCGGGCATGATGCATGTATGATGTATGACATAGCAAAGGTGCGATGCAATTAGGTCAATATTAAGCGGCACCGGGGGTCCCAACAATTAATTAGGTGGTTCATGTTATTTAGCTACCCCGCAAATTAAATGTTGTCTTAACATGGCAAGATAAGATACCGGTTCGCTACACAAATTTAAATGAGGCCAATATGAGACTAGATTTGCCCGCATATGGGCCCCATATTTAATTATGAGGTGAATCGGCATAAGGCCCCCAACCCACACAAATATGCATGCGAGATGAATGATTAATATGCGACAAGTTGTATTATATGATAAAATAGGGTTTTCGGGAAGGGGTTCACACGTTAGGGTTCGGCAGATCTTGAGGTTCCGGGGTTCGGGGTCGGGTCTCGGGGTTCAGGGTTCGACGGATACGAGGTTCGGACTCCGGGATCGTTCTCAGCTAACGGAGGTAGTTCTTGTCGTCGTGAAGACCTTGACGGGTTCGCGGGTCGGGTCGGACTTGGCGTTCCTTTCGGTTCGGGTCTTGGCGTCCGAGGCAGTACTTGGCGTCCGTGAAGGAGAACTTGAGGGTCCAGCGTCTCGGTGTCCTCGGATCCGAGCGGAAGAACTTGTCGGGTCGGGAAGGAGGTCTTGCGGTTTCCGTGTCTTCGGTTCCATGAAGGCGTGCTTGTCCTCCGTGATGGCGAACTCGATGTCCCGAGAAGATCTTGGTAGAGGTTTTGAGCTCGTGATGAAGTAGTCCAGGTTCCCGATTCAGATGCGGTGGAGATCTTGAATCGACATCGGTGGTTTTCAAGTACCTTAATCTCTCGGATCCTTACTCGTGCATCGGGTCCATCTACACACACAAACGCCACATCGAATCCAAGGGGCCTGTTTTGAAACAACCTCTGACGCGGAAGGGACGAACATGAAGCATCTGCAACAAACACTAAGGCACCAGGGCCAAAACGAGGAGGGAGCGGCCAGGTCTTGGGCTTGACAGACGACGGCGAGGGAGGTGCGTCGCCGGGCTCGATGGGTCAGGGAACTCGGGGGGTTCGCGGAAGGCTCGGCTCGTCAGGGTCCTGCGGGTGGTGGAGGACGCCCAACGGCGGCGCTGGCCCGAGGCGAGGCCGACGCCGCGACGACGGCGGCTGCGGCCGGACGCAGAGGGATGAGCGGTGGAGGTCGGGCGACGAGGCGTGAGGTCCGGAGAGGCTGTGGCGCTGGCTGGGGCTCCAGCCTGGGTGGCGCCTGGGGAGGTGGTCGGTGGAGGGCGCGAGTGGGGTCGGGAGGAGGTCGAGGCGGCGGCCGGCGACGGTGGAGGCGGTTGGTGGCGAGCCTGCACATGCGGCCCGAGGCCGGCGAGGGAGGAGGAGGCGGGAGGGCGCCACGGAGCTGTGGGAGAAGGGCGGGCGAGGTGGGGGCGGAGGCGGTCCGTGTGGCAGAGTGAGCAGGAGGGGCGACGAGGCGAGACTCACATGAGGTCGCCAGGCTGGGCCGGAGAGGAGGAAGAGCACGGCGGGCAGCCAAGGCGGCGGGTCATGGAGACGGCCGGAGGCGAGGAGGAGGGAAGCTCGGTGGAGGAGGACGGCGGGAGCGGGAGGCGTGGCGCCGGAGGAGAGAGGGAGCATGTGAGCAGAGCGGAGGGAGCGGATGCTGCACATGGGAGAGAGAAGGAGGAGGCTGCAGGAGAGGACGCGGTGGGGCGCGTGGGGCAGGGCTGTGAGGAGAGGGGCTGGTGTGTGCGTGTGGGTGTTGTGTGGGTGTGGCCGGCGTGTGGGGTGAGAGGGAGAGGTGGGGAGAGGGGTAGGATTATGTGGCAGAGTCTGATTGGCTAGGGGGAAGGTGGAGGTGGGGTGTCGAGAGGGGGTTGGTTGGGGTGAGGTGGAGGGGGGGGCTGGGTAGATTAGGACAGGGTAGCTTAGGATTTAGGTGGACCGTTTTGGAACTGGGGTGGTCGTTCGGGTCTATCCGCCCGCTCGATCGCCCACTAAAAATAATTGAATATTTTAATTATTTAAAACACGGCTTCTGCGAACCGATAGCAGACAAAACAAATTAATCCGATGTCCCGGGGTTTAATTTGAAATAGACGGAGGGCTAGTTTCAGAAAACCATAGACTTTTGCAAATAGTTTTAGGCAAAATAATATGCATGATGATGACGATGCTCAAATGCAATGTGGCGTGATGACATGAGCATACGGTCATGACGATGCAATGCACAAAATCAACGCAATTTTCTAGTAGTGGTTTTTGCGGGATGCCACACCAACCATCGGCAAGGCACGCCAATGACCTCCGTCGACACCGTCACAAGGCACCTTCAACTACTCGTGCCACCACCACAATGGCTCCAAGAGCAAGCCTTCCTCCACGCCATCAAGCTTCAATTCCTACGCTTGACTTCCATGACCTCGCGAACGAGGAAAATGTAAACCTCTACTTCACCAAGTTGGATAGCATGAGCCTACCTCCACCACTACTACGAGATGGCCACAAGACGGTCGAGCATGGGATTTTCCCTTCGACCATGGAGGAGAGCGATGATGCCCATCTTATGGCATCCAACTTTGAAGGCGACAAGGTCAAGAATGGTGAGCATGGGATTTTCCCTTCACCAAAGGAGGCGCATGGAGTTGAGGAAACCGAGCCTATCCCCATATACTTGAGTGATGATGTGGTACCAATCCCATGTGAGTATGAGAGCCACTTAGCCCACTTGAGTGAGAACAAGAGTGACATGAGTGACTCCACCTTATGTGAGATTGAGTGCTTCCAGTTGGAGGGCATGAGCGATACTCCTAGTGAGTTGAGAGTGGTAGTTGATAGGTCAAGTGAGACCATTTCGAATTCTAGCAACTTACCCTCTACCTCTAGTGTGTTCTCTTGTGTTGTGCTAGGTTCCATGGAGGAAGACGCGCCAAACCAAGAAGCAATGATGCCTCAATTGGAGAAGATGTACATGGTGGATGAAGATGATGCTACGCCATGGATACATCAAGAAGATGAAGTCGTCCACAAGGAGACAACTACTTCCACAACACCCACTTCATATGAGAGGTATGACCAAGGTAACAATAAGGGTGTTGATGATGCCATGATCCCACTAGTGGACATGATGAATTGTGAGGATATGCATGCTATGGATGATACTTGTGTCATTACATATGCTTCATCCACTTTCCCATGTGATGATTTGCCTTTGCATAATATTGATCATGTGGAATTGTTTGATTGCGATATCATTGCCATAAACATGCCATGCTATGCATCTTGTGTGTATCCTCCAATTGCTTTGGACTTGCCTTGTCATGCTAGTCATTCAATTTCTCCCGTCGCTTGCGATAAGATGAATGCTTGCTATTTCACTTGTTTTTCTTGCAACAATATTGATCATATGCGTTATAATGAGATGGCCCCCATAGCTTTCTCAATTTTTGGAGATTTTGATGATTGCCATGATAAGCACGTTCCCCACTTGCATACTCACCATGCATCTATTTCATACTTGAATGACATTAATGGTGATGTGCACAAGAAGAGATACGCCATGATGGATGATGTGTATCTCTACCATGCACACACGTTCTTCCTTTTACATATGATGTGTGTAGGTGCCCGCACGAGAATGTCAACCTCGGTTGAGCACGAGTTGACAAAAAGAGCTCTAGAGAGCATCCCACAAGTGAGTTCAAGATCGAACCCAGCTCTGATACCTTTTGCATGCTTTGCATCTTTCATGTTGGCAAATTGTTCTTTCCTATGGTTTGCTTGCAAGCATGTTAATGGTATTATCTTCCCTTGTGACATTCATGTTTCTTCGCTTTTAGATAATGATGCTTTGTGTGTTGCAACAAAAATGTTGAACATTTTCTCTTTCCGATGTTTTGTGTGCAACCACAATTCCTTTAAGAGCATGTATTGTCATGAGAGCTTCCAAGAATCTCATCTTGTTGTTGCAACAAACATAAGGACCACTTGCTCTTTCATTTGGTTTGTTTGCAAACACGTTACTTTGGCTTCCGCTTGGGATACCCATATTCCCATGATATTTGCTATCGATGATTTGTGTGTAACATCCAACATGTCGAACAATTTGTCTTTCCAATGGTTGGTTGGCACACATAATGATGTTGCTTTGGACATTCTTCCTTTTGTGTTTTTGCCAAATTCTCCAAGCTTTGCATCAAAGATGTTGATAAAATTTCTATTCGATTGCTTTGAGTGCCACAATAAGATGTTATATGGAGTTTTTGAGTTCCCACATTTGGATGATTTTGCAACGACTTCCATGCACTTTGACATTGCATATGCATCCCGTTTGCTATACTTGAGTTGTGCTAATCGTGTTGTGAACAAGAATGGACATGCCACAAATGACATGGTCCTCTATCACACACAAACATATGTTGCTTGGTCTTTGTTGTATGAAGGTACAAATGCATACACGTCAACCTCTATGGACTATATGTTGACAAGAAGAACCGAAGAGAGTTACCTATGGCTACCCTTCATCGAGCTATCTCTACAAGCTAAGCTGACTTCCTTCTACTTGAGGACTCATGCTATAATCTTCATGAATTGGCTACGCTTTGAGTGTTGCTTTGCTTTTGTTGTGAGCTTTGTAGGCTTCAAGGAAGGTGAAGGAACATTGAAGTGTTGTCAAGTCAATCTTCCCGAGGACGACTATATGGTGAACCCCAGGATCAAGAAGGTCTCTCGACCGCTTCTACTTTGTGATGAGCATGTAGAGTCGATGACGACTCTTTTTGAAGGGAGGGGGGGGGAGCTGACGTAGCCCGACCTACGGTCGTTGCCACATCTTGGTCTCCAACTTACGCCAAGTCGTCATGGACTCGAAAGGTGAATCCGTTCCTCTATGCGAGCCCCCTTCCTACCCTATTGAATGGTATGCTACTTCATAATCCATCACATATGCATGATAGGTTCACATTGACAAGTACGGAGGCAAGGGAGGAAGCCCGGAGCATCAAGCCCGACAAGACGGAGGTTTGGAAGAGGAGGCGGAAGAAGACAGATCGCCAAATGCTCTCTGTCGCCAGCGGTACTACCGGACCTGGCGACCGGTACTACCGCCCGGCCAAGACTTCTACCGCCACCTGTGACGATGCCAGAAGTCCCAGATCGCAAGCGGTACTACGGATCTGGACCCGGTACTACCGGCAGTGGTACCGTCCCCGATACTGGCCGCTTCTGACGGCTCCGGTGGCCCCATAAGCGGTACTACCGGTCGGGCGGCACTATGGGACCAAGCGGCACTACCGGGTCCCAAGTCGGTACTAGCTCATTCTGCGATTGCTGCGCACTAGTTGGGCCACAGCGCATGTATCCCCCTTACTTACCTATTCGCCTAGTTTATCCCCAAACTACCCTTGTTTATGTGGTTGGCCGATAAATAGAGCCCCCACCCCTCATGTATCCCTTAGGCATAGATGATAGACTAAAGACAACCCCCATTGTGGAATCTCTAGTTTTGCCTCATCCCCTTTACCAAGGGGACCGACTATTGTCACCAACCTCGATTGGACTTTGCATCACGCATCCATCGTTGAACAAGGCCTTGGAGTTCGATGTCTCGTCTCCAAGTTGTCAAGACCCTCCCCAAGGTGTTCTTCCCTCTCCGATGTGGATTTGAGGGAGCACGTTGACCGATCTTTCCTTGCGAGGATTCTATCGGACCGGTGGCCGCCGTTCGGGAGCAATCAGCCTTGTATCGTGTGAGTTCTGCGTTTTTTCATCGTGTTCTTCGCGAGGTGTGTGTTCGCTTCCGCTACCTTCTCCCTTTCCCCTCGCTTTCCCATCGATTTGACCACGAGATCCGTGAAGATCGGGCCACCCAAGAGGTTAACCCCTCCATCAATCATATTCTCATGTATGTGAGGAATTGATGCAGCCCGTCCTACGACCGCTACTACATCTACTCCCACGAGCTCCCCAAGTGGACCCATGACTCGCGCCCGAGCCAAACTCCTTCAAGCTAAGGTGAACTCGCTCCTCTCCTTGTGTGACTTCGATACACCCTTGGATGGCCTGCTACTTCATACGCATACCTTGTGCATCATCAGGTACGAAGAGAAGGACCCACAGAACGGAGGAGCACCAGCGGAAGAGACCAAATGCTCTCTGTCGCCAGCGGTACTATCGGACCTGGCGACCGATACTACCGGCAGCCCCATGCTACCGCCACTGTGAAGGCTCCACAAGCCAAATACTCTCGCCTTGGCGGTACTAGGCCGGACCTGACTACCGACCACGACACTACCGCCTGCTACCACCACCAAGGCTCCGCTGAAGTCCCAGACGACAAGCGTACCATGGCCTGTGAAGCGGTACTACCGGATGACCGGTACTACCGGACGAGCTGGACCGGTACTACCGGACGACACAGAACCTGATCGTGTTAAGTCGGCCCAGCGCCTTGTAACCCTATCTATATTTCGCTATTTGTTCCCAAAATACCCCTGTTTATGTGGTTGGCCTATAAATAGCCCCCACCCTCCATTGTAAACCCTAGACTTGGATAATGATAGATTAAGGCACCCCCTTTGAGGATCTTTTAATCTATTGGTCTCATGCTCCTACCAAGGAGCACCGGATTATCCACCCCCCTCTTGGATCTTGCCTAGTGTGTTCAAGTTGTACAAGTTCTTGGGTTCTCGGTTTCTCGCCCCCAAGTCGTCAAGGTCTCACCAAGCACCTCATCCCCCGTTGTTGGCGTGGAGAGAGAGCTTCGCCCAACACCGATCCTAGAGATTATGTTGGACCGGTTGCCACCGGCGTGAGAGATCGGCGTGTATCGTGATTTGCGTGCGTGTGTTCGTGGTTTTCATCCCGTTCTTCCCCCGACCACCGCTTTCCCCTTGTTTCTCGTGGGAATTCGTGAAAGATCGGGCCACCCCAAGGGGTTACCCCATAACATCTTGGTATCAAGAGCAAGGTTGATCACGAATTCCCCCCCCCCCAATTTTTCTTTATCCCCCTTAAAATCGAAAATCCCACCAAAAAGAGCCCCAATTTGCCTTCGGATCGATCTTTGGATTTGGTGAGTTTTTTCGTGGTTTTGGTCCATAGATCTGTTGCTTTTGGAGTCGATCTATAGCCCCTGTTGTTCCTAGCCCAGCCTTTCGGTCAGTTTCCCACGAATTTGAGGTTTGTATCAAGTGGATCTTGTTCTCGTTCTTGTTCTGTGACCAGCGGTACTACCGGTCTAGCAGGTGGTACTACCGCCGTCCGGTACTACCGGCCGTACCAAGCGGTACTACCGCCAGTCACAGAAACTTTTTCTTCTCTCTTGACGCCTCATTTTCGTTTGCTGACTTTCCCCCTTTAGCTTGTTCGTGTTCCGCGTGTTTGTCACCAATTTAACACAAGCTTCCGCATCAAAGTCGCCCGCGCTCATCGACACCGCGACACTCGAACATCATCCCCACCAACGGTTGCAAGTCGTCAACAATACCAAAGGTATAACTTGCGCCACTTTGACAACCCCATATCTTCCTTTGTGTGTATCTATCCTATGAGAGCAACTCATTTTGTGTTTGTCTAAGCATTGTGCACTTGCCTTCGAAAAGTGAGAGTGTGAGGCCAAATACAAAAGCTAACATAGTAGCATAGAAAGGGAGAAAAAGGAAAAAGAATAAAAAAAAAGAGAAAAATAAAAAAGATACATAGTCTCCCAATACAAAGAGAATACCAAGCTTGTAAGCCAAGAAAGAGCGCACCAAGGCAAGTGCACAAATCTATTGCTTATCCTATTTTGGCAAACGAATTGTGGTCTCTCCTTGAGTTGGCACGACAACCGAGCGTAGTCTTCGTTAGGACCTTTTGTGCTCATTTTCATAGTCGTGCTAACCCCGTTTTTTTCCACGTGTGCGTTTTCCGTGTTTTTGTAGATCGTATCCTTTTGCTTTTGATCTTTGGTTCTTTACCACGTAGAACAATAACCTTTTGCTTCGATCGTTTCGTTTGGTTTTCCACAATCCTAACCTTCCACCAAAAGCTTTTGAGAGTTGTAGCATATTTGTGTGTGAGTTTCTTGCCCATTTCACTTTGCACGTTGTTCGCTCATTTGTGTGGCAATTGGTTTGATATAATCTCCAAGGTGAGGTAAAGGCTAACTCTTCACACCCTTATTCTCCATATACAACCCTTGTCGGCTTTGCATCATGGACAGGAATGGCGAGCCGTCCCAACCACCACCTCCGGAGGACGACACACAATTCATGACACGATGGGACCATTGGAAGGTCCGAGGAGAATTCAACTACCGTTGTGAAGCTCTTGAGCGGCGCCAAGATGAACAATTTAGCGAGGCCCGTGTGGAATTCAAGAACATCGACAACCGCTTCGAAGAAGTCCGTGGCCAAATGCATGCCATGCAACACAACCTCGGTCATCAAAATGAAGCTCTTGGTCGTGCACTCGCCTCAATGGATGAGAAGCTTCAACACATCATCGATGGACTAGCAAGGCCATGCTCGCGCGACTCAAGCTCATCTCGGCACTCCTCAAGTGAATCAAGTGCACCTCGCCGTCACGCTTCAAGGCACCGGGATGGACCAGTTCTTCAATCCATGAGCTCTTCTCAAGCGGTTCCATCTCCGCGACACGCCGCAACGTCAAGCTATGATGGTGACCTCTCCGCAAGACCCCCAAGACGTGAAGCGAACCGGCCACAACCAAGGGCGCTTGTGATTCAACAAGAGCAACCTCGCATGGATCACCAAGCCCATCGCCGTCGACATGTCCTTTCAACAACAAGTGAAGCATCCGAAGAGGACTCACAAGATCACCGTCGACGTGAAGCACTCGAAGATCCTCCAAGGCGTCATCATCGACATGAGCGTCCACGTCGGCAACATGATGGTCATGACAAGCCTCCTCCACATCAAGAAGAAGAAGAGCAGCCCATTGCGCATGCGGCTCGACGTCCTCCTCGCCACAGGGCGCAAGACAATGCTCCTCGACACCACCCACGACAAGAACAAGAGCAAGCTCCCCAAGATCGTCGTGAGGACCATCAACCTCCTCCTCGTCCTCAACCGCGCCAACAAAATGAGCAAGCTCCCCAAGCTCGTCGTCAAAACCAAGTTCCACCACCAAACGCGGCACCTCAACAACCGCAAGAGCAACGCAATCATCACCAAGCAAGACATGAGAGCTCGGATGATGATGATGACCGCCAAAATCATGGCAACCGCCGCAACCGGAACCGCAATGGAGAAGAAACTTTTGGCAAGCTCAAATTCACCATGCCCAAGTTCACCAGTTCCAATGAGCCCGAGGAATATCTCTCGTGGGAACTCAAGGTCGACAAGATCTTCCGCATGCACAACTATAGCAATGAGAAGATGATGGCCATGGCATCCCTCGAGTTTGATGAGTATGCCAACCTTTGGTGGGAACAATTCCAACTCGCTCGAGAAGCAAAAGAAGAACCTCCAATCTCAACGTGGCAAGATATGAAGGCTCATATGAGATCCCGCTTTGTTCCTTCACACTACACGCGTGACCTCTTCAACAAGCTTCAAACACTTAGTCAAGGGACAAAGACCGTGGAAGAGTACTTCAAGCAAATGGAGCTCAACATGATCCGTGCCAACATTGAAGAGCGAGATGAACAAACAATGGCACGCTTCCTCAATGGCTTGAACCATCCTATCAAGCGCATCACCGAGTTCCAAAAGTACAACAACATGGTTGAGCTTGTGCACATCGCATCAAAGGCCGAGCGTCAAGTGCAAGAGGACATCAAGTACAACAAGCCAAAGACATACTTCACCTACAAGAAAGAACCAACCACTACTCCAACAACACCAAGTGGAATCTCCTCAAGTACCACCAAGCTTCCCTTCAAGCCAACTCTCCCTCAAGGAAAACAACCCCCAAGTGGCAAAAACACAAGGGATGATCAACCATTCAATGGTGAGTGCTACAAGTGTGGAGGCAATGGTCACAAGTCGAACGCATGTGGAAACAAGAAAGTTTTGTTCATCCATGACAACGGCGATGAGGAATACTTGAGTGAAGAAGAGTTTGATGCAAGGGTCAAGGAAGCCATGGCAAGGCAACATTTGGAAGAGGACCAAGAACTTCTTGTGTGTGAGCATGACGCAAGCCCATCGCTTGTGGTCACAAGGGTCTTAACTACCCAAGTCAATGAGAATGAAGACCAACGCTCGAACATCTTCCAAACTTGTGCCGGCATCAATGGGAAGTCCATCAAAGTTGTCATCGATGGAGGGAGTTGCCACAACCTCGCAAGCACGAAATTGTGTGAGAAACTCAACCTCACCCTTCATCCACATAGACACCCCTACCATATCCAATGGCTAAGTGACCAAGGATCCGTCAAGATCAAGCACACCGTATCGGTGACGTTCTCCATTGGGCACTATAAGGACACGGTGGAATGTGACGTGGTTCCAATGACGGTTTGTCACATGTTGCTCAGAAGGCCGTGGCAATATGACAAGTGTGCTTTGCATCATGGTCACTCAAACACTTACACCTTCAAATGGCTTGATAAAACTTGTGTGTTGCAACCAATGACTCCTAGCCAAATAATTGCGGACAATGCAAAGGCTTTAGCGAGGGCGCAATACGCAAAAACACCTTGTGAGAAGAGTGGTGAGCGAGAGAACCACACCATAGTGAGTGAGAGCTACAAGCCAAACTCGAGTGGAAAAACTAAGAGTGTTCTTCTTGCCACCAAAAGTGAGATGAGAGAAGTGCGGAACAACCCATCCATCTTGCACTACGTCCTCGTATGCAAGGGACTAGCGCAAGGAACTAACGACTTGACAAATGTTCCTCCTTCTTTGATGGCTGTTTTGCAGAAATTCCAAGATGTATTTCCCGAAGAGCTTCCTCATGGCCTTCCTCCTCTTCGTGGAATCGAGCACCGCATCGACCTCATACCCGGCGCGCCACTACCAAACCGCGCCGCGTATCGCACAAACCCGGAAGAGACGAAGGAAATCGAGTGTCAAATCAACCAACTCGTCTCCAAAGGTTTGATCCAAGTAAGCACTAGCCCAAGCGTGGTTCCCGTGATCCTAGTCCCGAAAACGGATGATACGTTGCGGTTATGCATGGATCGTCATTCAATCAATGCTATCACCGTGCGTTATCGACATCCTATACCGTCTTGATGACATGCTTGATGAGTTATGTGGAGCCACTATATTTTGAAAATTGATCTTCGTAGTGGCTACCATCAAATTCGCATGGTCAAGGTGATGAGTGGAAAACCGCCTTCAAGACCAAGCTTGGTCTCTATGAATGGTTGGTTATGCCTTTTGGCTTATCCAATGCCCCATCTACCTTCATGCGCCTCATGAACCATATTTTGCGATCTCTCATTGGAAAGAGTGTAGTTGTTTACTTTGATGACATTCTTGTCTATAGCAAGTCACTAGAGGAGCATGTTACTCATGTTAAGGAGGTCTTACAAATCCTTCGTCATGAAAAGCTTTATGCTAACCTCCCCAAGTGCACTTTTGCAAGAGACAAGATGATTTTCCTTGGTTTTGTTGTGTCTTCTAATGGCATTGAAGTTGATGTCTCAAAAGTCAAGGACATACGAGATTGGCCCATCCCAACAAATGTTAGTGAACTTCGTAGTTTTCATGGGTTGACCGGCTTTTACCGTCGCTTTGTGAAAGATTTTTCTACAATTGCTTGCCCCCTCAACGAATTGACCAAGAAAAATGTCACGTTCGTTTGGGGAAAAGCACAACAAAAGGCGTTTGATGAGCTCAAAAGGAGGCTCACCGAAGCACCACTTCTTGCATTGCCATATTTCACAAAAACCTTTGAGATTGAATGCGACGCTAGTGGTGTTGGCATTGGTGGCGTCCTTATGCAAAATGGGCGTCCTATTGCTTACCATAGTGAGAAACTTGATGGCGCACACCTCAATTATCCCATTTATGACAAAGAACTTTTTGCCTTGGTTCGTGTTCTTCAAGTGTGGCAACACTATCTTTGGCCCAAAGAATTTATCATCCATTCCGACCATGAGTCGTTGAAGTACCTTAAGGGCCAAGCCAACTTGAGTAAAAGGCACGCAAAGTGGGTTGAGTTTATGCAGTCTTTTCCTTACATTGTCAAATACAAGAAGGGCAAAGAAAATGTGGTAGCGGACGCCTTGTCTCGCAAAAACACAAGCCTTCTTACACGACTCGAAGTCAATGTCTTGGGTCTTGATGACATCAAATCTTTGTACGAGTCCGACTCTTTCTTTGGACCAATATTTGCACAATGTTCAATAGACAAAGGGATTGATGATTTCTATTTGCATAAGGGTTTTCTTTTCAAACAAAACAAGCTTTGCATTCCGAAATCGTCTCTCCAACTTTTGCTTCTTCAAGAGTCCCATGGTGGAGGCCTTATGGGTCACTTTGGCCGTGACAAGACATATGACATGCTCTCCACTCACTACTTTTGTCCAAAGATGAAGCGCGACGTGGAGCGCCACGTTCAACGATGCACTACATGTATCCAAGCTAAGTCCAAGTCCAACCCCTTTGGTCTTTATATGCCATTGCCTATTCCTCATACACCTTGGTCGGACATTAGCATGGACTTTGTGTTAGGCTTGCCTAGATCGAAACATGGTCATGATTCCATATTTGTAGTCGTGGATCGTTTTTCAAAAATGGCACATTTCATTCCGTGCCATAAGACCGATGATGCTTCACATGTAGCAAATTTGTTTTTCAGGGAAGTAATTCGGCTACACGGCGTGCCAAGAACAATCGTCTCCGACATGACGTAAAATTCATGAGCTATTTCTGGAAGACCCTCATGGCCAAGCTCGGCATCAAGCTCCTCTTCTCATCCGCCTCGCACCCCCAAACCGATGGACAAACCGAGGTCGTCAATCGAAGTCTTGGCACACTCCCCCGGGTGTTGATAAAGAAGAACCTTAAAGACTGGGAGGAATGCATTCCACACGCCGAGTTCGCCTACAACCGCGCCAAGCACTCCACCACCTTGAGGAGCCCGTTCATGATCGTCTATGGTTTCGAGCCTCTCACCGCGCTCGATATCCTTCCACTTCCACTTCATGAACGTGCCAATATGGACGTTGTCAAGTGTGCCCAAGCAATGATGAAACTCCATGAAGACACACGAGCTACTATCGAGCAACAAGTCCTTCGCCAAGCATCAAGGCTTAACAAGACCAAGAAAGAGATGATCTTTGATGAGGGCGACCTTGTATGGATACACTTGAGTAAAGACCGCTTCCCCAAGGAACGCAACTCCAAGCTAAAACCACGAGGCGATGGACCATTCAAGGTGCTAAAGAGGATCAACAACAACGCCTATGTGATCGATATACCAACATCGAAGTATCTTGTGAGCTCGACATTCAATGTCAAGGACCTCTCACCCTACCATGGCGTAGAGGAAGTTGTGACGGTTGAAGAGTCGAGGACGACTCTTTCCCAAGGGGGGGGGAGCTGATGCAGCCCATCCTCCGACCGCTACTACATCTACTCCCACGAGCTACCCAAGTGGACCTATGACTCGCGCCCGAGCCAAACTCCTTCAAACTAACGTGAACTCGCTCCTCTCCTTGTGTGACTTAGACACACCCTTGGATGGCTTGCTACTTCACACGCAAACTCTGTGCATCATCAGGTACGAAGAAGCCACCGATGTTGCAGGGCATAGCGGTACTCGGGTTGGTACAACCGTACTACCGCTCAAGCGGCCTACCGCCTCCTCCTACCGCCGCCACAGAAGCACTACTCCACGCCCGAAGCAAGCGGTACTACTGGTCCTGAATCGGTACTACCGGTGGCAGATTACCGCCTCCTACCGCTGCCTCAACGCCTCCGGAAGCTCCAGCCCTCAAGCGGTACTACAGCTCAGGCGGTACTACAGTTACCACCGGTACTGGGTTCTGGACCGGTACTACCGGTCTCGACCCACGATCGCCTAAGTTCGGCCCTGGCCTCAGAACCCAACCTATCTTTTATCTTTTCATTCCGAAACTACCCCTGTTTTGTGGCTGGACTATATATAGCCCCCACCCTCCATTGTAAGTTTTTAGACTTGGATAATAATAGATATTAAGGAAACCCTTTGAGGACTTATATCTATTGGTCTCATGCTCCTACCAAGGAGCACCGGATTATCCACCCTCCTCTTGGATCTTGCCTAGTGCGTTCAAGTTGTACAAGGCCTTGGGTTCTCGGTTTCTCGCCCCCAAGTCGTCAAGGTCTCACCAAGCACCTCATCCCCCGTTGTTGGCGTGGAGAGCGAGCTTCGCCCAACACCGATCCTAGGGATTATGTTGGACCGGTTGCCACCGGCGTGAGGAGTAGGCGTGTATCGTGTTTTGGTGTGTGTGAGTTCGTGGTTTCCATCGCCTTCCCCGATTCCATACCCGACCACCTCTTTCCCCCTCGTTTCCCGTGGAATTCGTGAAAGATCGGGCGAACCCCAGGGTTACCCCATAACACAAAGAAAATGTGGTAGCGGACGCCTTGTCTCGCAAAAACACAAGCCTTCTTACACGACTCGAAGTAAATGTCTTGGGTCTTGATGACATCAAATCCTTGTACGCGTCCGATCCTTTCTTTGGACCAATTTTTGCAAAATGTTCAATAGACAAAGGGATTGATGATTTCTATTTGCATAAGGGTTTTCTTTTCAAACAAAACAAGCTTTGCATTCCGAAATCGTCTCTCCAACTTTTGCTTCTTCAAGAGTCCCATGGTGGAGGCCTTATGGGTCACTTTGGCCGTGACAAGACTTATGACATGCTCTCCACTCACTACTTTTGGCCAAAGATGAAGCGCGACGTGGAGCGCCACATCCAACGATGCACTACATGTATCCAAGCTAAGTCTAAGTCTGATAGGGCAAAGGTGTCCGATCTTTCGATGAGATGGCGATAATCGATTTGGTGGAGTTCGGGCTTGACGATCCGACTACACGTGCGAGCACGAGCGCCAATGCAATCGCTAGGCCAATCTCCTGGAGGTTACCGATCCTGCGTGAACACGATCACCGACCAATGAGGGTCTTAATTCCTACCGAAATCGAGAACAAGTAAGAACCAATATTGCAATCAAGATATTGCGGATTAAGAGGAAAGCTTTATTGAAAGAGGTGGGATCCCGAATAGGTGCAGTACAAGAGGCCTCTGCGACGCCGAGCCTTGGCGAAGTTGCGACTATGGCTAACTTAATGTCTAAACAAAATCCGAGTCTAAAGGTTCGGCTATGGGGCGTATTTAAGGCGAAAAGGTGGGGTTTCGCCAGCCATGGAAGTGGTGGCGAATCCAACCCTAAAAGTCCTTTTCCCTCAAATCTGGACTCTAAAAAGTGGCTAATTAAAATCCTGCGAAAATTACATGGGCTGGCCCAAAATAAAGGTGTCATGACACCATATTATGCTATGGACGAATTCGTAAGTATTGATCTTGAATATTTCGTCCAATCCTTCTTTCTTCATTATGGTGGCCTCAAAGTTCTGAAATCTTCATCCGTGGCCTTCTCTTGGATCATCACATGCTTCTCGCCATCACCATGCATGGCCATGCTCCAATGCTTGTCCCTCGCATCCATGCTCGGTCCATCATTCCTAAGAGTAAGAAACATTTCTGATTTAGGCAGCATCATATTCTCATGTATGTAAGGAATAGTTCCAAGAAACGAAAGTACACGATAGTTCGGTTGTTTGTACGAGATCTTGTGATGGGTCCTTGTATGTGTGTTCTTTGTAGGTACAACGGTTGTATCAATAGTAGGGATGTCCACATCATGCTCCCCTTCTTGAATTGAAGTCGTCCTCGACGCAATCTCATCTTCCTCACCAAAGTAAGGCTTCAAATCTGCAATGTTAAATGTAGGACTAACTGCACCAAAGTCTGCAGCAACTCAAGTTTATATGCATTATCATTGATCCTCTAACACCTTAAAGGGACCAGAAGACGTGGCATTAACTTAGACTTGCGTAAATCAGGAAAACGATCTTTACGCAAATGTAACCAAACAAGATCGCCAACATCAAACACAACATGCTTTCTCCCTTTATCCCCAACAAGTTTATACTTAGCATTCATGTGTTCAATGTTATCTTTAGTAGTCTTATGCAAGTTTAATATCATTTCAGCGCGTTGTGTAGCATCCAAATTATGTTGCACCGAAGAAGGTAAAGGCAATAAATCAATAGGTGCACGAGGAACAAAACCATACACAATCTCAAATGGGCACATCTTTGTGGTAGAATGCAATGAACGATTATAAGCAAATTCTATATGAGGTAAACACTCTTCCCACAATTTTAAGTTCTTCTTTAAAACAGCCCGTAACATAGTAGACAAAGTTCTATTTACTACTTCAGTTTGACCATCAGTTTGGGGATGACATGTAGTACTAAACAGCAATTTAGTCCCCAACTTAGCCCATAAACATCTCCAAAAGTGGCTAAGAAATTTAGTATCACGATCGAGAGACAATAGTATTTGGCACACCATGCAAACGAACAATTTCACGAAAGAACAAATCAGCAATATGCGCAACATCATCCGTTTATGACAAGGAATAAAGTGTGCCATCTTAGAAAACCGATCCACAACAACAAAATACTATCCCTCCCTTACGTGTTCGTGGCAATCCCAAAACAAAGTCCATAGAAATATCCTCCCAAGGAACACTAGGAACAGGAAGAGGCATATATAAACCATGTGGATTAAGGCGAGACTTAGCTTTTGACAAGTATTGCAGCGTGCCACAAATCTCTCAACATCTCGACGCATACGTGGCCAAAAGAAGTGTGTAGCAAGAACATCCTCCGCCTTCTTGACACCAAAGTGTCCCATCAATCCTCCTCCATGCGCCTCTGTAACAACAAAGACAAACAGAGCTATCTCGAATGCATAGTTTGTTAGCAGGAACACAAATCCATCATTGAAGACGAACTTGTTCCAAGTTCTACCATCTCTACAATTCGCAACACATCTTTAAATTCAGCATCATGCACATATTGTTCCTTAATAGTTTCCAATCCAAATATTTTGAAGTCAAGTTGAGATAACAAAGCATAACGGCGTGACAAAGCATCGCAATAATATTATCTTTACCCTTTTGTGTTTGATAACATAAGGAAAGACTCAATAAATTCAACCCACTTTGCATGACGATTCAACTTAGCTTGACTACTTAATATGCTTCAAAGATTCATGATCGAATGAATAACAAATTCCTTAGGCCATAGATAATGTTGCCAAGTTTCTAATGTCCGAACCAACGCATATAATTCTTTATCATAAGTAGAATAGTTCAGACTAGCCCACTCAATTTCTCACTAAAATATGCAACAGGTTTTCCTCTTGTAATAACACCCTCCCAAACCAATTCCACTAGCATCACATTCAAGCTCAAAAGTCTTAGTAAAATCGGGAAGTTGTAGTAAGGGAGCATGTGTTAGCTTATCTTTCAATATGACGAAGGCTGTTGTTGTGCATCGCCCAAACAAAGGGCACATCCTTCTTGGTAAGCTCACTCAGCAGCGCGACAATTGATCCAAAGTTTTTGACAAAGCGCCTATAAAAACCAGCGAGGCCAAGAAAACTCCTCACTTGTGTGACCGTCTTGGCTGCGGCCAATTCTCAATAGCTTCAATCTTGGCTGGATCCACTTCAATACCCTGTGATGTAACAACATAGCCAAGAAACGCAACTCGATTGGTGCAAAAGGTGCACTTCTCAAGGTTACCAAACAAACGTGCATCACGTAAAGCATTGAAAACAGCACGTAAATGGTCCAAATGTTCCTCTAAAGATTTGCTATAAATCAGAATATCATCAAAGTAGACTACCACAAAACGTCCAATGAAAGCACGTAAAACTTCGTTCATTAATCTCATGAAAGTGCTAGGTGCATTAGTTAAACCAAACGGCATTACTAACCACTCATATAAATCGAACTTAGTTTTAAATGCTGTTTTCCATTCATCTCCTAATTTCATACGAATCTGGTGGTAACCACTCATAAATCAACTTTAGAAAACATGGTAGAGCCACTCAATTCATCAAGCATGTCATCTAAACGTGGAATAGGATGACGATATCGAATAGTAATATTATTGATAGCTCTACAATCAGTACATCCGAAGAACCATCTTTCTTAGGTACCAAAATAATAGGAACAAAGACAAGGGCTAAGGGACTCACGAATATGATCTCTGTCGAGTAGTTCTGAATTTGGCGTTGTATCTCCTTTGTCTCCTCTGGATTGGTTCTATATGGCGGTTGGGCAACGTGGCACCAGGAATTAGATCAATTTGATGCTCAATTCCTCTAATAGGAGGTAGTCCCGTGGCAACTCGGTGAGGAAGACGTCCTCATATTCCCGCAAAAGGTTAGCAATGGTGGCAAAGAAGGAGGCATATCCTCAAATGAAAACAAAACCTCTTTGCATACAATTGCATAACATTGAGTATTGTTTACATCTAGTTCAGCAATATCAATTTTATTTGCAAGCATACATGGACTCTTCAAACAATTTCAAGAGCATGTGTAGAATCAGATTTAGTGTTCTTTGGTGGTATAAAATCTGCAACAATCTGATTCTCACTTTTAGTTTTCTCCTCGGTTTAGCTCTACTAGCTCTAGCAAGATCATCTTTTAAAATCTGTTCGAGTCATAGGTTTTAGACCAATTTTCTTTCCATCATGCATAAGAGAATAGTGGTTAGTTTTGCCATTATGAACAGATTCTCTATCAAATTGCCATGGTCTACCAAGTAACAAAGAACAAGCTTGCATAGGTACAACATCACAATCAACAAAATCAGAATATGTACCAATAGTAAAATGCACGCGTCTGCTCTTGTTACCTTGATCTTGAGAACTCTCAAACCATTGGATGTAGTATGAATGTGGGCGTTGTGTTGGAAGCGCAAGCTTCTCTACCATGTCAACACCGCCGATTATTACAACTCCCTCCATCAA
This sequence comes from Avena longiglumis, assembly GCA_030063025.1. NCBI lineage: Eukaryota > Viridiplantae > Streptophyta > Magnoliopsida > Poales > Poaceae > Avena > Avena longiglumis. The sequence continues at coordinate 285,000,065 of CP125975.1, forward strand.
TGATGATCCGGATAGCTCTTTCCTTGACAACACCACGTGTTTGGAACAGGTTGTGGCGTTGATCTTGCTCGATTTGCTCAATTGCACACTCAACACGTTGTGTAATTAAACTCTTGTATTGATCAGCCAGCTCCCATTACCTCGGCCTCATCATCATCGTAATTGTCTCCATCTCGAGGCGAAATAAGGGCTAGTGTATCTTCATTGAAGTCACATCATGAATCGTATTCACCATCTTCGCACCATCATCACACGTTGTGTTGTGCACTGTCTCTCAATATGACCAAAACCCCAAAGACTTGCGGCATTGTATATCCTTAGTCTTACCGTGGAAGCCATAGAAGATGCACTACGAAAGGAGCATTGGATGATGGTGGAGGGCAGCTGGAAATCTTGTGGTGGCCTTGGATGTGGTAGTAGCTGGGCGAATCACGAGGCGCTGATTGTCGGGATGTCCAAGTGGATGTGCGACTGCAATTATTAGTCCTCCTCCATGGTGTTTGGCGATCCTCACTTCACGCTCAGCTTTGCAAGCAAGATGAAACAAACGAGTGATAGAATTATATTCCTTATAATCTAATATGTGCCGAATGTCCTTGTTTAATCCACCAAACAAACGTGCAAGCATTTGTTCATTAGATTCTACAAGACCACACCTAACCATCCCGTTTGCAATTCGATAATACTCTTCTACGAATTTTCCCTTGCTCTAAGCGTGTCGATTCTTTAGTAAATCACGTTGATAAGTGGGAGGTACAAACGAACACGCATAGCAGTTTTAAAGCAGTCAAGTACTAGGAATAGTAGTAGGATTTAAACGACAATACTCGGACCACCAAAGGGAAGCAAATTTAGTAAATTCACATGTAGCAAAGACTAACACGCATATTCTCGGGATATTTTAAGCATGCAAAACGTTGTTCTACTTCCATCTCCCATGTAAGATATGCATCGATTATATTTACCCTCAAAAGATGGAATATTTAATTTAAGCTTTGCAACATGATCATCATCGACGCATCGGTTGGGCGGCGTTGCGGTAGTAATGTCGGGACGACCAGCAGTACCGTGGAGGTTGTTCAACCTCCTCGTCAAACAGATCGCCGTCGCCGGGTCGTAGTAGTACCCGTCGTCATCCCCAATGTCGCAGCAGGCGCAGGCGAAAGTCCGAGGAACGTCGGCCGCAGCAGAGCCGCCGGGTGCGGCATCAGCCGCATCAGAGCCGTGATCGGAATGCGTCAGGCACCATGTGGGTGCCGGCGGTGCGGCAATCGGTTCAAAGCTCCTTGAACCGAACGTCAAGCTTGGCGTTGAAGGATTTCTCGAGTCCATCGATCTTGTCCATGGCGTTGGTGAGCTTGGTGTCAAACTCCCTAGGCGCTGTCCACGTCTTCGCCGATGACCGAGAGCGCGGAGAAGTGGGCATGTAGTTCTTCGTTCGTCATGGTGGCAGGGTTTCGCGAAATATCTGTCATGGTTAGTCCTTAAAAAGCACAGGTATATACTACGTGAATATGGTGGAAGTCACGCGTAATCCGTCAAGCAATATACGAAGCTCTTACAAGTTCTTACCAAACAGCAGGAAAAGGCGATGTGCAACCACGAGGATCGGTGGGTCAGAGATTGAACCAAGCGATTACGAGTCGAGTGAAACACCGCACGTGGAGAGTATCTGGAGCTCGGGAAGGCTTAGCAAAGGGTCGCAATTATCAAAACGCAATGCAAAAGTTGAAAGAATGCTCAACGACAGATGCTGTCTGGTCCTAGGCTAGACCGTACTAGAGACGCGAGCCTAGATCAACAACGATGTCACGACGCGACACAACAAGCACTGTATGATGATATAGCACCCTGAAAAGCGATCCGAGATGCAGAAAATCACTATGATGGCGAGTGTCTAGAACTGATCTACGGGGTCTAAAAAGAGGTTAGACCCAAAAAAAATTTTCGAAATTTTTTATTTTGCTCCGGAAAGCGCGCAGGCGCCAAAAAAATATCGCTATAACGGCCGATGGAGAAAAGTGATCCCCGGGGTCGAAAAATAGTATAGCCAGAATTTTTTTTTTTTTTTTTTTTTTTTTTTTTTTTTTTGCTCTCCTTCTGGACTTACGACCGGACTCTTAGCTCGACACGGACTTTAGCTGAACACGGAAACAGCAAAGAAGGAAAGTCAAAAGAAATAACGAGGAAACAGTAACTCTACTCGGACTCGTACCACAGTAAAAACCGATCGGATCGTGTCGGTAGGAAGGCGGTGGCGAGTATTAGGGTTTTATGGTGGCGGGTATATGGCGTGAATATGGTGGCGGGGTATATGGCGGCGGAATATGGTGGCGGGTATATGGCGGCGGTGATCGGCAGTGTGGTGGTGACTAGTATGATCGAACTCGAAACTCTAAGGACGAGACACTAAGACCAACAACTCGACGCGACGATGTAGACACAAATTCAACAATGCAAAACCGAAAAGATAATGCGAGGCGAGATTGGTTATGGGATGGATCTAAACGCTAATCGTGTTTTTGGCTTTTTCGTGGGTTATAGGTAAAAAACAGATCTAATCTACGAAAACAGTAAAATCTCACCGAGCAACCCTAAATCTGATACCACTTGATAGGGCAAAGGTGTCCAATCTTTCGATGAGATGGCGATAATCGATTTGTTGGAGTTCGGGCTTGACGATCCGACTACACGTGCGAGCACGAGCGCCAATGCAATCGCTAGGCCAATCTCACGGAGGTTACCGATCCTGCGTGAACACGATCGGCAATGAGGGTCTTAATTCCTACGAAATCGAGAACAAGTAAGAACCAATATTGCAATCAAGATATTGCGGATTAAGAGGAAAGCTTTATTGAAAGAGGTGGGATCCTGAATAGGTGCGGTACAAGAGGCCTCTATGACGCCGAGCCTTGGCGAAGTTGCGACTATGGCTAACTTAATGTCTAAACAAAATCCGAGTCTAAAGGTTCGCTATGGGCGATTAAGGGCGAAAAGGTGGGGTTTCGCAGCCATGGAAGTGGTGGCGAATCCAACCCTAAAAGTCCTTTTCCTCAAATACGGACTCTAAAAAGTGGCTAATTAAAATCTCTGAAAATTACATGGGCTGGCCCAAAATAAAGGTGTCGCAGCACCATATTATGCTATGGACGAATTCGTAAAGTATTGATCTTGAATATTTCGTCCAAGCCTTCTTTCTTCATTATGGTGGCCTCAAAGTTCTGAAATCTTCATCCGTGGCCTTCTCTTGGATCATCACATGCTTGCTGCCATCACCATGCATGGCCATGCTCCAATGCTTGTCCCTCTCATCCATGCTCGGTCCATCATTCCTAAGAGTAAGAAATATTTCTGATTTAGGCAGCATCATATTCTCATGTATGTAAGGAATAGTTCCAAGAAACGAAAGTACCTGATAGTTCAGTTGTTTGGCACGAGATCTTGTGATGGGTCCTTGTATGTGTGTTGCTGTAGGTACAACGGTTGTATCAATAGTAGGGATGTCCACATCAAAGTCCAACCCCTTTGTTCTTTATATGCCATTGCCTATTCCTCATGCACCTTGGTCGGACATTAGCATGGACTTTGTGTTAGGCTTGCCTAGATCTAAACATGGACATGATTCTATATTTGTAGTAGTGGATCGCTTTTCAAAAATGGCACATTTCATTCTGTGCCATAAGACCGATGATGCTTCACATGTAGCAAATTTGTTTTTCAGGGAAATAATTAGGCTACACGGTGTACCAAGAACAATCGTCTCCGACCGCGACGTAAAATTCATGAGCTACTTCTGGAAGACTCTCATGGCCAAGCTCGGCATCAAGCTCCTCTTCTCGTCCGCCTCGCATCCTCAAACCAATGGACAAACCGAGGTCGTCAATCAAAGTCTTGGCACACTCCTCCGGGTGTTGATAAAGAAGAACCTTAAAGACTGGGAGGAATGTATTCCACACGCCGAGTTCGCCTACAACCGCGCCAAGCACTCCACCACCATGAGGAGCCCGTTCATGATCGTCTATGGCTTCGAGCCCCTCACCGCGCTCGATATCCTTCCTCTACCTCTTCATGAACGTACCAACATGGACGTTGTCAAGCGTGCTCAAACAATGAAGAAACTCCATGAAGACACAAGAGCTGCGATCGAGCAACAAGTCCTTCGCCAAGCATCAAGGCTAAACAAAAACAAGAAAGAGATGATCTTTGAAGAGGGCGCCCTTGTGTGGATACACTTAAGTAAAGACCGCTTCCCCAAGGAACACGACTCCAAACTCAAGCCAAGAGGGGATGGACCATTCAAAGTGCTAAAGGGGATTAACAACAATGCCTATATAATCGATATCCCAACATCAAAGTATCTTGTGAGCTCTACATTCAATGTCAAGGACCTCTCACCCTACCATGGAGAAGATGAAGTTGAGAAGGTTGAAGAGTCGAGGACGACTCTTTCCCAAGGGGGGGGGAGCTGATGCAGCCCGTCCTACGACCGCTACTACATCTACTCCCACGAGCTCCCCAAGTGGACCCATGACTCGCGCCCGAGCCAAACTCCTTCAAGCTAAAGTGAACTCGCTCCTCTCCTTGTGTGACTTCAATACACCCTTGGATGGCCTTCTACTTCATACGCATACCTTGTGCATCATCAGGTATGAAGAGAAGGACCCACAGAACGGAGGAGCACCAGCGGAAGAGACCAAATTCTCTCACAGCTGTACTCGGACTGGCGGCCGGTACTACCTGGCCTCACGCCCGCTACCGCCACCAATGTGAAGGCTCAATAAGAAGCCAAATACTCTCTGCCAATGGCGGTACTACTGCCCAGGACCGGTACTACTGGGACCACAAGACTATCGCCACCTCGCCACCAACAGAAGGCTCCAGCGGAAGTCCCAGGACGACAAGCGGTACTACCGGCCCAGGAAGCGGTACTACCGGATGACCGGTACTACCGGACGAGCTGGACCGGTACTATCAGACGACACAGAACCTGATCGTGTTAAGTCGGCCCAGCGCCTTGTAACCCTCTTTATATTTCGCTATTTGTTCCCAAAATACCCTTGTTTATGTGGTTGGCCTATAAATAGCCCCCACCCTCCATTGTAAACCCCAGACTTGGATAATGATAGATTAAGACACCCCCTTTGAGGATCTTTTAATCTATTGGTCTCATGCTCCTACCAAGGAGCACCGGATTATCGACCCCCCTCTTGGATCTTGCCTAGTGCGTTCAAGTTGTACAAGGCCTTGGGTTCTCGGTTTCTCGCCCCCAAGTCGTCAAGGTCTCACCAAGCACCTCGTCCCCTGTTGTTGGCGTGGAGAGAGAGAGCTTCGCCCAACACCGATCCTAGAGATTATGTTGGACCGGTTGCCACCGGCGTGAGAGATCGGCCTGTATCGTGATTTGCGTGCGTGTGTTCGTTGTTTTCATCCCGTTATTCCCCCGACCACCGCTTTCCCCTCGTTTCTCATGGGAATTCATGAAAGATCGGGCCACCCCAAGGGGTTACCCCATAACAGGAATAGTTCCAAGAAACGAAAGTACCTGATAGTTAAGTTGTTTGGCACGAGATCTTGTGATAGGTCCTTGTATGTGTGTAGCTGTAGGTACAACGGTTGTATCAATAGATGGGATGTCCACATCAGAGAGTGTCTTTCCCAACGCCGATCCTAGGGATTGTGTTGGACCGGTTGCCACCGGTGTGAGCTATCGGCTTGTATCGTGTTTTCGCGTGTGTGTGTTCATCGAGTTCTTCGCGTGTGTGGGTTCGTGGATTTCATCCCCTTTCCCCTTCCACCGCTTTCCCCTCAATTCCCACGGAATTCGTGAAAGATTGAGCCACCCTAAGGGGTCACCCCTAACAAGGCTCGTCATGATGATCATGTTGTCGACGTTGACGTTCATGTCGATGATGACGCCTTGGTGGATCTTCGAGTACGTCACGCCGACGGCGATCTTGTTCGTCCACTTCGGATGCTTCACTTGTTGTTGAAGGAACCTGTCATTGGCAATGGGCTTGGTGGTGCACGTGAGGTTGCTCTTGTTGAATCACAAGTGCCCTTGGTTGTGGACGGTTCACTTCACGTCTTGAGAAGAGCTCATGGAGTGGAGACGGTACCGCTTGAGAAGAGCTCATCGAGTGGAGGACGGTTCCATCCCGGTGCCTTGAAGCGTGATGGCGAGGTGCGCTTGATTCACTTGAGGAGTGCCGTGACGAGCTTGAGTCGCGCGATCGTGGCCTTGCTAGCCCATCAATGAGGCGTTGAAGCTTCTCATCCGTTGCGGCGAGGGCGCGACCAAGAGCTTCATTTTGATGGCCGAGGTTGTGTTGCATGGCATGCATTTGTCCTCGGACTTCTTCGAAGATGTTGTCGATGTTCTTGAATTCCACTCAGGCTTCGCTAAATTGTTCGTCTTGGCGCCTCTCAAGGGCTTCACAACGGTATTTGAATTCTCCTCGGACCTTCCAATGATCCCATCTTGTCATGTATTATGTGTCGTCCTCTGGAGGTGGTGGTGGTTGGGACGACTCGCCATTCCTGTCCATGATGCAAAGCCGACAAGGGTTGTATATGGAGAAGAAGAACACGGAGAGTTAGCCTTTTACCTCACCTTGGAGATTGTATCAAGCCAATTGCCACACAAGAGAGTTAATAGCTTGCAAAGTGAAATCGCAAAGAAACTCACACACAAATAAGCTACAACTCTCAAAGGCTTTTGGTGGAAGGTTAGTGATGCGGACATCCCTACTATTGATACAACCGTTGTACCTACAACAACACACATACAAGGACCCATCACAAGATCTCGTGCCAAACAACTTAACTATCAGGTACTTTCGTTTCTTGGAACTATTCCTCACATACATGAGAATATGATGCTTCCTAAATCAGATATATTTCTTACTCTTAGGAATGATGGACCAAGCATGGATGAGAGCGACAAGCATTGGAGCATGGTCATGCATGGAGATGGCAGCAAGCATGTGATGATCCAAGAGAAGGCCACAGATGAAGATTCCAGAACTTTGAGGCCACCATAATGAAGAAAGAAGGCTTGGACGAAATATTCAAGATCAATACTTTATGAATTTGTCCATAGCTTAATATGGTGCTGCGACACCTTTATTTTGGGCCAGGCCCATGTAATTTTCGCGGGATTTTAATTAGCCACTTTTTAGAGTCCGTATTTGAGGGGAAAAGGACTTTTAGGGTTGGATTCGGCCACCACTTCCATGGATGGCCAAAACCCCACCTTTTCGCCCTTAAATACGCCCCATAGCCGAACCTCTAGACTCGGATTTTGTTTAGACATTAAGTTAGCCATAGTGGCAACTTCGCCAAGGCTCGAGCGTCGCAGAGGCCTCTTGTACTTCGCACCTATTCAGGATCCCACCTCTTCAATAAAGCTTTCCTCTTAATCCGCAATATCTTGATTGCAATATTGGTTCTTACTTGTTCTCGATTTCAGGTAGGAATTAAGACCCTCGTTGGTCAGGCTGATCGTGTTCACGCAGGATCGGTAACCTCCAGGAGATTGGCCTAGCGATTGCATTGGCGCTCGTGCTCGCACGTGTAGTCGGATCGTCAAGCCCGAACTCCACTAAATCGAATATTGCCATCTCATCGAAAGATCGGACACCTTTGCCCTATCAGTTAGGGTTGTGGAAAACCAAACGAAACGATCCAAGCAAAAGTTTATTGTTCAACGTGGTAAAGAACCAAAGATCAAAAGCAAAAAGGATACGATCTACAAAAACACGGGAGAACGCAAATGTGGAGATGAAAGGGGTTGGCACGACTATGAAAATGAGCACAAAAGGTCCTAACGAAGACTACGCTCGGTTGTCGTGCCAACTCAAGTGATGTGGACATCCCTTCTATTGATACAACCGTTGTACCTACAGCTACACACATACAAGGACCCATCACAAGATCTCGTGCCAAACAACTTAACTATCAGGTACTTTCGTTTCTTGGAGCTATTCCTCACATAAATGAGAATATGATGCTGCCTAAATCAGATGTATTTCTTGTAGGGGTTCGTAGCATGGAAAACAAAAAATTTCTATCGCATACAAACAAACAAGCCAAGATCTATCTACTAGATTGTAGCAACGAGTCGATGGAATAACTTACCCTCGAAGATTCCAAAGTGTTTAACGAGAGCGGATTCTCGTGGGTGATGTAGTCGTACTCTTTCCGATCTCAAGATCGTGTAGACGATCCTTCCCAAGGCGTTCGGCGCTTCCACATCGGTCACATCGCTTTCGACTGAAGACCTTCCTCTCCCTTGTTCCAAAGAAAATGGAGGTTGTAGCACTCTCCTCGCGATTCCGCAAAGACAACGGTGTGGTACCTAAGTAGAGGGAATCCGCTTGAGCCTTAAGCCGAGCGAGCAGTATGGTGGAGTATGAGAGAGGCTATTAGTGGTCTAGAGATTAGACACACCAATTAGAAGGCTCTAAACCGCAGGCTAAAGCAATTAGAAGCTCTAAACCAAAACGGCTCTAAACCGGAGATTAGAGGATAGAAACTTGTGTGTCAGAGGAGGAGGCCCCGCCTCCTTTTATAGGTGGAAGAATTTGGCCAGGAGGGAGGGGAGTCCCTCCCCAACTCGGCCTAGGCTGGTCCGGCTTGGAGGAGAGGGACTCCTCCTCCAAGTTGGTTTCAACCTCCTCTTTCTTGTTTCCCACAGCTTCCTGCTTCCCACAGCTTCGCTTTCCACAGCTCTGTTTTAGCTGTTTGACTTTCAAACTGGCTTTGACTTTTCAGTTTGGAACAGCAAGAACACTTAGTACATGATGCAATCATTCAATGACACATTCATGTACCCTCCCCGGAGTGCCGGACAATCCGGAACCTTCTAGAACATTCAGATGAAAACAGGAATCATTCCCGAACTCAAACGGACTTTCCTTATATGAATCTTATTCTCGGACCATTCGGATCACCTCGTGATATCCGGATCCCATCCGAGACTCAACAACATTCGGTCTCTTTCTCATAATACCATAACTACTCAAAACAACGTCGAATCCTTAAGTGCCTCTCCTACGGTTCGTGAATTATGCGACATGATCGAGACACTTCTCCGAACAATAACCAATAGAGGAATCTGGAAATTCATATGGCTTCTACCCACATATTTCTACGATTACTTTGATCGAATGAACCACTTACATACGATACCAATTTCCTTTGTCTCACGATAGTTTACTTATCCGAGGTTATGATCGTCGGTATCTCGCATACCTAGTTCAACCTCTACCGATAAGTACTCTTTTCTTGTTCCGTGATATGTGATCCCTTGTGACCCAGTCACATGCTTGCAAGCTAATTGGATGACATTCCACCGAGAGGGCCTGAGTATATCTATCCGTCATATGGATGGACAAATCCCACTCTTGATCCATGTGTTTCAACCAATACTTTCCGAACACTCAATGCCACCTTTATAGCCACCCATTCACGGTGTGGTGTTTGATGTCATCAAAGCATCCATCGGTAAAGGTGATATGCATGATCTCATGGTCGAAGGAATTAGGTTACTATGTATCAGAAAGCATATAGCAATTGAACTATTGAAATGACTTGATCTTTATGCTATGCTTGTCTATAGGAGTATGTCCACCATATCATTCTCCTAACGATATGATCTTGTTGTTAATAACATCTCTATGTTCATGATCAGGAAACCATGATCATATATTAACCAACAAGCTAGTTTAACAAGAGGCTTTACTAGGGACTCTAATTTTAGTTTACAAATCACACAAGTATTAATGTTTCCGGTTAATACAATTATAGCATGGTATGTAAACATTTATCATAAGTGTGAAATATGATAATAACCACTTTATTATTGCCTCTTGGGCATATCTCCAACAGTCTCCCACTTGCACTAGAGTCAATAATCTAGTTTCAAACCTTTGTGTATTCAACACCTATGGCTTTCCGGTGTTGTATGTACACGATTGCTAGTGGTCAACTGATCTCCGGATCTGACACTTCCAGGTCCGTGTGTAATTGCATGTCTTTGCGTCTCTACGCATCACTCATTCTCTAATGAGATGGCTTTGTATAAATTTGGTCTTCCGGTTGTGACCTTTAGCTCTTTGGGGTTAAAACATGTTGATAATATTGTCGCACAATATATCTTCATAGTATTATCCCACCGTGAACTACACCTAGTTTGATAACAAACTACTTGACACAAATGCCCTCTTTCTTGCTAAAATAGTAGTCATATACTTAGCCTTTTGTTGTAGTATCTGTTACAATGTCTTAACTTTGGAACTCATCCAAATCCATTATGGAACTTACTTTCCATTATATTGTGCCACCCTTAGTTTAGATTGAGATAAACTTAATTTGTACTTTGTGATAAAGCTAGTATCAATGTAGTACTTTTACAATGAACTAACCATCTATTTGTCACTTCTACAAATATTATACTCTTAGTTCTTCCAAAAGATCATAAGAATATCCTTACTATTGTCCAATGATCATCTTACGAATCATTCTGGTATATGCTCACAACTTTTAGAGCATAGGACATATCTGGATTTGTACATATCACAAAGATGATTGATATAAATACTCTTTGTGATTTCATACATCAAGTATCAATCTATACTTGATTATTTGTTTCACTTTACCAAATGTCAATACACTTGAATATATCATCAACATTGAACTCATTCAATCCTTTCGTATGCATAAGTACCTCTCTTGTAGTTTCTATATTGAACTTATTCAATATCTTGTCTATGTACTTCTGGCACAACCATATTAGCGTCTATAGATGCCAAATATTTGGGTTTTGCCTAAGTCTTTCATCGGGATGAAATTCTTAATATGTGTTAATAAAAGATACATTATTTCCAATCAACAATATGTCTTCCACATAATGTATTAGAAACATGTCTTAGCGCTCCCACTTAATTTCTTGCAAACGCAAGCATCTTCATTGTCTCTGATGAAATTAAACTCTTTTAACAGTTTCATCATAGTGAAGATTCCAACTCCGCGATGCTCACTTCAACCATTGAAGTTTGCATATCCTTTTAGCATCCTTTGAATTAACAAAACCCTATGGACCGTGTCATGCACACGTCCTAGGTAACGATTCTATTAGAAGAACTTGTTTTGTTTATTCAACTACCATATAACAAATTATATGTAGTGGTTGCTACATTAATCCGTCTAGACTAAATATCGCTATGAAAGATCAGATCTTGTCATAGTCAACCTTTGAACATAGTTGTGAACTCTTTCCCAACATGTCGACTATTTCATAGATGTGCAACATCCATGTCTATTTATTTATAGATCAAAACACAACTGTAAGGTCTTACACCTTTCTCGAGGGTCCTTCAAGTTCAAAACTTGATTTCTCGTGTATATAACTATCACGGATTTTATGGCTTCAAGCCATTTGACGGAGTCAGGGCCCATCATCGCTTCTTTGCATGTAGTCGGTTCATTATTCTCAAATAATGATTCAACCCTCAAATCTTGGTATTTGATTGTTCATCCGACCTACTTGTTTCAATAGGAACTTGGATCTCCGTGACCACAACCTCTGAGGTATGTGAGCCATGAGCTTTGTTGCTGCCTCCGGAACACTTTTCAAGCAAGAACTCGCAACTCTGCACTAAAGTTCTTTTAACCTTATCAAAGTTCTATTGTCCTCCCACTTAACTTTTCACGAAAATTCCTTCTCAAAGAAACTTGACGCTTTTAAGTGACAAACACCTTTGTCTCCGATGTTATGGAGGATTACTTACGATTATACAAAGACAGGTTCATCCGACTTTGGTTGCACACATCTTTCTTATGCATAGCATACCAATGTTTTAAGAAAGGACTACTTGGTTTTATCCCAAACCATAACTTTATATGGTGTCATTTCAACGGATTATGATGGAGCTATTTTCGGTGGAAAAGGTAATCTCTAAAGCTTTTAATCTTTAAAATATAATGGCAGTTTTATGAATTACACCTTCGATCTTACCATGTCAAACAAGGTTTAATTACATATCTCGACGCTCCATACTCTTATGGTGTTTCGAAAATGCAAATCACGAACGATTCCTTAAATCTTTAGGTATTATGCTAAACTTGTAACTCAAATATCTTCCTTTATGATCTTATCATAAACTATTTATATTCTTGTTACAATGATTTTACACTTCATCTTGAAAGTCCTTGAACTTTTCAAATGTTTCACACTTCATCCTTATTAAGTAAATATTCATATATTCACTCAAATTTTCGGAGAAAGCACATGAAGTTGAAATCCATCGCTCTTGACTATACATAATGGACTTCCTACAACAATATGTACAAGTTCCAATAAGCTAGTCTATCATTCCCTTTTGGCCTATGAACGAAGTTTTAATTATCTCTAGGAAAGTTTCACAAGAGTCATTTGATCAAAATCAAATAGACTCCAAAATTCCATCCATATGGATTTTCTTCATGTTTTCTTTCCAATATAATTTAAACAGCGATGTCACTTCCTAAGTGATCTTTCAATCAATTTGTCTTTCGACATCTTTAGCACTAGTTTTATGGATGTGATATCTCCAACGAGATTTGCAAATCATCCATCTTTTATAGATTTCGGCAATTATTTGAACAACCCTTTTGTTCTCATAATACCTGATAAAACAAATCTTGAAGGCAAGCTTTGATGTTTAACGAGCAACACAATAACCCTTTATTTTGTTCTCGATGAACATCATCACATATTCTTTTGCTAGTTACTTAGGCCATTGTAGTTCATGAATTGTGTTGTTTCGTATGACGATTCACACCAACAAATTCAGTATCAAATACTTAAGAACCACATTGTTTAATAAGCAAAGAATATAGCCATAACATGTATATCATCTATATACTTAAACTGAACAATTCTAGTCTTTTCTTTTCTGCCATATACTTATGAGATTCTCTTTCAGTATTTCCTTTTCTGTTTGAAAGAATCTATCAACATCAATTAGTGGAGTCATACATATGACATATAGTCCAAAGCGTGTATAATTAAATACCAATGTCTTTGGACTTGCACTTTGAAGTAGATCACCATTATCAAATGTTTGGTGTTCTTTTAAATTCCTTTCTTTAGTAATCTCTTGGTGTAGTAAACATTTTACCTACATCAAATATTCACCCTCATCATGGATTTATCCATGATCAAACTACTTTTAGCTTATAACGGTGAATCATGAGTATAATGTTGCTCTCCAAATCCTTTTGGACGATTAGGACAACTAGTGTCTCCAACCTTTTGCAAATTCTCATCAAATATGAGAACATGACTTTAGCCATATTATACTCTATCATGTTGCAACCAAAACTTCGTTTCAGATATCACAATATCTTCCACACATCATGGTTTCTGAAACAACTCTTTCAGATCCTAGATAACCTTGATATTAAGACAATCCTTTGAATATCAAGAATCATGGATACAAACATGATACTTATACACTAACACTTGGAATTGTTACTCTTGATTTAATACTAATTATTAAACTTCATGGAGTAACCGGAATTTACTGAAATTTTGCAATAGGACTTTTAAACTTTAGATTAACACTTCAAAACAATACGATACCAGTTCGTAAAGTAACTAACCAGAATTCTATAGTTCTATCATCTCAATTATAACTAAGCACAAGGTGGTAAACGGATGCCAATGACTACAACAACTATGCAAATTCACTTTGATTTAGTTTATGATAAATTGAGTTCTAATTAATAATTAAATTAATCTAGGTGAACTCCCACTCAAAACAATATCCATCACATTGTTTTAGTGATCACACGAACCAAATCCACCACATCAAAACCGATCATCACGAGAGTTGATATAGCTTCAATGGCGAACAATCAACATGTTCATCATATCTACTATATGACTCATGCTCTACCTTTCGGTAATCCGTCTTCCTGAGGCCATGTCTTTACATGCTAGGCTCGTCAAGATCAAACCTTAGTTTCCGCATGAGCAAATCTGGCTTGCTCACGTTGTATACACTTGTAGAATCTAACACACCCGATCATCACGTGGTGCTTCGAAACAACAAGCTTTAGCAACGGTGCTAACTAAGGGTGAACACTTTGTGACTTGAAATTCATGTGCATGAGGGATCATCTTATAATGCTACCGTCTACTAAGCAATACAAGATGCATAAAGGATTAACATCACATGCAATTCATAATATGTGATATGATATGGCCTTTCTTCTTTGTGCTTCCGATCTCCATCTTCTAGCACGAACATGATCTCCATCATTACCGGCATTGCATCAAGGTCAATGACGCTGCTCCATGGTTGTCGTCCACCGGCTTCAACTATTACAACTACTTTGAATAGACACGCGGGTCTTAATGTAAATTAAAGACAACCATATGGCTCCTGCGGTTGGACTTACAATAAGGAACATTGCATACATCATATATAATCACAATCATGGCCATATCACATCATCAGACACACACCCCTGCAAAACAAAGTTAGACGCTTCTACTTTCTTTGCATATTTTACGTGGTTTAGGGCTTTCAATAAGTGTCGTTCTAACTTACGAACAAGAACCACAACATTGATACTAGTATTGTCAATCACCCGTTGTAAATTGGATCTTAACTATGCTAGGAGAAACAGGCACCATAAAGCCACTTATGCAATACAAGTTGCATGTCAAGCGTGGAGCAAGTCTCATGAACGATGTCATGTAAGGTTAGCCCGGGCCGCTTCATCCCAACATACCGCAAGATGCAAAGTACACAATAAGCAATCGACAATAAAAGCATCGCCCATAATGACCATTGTGTTCTACTCGTGCAACAGATCTACATATAGACACGGCTCGATACCCTTTGTAGGGTTCGTAGCATGGAAAACAAAATTTTCTATCGCATACAAACAAACAAGCCAAGATCTATCTACTAGATTGTAGCAACGAGTCGATGGAATAACTTACCTCGAAGATTCCAAAGTGTTTAACGAGAGCGATTCTCGTGGGTGATGTAGTCACTCTTCCGATCTCAAGATCGTGTAGATGATCCTTCCAAGGCTGCGTTCGGCGCTTTTGATCGGTCACCGTTCGATTACTGACGAAGACCTTCCTCTCCCTTGTTCCAAAGAAAATGAGGTTGTAGCACTCTCCTCGTGATTCCGGCAAGACTGGCGTGGTACCTAAGTAGAGGAATCATGAGGCTTCCTTAAGCCGGAGCGAGTATGGTGGAGTATGAGAGAGGGCTATTAGTGGTCTAGAGATTAGACACACCAATTAGAAGGCTCTAAACCGCAGGCTAAAGCAATTAGAAGCTCTAAACCAAAACGGCTCTAAACCGGAGATTAGAGGATAGAAACTTGTGTGTCTAGAGGAGGAGGCCCTGCCCCTCCTTTTATAGGTGGAAGGGCTGGCGCGCCAGGTGATAGGGCAAAGGTGTCCGATCTTTCGATGAGATGGCGATAATCGATTTGGTGGAGTTCGGGCTTGACGATCCGACTACACGTGCGAGCACGAGCGCCAATGCAATCGCTAGGCCAATCTCCTGGAGGTTACCGATCCTGCGTGAACACGATCAGCCTGACCAGCGAGGGTCTTAATTCCTACCTGAAATCGAGAACAAGTAAGAACCAATATTGCAATCAAGATATTGCGGATTAAGAGGAAAGCTTTATTGAAAGAGGTGGGATCCTGAATAGGTGCGAAGTACAAGAGGCCTCTGCGGCCGAGCCTTGGCGAAGTTGCGACTATGGCTAACTTAATGTCTAAACAAAATCCGAGTCTAAAGGTTCTATGGGCGTATTTAAGGCGAAAAGGTGGGGTTTCGCCAGCCATGGAAGTGGTGGCGAATCCAACCCTAAAGTCCTTTTCCTCAAATACGGACTCTAAAAAGTGGCTAATTAAAATCCTACGAAAATTACATGGGCTGGCCCAAAATAAAGGTGTCATGACACCATATTATGCTATGGACGAATTCGTAAAGTATTGATCTTGAATATTTCGTCCAAGCCTTCTTTCTTCATTATGGTGGCCTCAAAGTTCTGAAATCTTCATCCGTGGCCTTCTCTTGGATCATCACATGCTTGCTGCCATCACCATGCACGACCATGCTCCAATGCTTGTCCCTCTCATCCATGCTCGGTCCATCATTCCTAAGAGTAAGAAACATTTCTGATTTAGGCAGCATCATATTCTCATGTATGTAAGGAATAGTTCCAAGAAAGCAGTACCTGATAGTTCAGTTGTTTGGCACGAGATCTTGTGATGGGTCCTTGTATGTGTGTTGCTGTAGGTACAACGGTTGTATCAATAGTAGGGATGTCCACATCATGCTCCCCTTCTTGAATTGAAGTCGTCCTCGACGCAATCTCATCTTCCTCACCAAAGTAAGGCTTCAAATCTGCAATGTTAAATGTAGGACTAACCGTACCAAAGTCTGCAGGCAACTCAAGTTTATATGCATTATCATTGATTTTCTCTAACACCTTAAAGGGACCAGCAACACGTGGCATTAACTTAGACTTGCGTAAATCAGGAAAACGATCTTTACGCAAATGTAACCAAACAAGATCGCCAACATCAAACACAACATGCTTTCTCCCTTTATCCCCAGCAAGTTTATACTTAGCATTCATGTGTTCAATGTTATCTTTAGTAGTCTTATGCAAGTTTAATATCATTTCAGCGCGTTGTGTAGCATCCAAATTATGTTGCACCGAAGAAGGTAAAGGCAATAAATCAATAGGTGCACGAGGAACAAAACCATACACAATCTCAAATGGGCACATCTTTGTGGTAGAATGCAATGAACGATTATAAGCAAATTCTATATGAGGTAAACACTCTTCCCACAATTTTAAGTTCTTCTTTAAAACAGCTCGTAACATAGTAGACAAAGTTCTATTTACTACTTCAGTTTGACCATCAGTTTGGGGATGACATGTAGTACTAAAGAGCAATTTAGTCCCCAACTTAGCCCATAAACATCTCAAAAAGTCGATAAGCAATTTCGTATCACGATCGAGACAATAGTATTTGGCACACCATGCAAACGAACAATTTCACGAAAACAAATCAGCAATATGCATGACATCATCCGTTTATGACAAGGAATAAAGTGTGCCATCTTAGAAAACCGATCCACAACAACAAAAATACTATCCCTCCTTCGTGTTCGTGGCAATCCCAAAACAAAGTCCATAGAAATATCCTCCCAAGGAACACTAGGAACAGGAAGAGGCATATACAAACCATGTGGATTAAGGCGAGACTTAGCTTTTGACAAGTATTGCAAGTGCCACAAATCTCTCAACATCTCGACGACACGTGGCCAAAAGAAGTGTGTAGCAAGAACATCCTCCGTCTTCTTGACACCAAAGTGTCCCATCAATCCTCCTCCATGCGCCTCCTGTAACAACAAAAAAGACGAGCTATCTGGAATGCATAGTTTGTTAGCACGAAACACAAATCCATCATTGAAGACGAACTTGTTCCAAGTTCTACCATCTCTACAATTCGCAACACATCTTTAAATTCAGCATCATGCACATATTGTTCCTTAATAGTTTCCAATCCAAATATTTTGAAGTCAAGTTGAGATACCAATGTATAACGGCGGGACAAAGCATCCGCAATAATATTATCTCTACCCTTTTTGTGTTTGATAACATAAGGAAAGACTCAATAAATTCAACCCACTTTGCATGACGATTCAACTTAGCTTGACTACGAATATGCTTCAAAGATTCATGATCAGAATGAATAACAAATTCCTTAGGCCATAGATAATGTTGCCAAGTTTCTAATGTCCGAACCAACGCATATAATTCTTTATCATAAGTAGAATAGTTCAGACTAGCCCCACTCAATTTCTCACTAAAATATGCAACAGGTTTTCCCTCTTGTAATAACACCCCTCCCAAACCAATTCCACTAGCATCACATTCAAGCTCAAAAGTCTTAGTAAAATCAGGAAGTTGTAGTAAGGGAGCATGTGTTAGCTTATCTTTCAATATGATGAAGGCCTGTTATTGTGCATCGCCCCAAACAAAGGGCACATCCTTCTTGGTAAGCTCATTCAGCGGCGCGACAATTGATCCAAAGTCTTTGACAAAGCGCCTATAAAACCAGTGAGGCCAAGAAAACTCCTCACTTGTGTGACTGTCTTGGGCTGCGGCCAATTCTCAATAGCTTCAATCTTGGCTGAATCCACTTCAATACCCTGTGATGTAACAACATAGCCAAGAAACGCAACTCGATTGGTGCAAAAGGTGCACTTCTCAAGGTTACCAAACAAACGTGCATCACGTAAAGCATTGAAAACAACACGTAAATGGTCCAAATGATCCTATAAAGATTTGCTATAAATCAGAATATCATCAAAGTAGACTACCACAAAACATCCAATGAAAGCACGTAAAACTTCGTTCATTAATCTCATGAAAGTGCTAGGTGCATTAGTTAAACCAAACGGCATTACTAACCACTCATATAAACCGAACTTAGTTTTAAATGCTGTTTTCCATTCATCTCCTAATTTCATACGAATCTGGTGGTAACCACTACGCAAATCAACTTTAGAAAACATGGTAGAGCCACTCAATTCATCAAGCATGTCATCTAAACGTGGAATAGGATGACGATATCGAATAGTAATATTATTGATAGCTCTACAATCAGTACACATGTGCGAAGATCCATCTTTCTTAGGCACCAAAATAATAGGAACACACAAGGGCTAAGGGACTCACGAATATGATCTCTGTCGAGTAGTTCACGAATTTGGCGTTGTATCTCCTTTGTCTCCTCTGGATTGGTTCTATATGGCGGTTGGGCAACGTGGCACCAGGAATTAGATCAATTTGATGCTCAATTCCTCTAATAGGAGGTAGTCTGGTGGCAACTCGGTGAAATACGTCCTCATATTCACGCAAAAGGTTAGCAATAGCGGTGGCAAAGAAGGAGGCATATCCTCAAATGAAAACAAAACCTCTTTGCATACAATTGCATAACATTGAGTATTGTTTACATCTAGTTCACAATATCAATTTTATGTGCAAGCATACATGGACTCTTCAAGCAATTTCAGAGTAGCATGTGTAGAATCATTTAGTGTTCTTTGGTGGTATAAAATCTGCAACAATCTGATTCTCACTTTTATTTTTCTCCTCATTTAGCTCTACTAGCTCTAGCAAGATCATCTTTTAAAATCTGTTCGAGTCATAGGTTTTAGACCAATTTTCTTTCCATCATGCATAAGAGAATAGTGGTTAGTTTTGCCATTATGAAGATTCTCTATCAAATTGCCATGGTCTACCAAGTAACAAAGAACAAGCTTGCATAGGTACAACATCACAATCAACAAAATCAGAATATGTACCAATAGTAAAATGCACGCGTGCCGTTCTTGTTACCTTGATCTTCGAGAACTCTCAAACCATTGGATGTAGTATGAATGTGGGCGTTGTCTTGTTGGGCAAGCTTCTCTACCATGTCAACACCGCCGATTATTACAACTCCCTCCATCAATGATGATCCGTATAGCTCTTTCCTTGACAACACCACGTGTTTGGAACAGGTTGTGGCGTTGATCTTGCTCAGATTTGCTCAATTGCACACTCAACACGTTGTGTAATTAAACTCTTGTATTGATCGGCCTTGCTCCCATTACCTCGGCTCGTCATCATCATCGAATTGTCTCCATCTCGAGCGAAATAAGGGCTAGTGTATCGTCATCGAAGTCACTCGCGAATCGTATTCACCATCTTCTCGCACCATCATCACACGTTGTGTTGTGCAATCTCTCAATATGACCAAAACCCCAAGACTTGCGGCATTGTATATCCTTAGTCTTACCGTGGAAGCCAT
Organism: Avena longiglumis; assembly: GCA_030063025.1. NCBI lineage: Eukaryota > Viridiplantae > Streptophyta > Magnoliopsida > Poales > Poaceae > Avena > Avena longiglumis. The sequence goes on from CP125975.1 coordinate 285,019,959, forward strand.
AGAAGATGCACTCTGACAGGAGCATTGGATGATGGTGGAGAAGCGGTGGAAATCTTGTGGTGGCCTTGGATGTGGTAGTAGCTGAGGCGAATCACGAGGCGCTGATTGTCGGGATGTCCAAGTGGATGTGCGACTGCAATTATTAGTCCTCCTCCATGGTGTTTGGCGATCCGCACTTCACGTTCAGCTTTGCAAGCAAGATGAAACAAACGAGTGATAGAATTATATTCCTTATAATCTAATATGTCTGAATGTCCTTGTTTAATCCACCAAAGAAACGTGCAAGCATTTGTTCATTAGATTCTACAAGACCACACCTAACCATCCCGTTTGCAATTCCCGATAATACTCTTCTCTGAATTTTTCCCTTGCTCTAAGCGTGTCGATTCTTTAGTAAATCACGTTGATAAGTGGGAGGTACAAAGCGAACACGCATAGCAGTTTTAAACGGTCCAAGTACTAGGAATAGTAGTAGGATTTAAACGACAATACTCGGACCACCAAAGGAAGCAAATTTAGTAAATTCACATGTAGCAAAGACTAACACGCATATTCTCGGGATATTTTAAGCATGCAAACGTTGTTCTACTTCCATCTCCCATGTAAGATATGCATCGATTATATTTACCCTCAAAAGATGGAATATTTAATTTAAGCTTTGCAACATGATCATCATCATTACGCATCGGCGGCGTTGCGGTAGTAATGTCGGGACGACCAGCGGTACTGTGGAGGTTGTTCAACCTCCTCATCAAGCAGATCGTCGTCGTCGGGTCGTAGTAGTACCCGTCGTCCCAATGTCGCAGCAGCCACGGCGGAAGTCGAGGAACGTCGGCCGCAGAGCCGCAGCGGCGGCAGCTGCATCAGCAACCGAGCCGTGATCGGAATCGTGCGTGCACCATGTGTGGGTCTTGCGGTGCGGCAATCGGTTGAAGCTCCTTGAACCGAACGTCAAGCTTGCGTTGAAGGATTTCTCGAGTCCATCGATCTTGTCCACGGCGTTGGTGAGCTTGGTGTCAGACTCCCCTAGGCGCGTGTCCACGTCTTCAGCGCGACTGACCAGGAGCGCGGAGAAGTGGGCGGGTAGTTCTTCGTTCGTCGTGGTGGCAGGGTTCCGCGAGGTATCTGTCATGGTTAGTCCTTAAAAGCACGGTATATACTACAGAATATGGTGGAAGTCACGCGTAATCCGTCAAGCAATATCTGAGCTCTTACAAGTTCTTACCAAACAGCGGGAAAAGGCGATGTGCAACCACGAGGATCGTGGGTCCAGAGATTGAACCAAGCGAGTACCGAGTCGAGAAACACCGCACGTGGAGAGTATCTGGAGCTCTGGGAAGGCTTAGCAAAGGGTGACAATTATCAAAACAGCAATGCAAAAGTTGAAAGAATGCTCAACGACGGTCTTTGTCTGGTCCTAGGCTAGCCGTACTAGAGGCGAGCCTAGATCACCAACGATGTCACGGCCGACACAACAAGCACGTATGATGATATAGCACCTGAAAAGCGATCCGAGATGCAGAAAATCACTATGATGGCGAGTGTCTAGAATCGATCTCTGGGGTCTAAAGAGGTTAGCCCCAAAAATTTTTCGAAATTTTTTATTTTGCTCGGAAGCGCGGTAAAAAATATCGCTATAACGGCCGATGGAGAAAAGTGATCCCGGGTGAAAAATAGTATAGCCGAAAATTTTTTGAGGCGGTTCCAGACTCTTTTTTTTTTTTTGCTCTCCTTACGGACTTACGACGGACTCTTAGCTCGACACGGACTTTAGTGAACACGGAACAGCAAAGAAGGAAAGTCAAAAGAAATAACGAGGAAACAATAACTCTACTCGGACTCGTACCACGCGTAAAAAAAATCGGATCGGTGTGTCGCGGTAGGAAGGCGGTGGCGAGTATTAGGGTTTTATGGTGGCGGGGTATATGGCGGGAATATGGTGGCGGTATATGGCGGCGGTGATCGGCGAGTGTGGTGGTGACTAGTATGATCGTTCGAAACTCTAAGGACGAGACACTAAGACCAGACTCGGCCTGACGATGTAGACACAAATTCAACAATGCAAAACGAAAAGATAATGCGAGGCGTAGATTGGTTATGGGATGGATCTAAACTCTAAGCATGTTTTGGCTTTTCGTGGGTTATAGGTAAAACAGATCTAATCTAAAACGGTAAAATCTCACCGAGCAACTTTGAAATCGATACCACTTGATAGGGCAAAGGTGTCCGATCTTTCGATGAGATGGCGATAATCGATTTGGTGGAGTTCGGGCTTGACGATCCGACTGCGAAACGAGCGCCAATGCAATCGCTAGGCCAATCTCACGGAGGTTACCGATCCTGCGTGAACACGATCACCGACCATGAGGGTCTTAATTCCTACACGAAATCGAGAACAAGTAAGAACCAATATTGCAATCAAGATATTGCGGATTAAGAGGAAAGCTTTATTGAAAGAGGTGGGATCACGAATAGGTGCGAAGTACAAGAGGCCTCTGCGACGCCGAGCCTTGGCGAAGTTGCGACTATGGCTAACAATGTCTAAACAAAATCCGAGTCTAAAGGTTCGGCTATGGGCGTGTTAAGGCGAAAAGGTGGGGTTTCGGCCAGCCATGGAAGTGGTGGCGAATCCAACCCTAAAGTCCTTTTCCTCAAATACGGACTCTAAAAAGTGGCTAATTAAAATCCTGCGAAAATTACATGGGCCTGGCCCAAAATAAAGGTGTCATGACACCATATTATGCTATGGACGAATTAAAGTATTGATCTTGAATATTTCGTCCAAGCCTTCTTTCTTCATTATGGTGGCCTCAAAGTTCTGAAATCTTCATCCGTGGCCTTCTCTTGGATCATCACATGCTTCTTGCCATCACCATGCAGCCATGCTCCAATGCTTGTCCCTCTCATCCATGCTCGGTCCATCATTCCTAAGAGTAAAACATTTCGATTTAGGCAGCATCATATTCTCATGTATGTAAGGAATAGTTCCAAGAAACGAAAGTACACGATAGTTCGGTTGTTTGTACGAGATCTTGTGATGGGTCCTTGTATGTGTGTTCTTTGTAGGTACAACGGTTGTATCAATAGTAGGGATGTCCACATCACTGGGGAGGAGGGAGTCCTCCCCAACTCGGCCTAGGTGGCACGGCTTGGAGGAGAGGACTCCTCCTCCAAGTTGGTTTCAACCTCCTCTTGCTTGTTTCCCACAGTTTCCTGCTTCCCACAGTTTCTGTTTTCCACAGTTTCTGTTTTAGCCGTTTGACTTTCAAACCGGCGGTTTGACTTTCAGTTTGGAACAGCAAGAACACTTAGTACATGATGCAATCATTCAATGACACATTCATGTACCCTCCCCGAGTCTTGGGACAATCCGGAACCTTCTAGAACATTCGATGAAAACAGGAATCGTTCCCGAACTCCGCAACGGACTTTCCTTATATGAATCTTATTCTCGGACCATTCCGGATCACCTCGTGATATCCGGATCCCATCCGAGACTCAACAACATTCGGTCTCTTTCTCATAATACCATAACTACTCAAAACAACGTCGAATCCTTAAGTGTGTCTCCCTACGGTTCGTGAATTATGCGGACATGATCGAGACACTTCTCGAACAATAACCAATAGAGGAATCGGAAATTCATATGGCTCCCACATATTTCTCGATTACTTTGCGATCGAATGAACCACTTACATACGATACCAATTTCCCTTTGTCTCACGATAGTTTACTTATCCGAGGTTATGATCGTCGGTATCTCGCATACCTAGTTCAACCTCGTTCGATAAGTACTCTTTTCTCGTTCGTGATATGTGATCCCTTGTGACCCAGTCACATGCTTGCAAGCTAATTGGATGACATTCCACCGAGAGGGCCCAGAGTATATCTATCTGTCATATGGATGGACAAATCCCACTCTTGATCCATGTGTTTCAACCAATACTTTCCGAACACTCAATGCCACCTTTATAGCCACCCAGTTACGGTGTGGTGTTTGATGTCATCAAAGCATCCATCCGGTAAAGGTGATATGCATGATCTCATGGTCAAAGGAATTAGGTTACTATGTATCAGAAAGCATATAGCAATTGAACTATTGAAATGACTTGATCTTTATGCTATGCTTGTCTATAGGAGTATGTCCACCATATCATTCTCCTAACGATATGATCTTGTTGTTAATAACATCTCTATGTTCATGATCAGGAAACCATGATCATATATTAACCAACAAGCTAGTTTAACAAGAGGCTTTACTAGGGACTCTAATTTTAGTTTACAAATCACACAAGTATTAATGTTTCCGGTTAATACAATTATAGCATGGTATGTAAACATTTATCATAAGTGTGAAGATATGATAATAACCACTTTATTATTGCCTCTTGGGCATATCTCCAACATTTCTTACTCTTAGGAATGATGGACCAAGCATGGATGAGAGGGACAAGCATTGGAGCATGGCCATGCATGGAGATGGCAGCAAGCGTGTGATGATCCAAGAGAAGGCCACGGATGAAGATTTCCGAACTTTGAGGCCACCATAATGAAAAAGGAAGGCTTGGACGAAATATTCAAGATAAATACTTTACGAATTCGTCCATAGCATAATATGGTGCTGCGACACCTTTATTTTGGGCCAGGCCCATGTAATTTTCGCAGGATTTTAATTAGCCACTTTTTAGAGTCCGTATTTGAGGGGAAAAGGACTTTTAGGGTTGGATTCGGCCACCACTTCCATGGCTGGCCGAAACCCCACCTTTTCGCCCTTAACACGCCCATAGCCGAACCTTTAGACTCGGATTTTGTTTAGACATTAAGTTAGCCATAGTCAACCGCCAAGGCTCGGCGTCAGAGGCCTCTTGTACTTCGCACCTATTCAGGATCCCACCTCTTTCAATAAAGCTTTCCTCTTAATCCGCAATATCTTGATTGCAATATTGGTTCTTACTTGTTCTCGATTTCGTAGGAATTAAGACCCCATGGTCGGCCGATCGTGTTCACGCAGGATCGGTAACCTCCAGGAGATTGGCCTAGCGATTGCATTGGCGCTCGTGCTCGCACGTGTAGTCGGATCGTCAAGCCCGAACTCCACCAAATCGATTATCGCCATCTCATCGAAAGATCGGACACCTTTGCCCTATCATATACAATTTGCTTATAATCGTTCGCTGCATTCTACCACAAAGATGTGCCCGTTTGAGATCGTCTATGGTTTTGTTCCTCGTGCACCTATTGATTTATTGCCTTTACCTTCTTCGGTGCAACATAATTTGGATGCTACACAACGCGCTGAAATGATATTAAACTTGCATAAGACTACTAAAGATAACATCGAACATATGAATGCTAAGTATAAACTTGCTGGGGATAAAGGGAGAAAGCATGTTGTGTTTGATGTTGGAGATCTTGTTTGGTTACATTTGCGTAAGGATCGCTTTCCTGATTTACGCAAGTCTAAGTTAATGCCGCGTGCTGCTGGTCCCTTTGATAGGGCAAAGGTGTCCGATCTTTCGATGAGATGGCGATAATCGATTTGGTGGAGTTCGGGCTTGACGATCCGACTACACGTGCGAGCACGAGCGCCAATGCAATCGCTAGGCCAATCTCCGGGAGGTTACCGATCCTGCGTGAACACGATCACCGACCACGAGGGTCTTAATTCCTACGAAATCGAGAACAAGTAAGAACCAATATTGCAATCAAGATATTGCGGATTAAGAGGAAAGCTTTATTGAAATAGGTGGGATCTGAATAGGTGCTAAGTACAAGAGGCCTCTGTGACGCCGAGCCTTGGGAAGTTGCTAAGATGGCTAACTTAATGTCTAAACAAAATCCCAGTCTAAAGGTTCGGCTATGGCGTATTTGAAGCGAAGGTGGGGTTTCGCCAGCCATGGAAGTGGTGGCAATCCAACCCTAAAAGTCCTTTTCCTCAAATACGGACTCTAAAAGTGGCTAATTAAAATCAAGGAAAATTACATGGGCTGGCCCAAAATAAAGGTGTCGCAAGACCATATTATGCTATGGACGAATTCAGAAAGTTTTGATCTTGAATATTTCGTCCAAGCCTTCTTTCTTCATTATGGTGGCCTCAAAGTTCAAATCTTCATCCGTGGCCTTCTCTTGATCATCACATGCTTGTGCCATCACCATGCATGGCCATGCTCCAATGCTTGTCCCTCTCATCCATGCTCGGTCCATCATTCCTAAGAGTAAGAAACATTTGATTTAGGCAGCATCATATTCTCATGTATGTAAGGAATAGTTCCAAGAAAGTACACGATAGTTGGTTGTTTGGCACGAGATCTTGTGATGGGTCCTTGTATGTGTGTTCTTGTAGGTACAACGGTTGTATCAATAGTAGGGATGTCCACATCATGCTCCCCTTCTTGAATTGAAGTCCCTCGACAATCTCATCTTCCTCACCAAAGTAAGGCTTCAAATGCAATGTTAAACGAGGGACTAACTGTACCAAAGTCTGCAGCAACTCAAGTTTATATGCATTATCATTGATTCTCTCTAACACCTTAAAGGGACCAGCAGACGTGGCATTAACTTAGACTTGCGTAAATCAGAAAACGATCTTTACGCAAATGTAACCAAACAAGATCGCCAACATCAAACACAACATGCTTTCTCCCTTTATCCCCAAAGAAGTTTATACTTAGCATTCATGTGTTCAATGTTATCTTTAGTAGTCTTATGCAAGTTTAATATCATTTCAGCGTTGTGTAGCATCCAAATTATGTTGCAATCAAGAAGGTAAAGGCAATAAATCAATAGGTGCACGAGGAACAAAACCATACACAATCTCAAATGGGCACATCTTTGTGGTAGAATGCAATGAACGATTATAAGCAAATTCTATATGAGGTAAACACTCTTCCCACAATTTTAAGTTCTTCTTTAAAACAGCCCGTAACATAGTAGACAAAGTTCTATTTACTACTTCAGTTTGACCATGTTTGGGGATGACATGTAGTACTAAACAGCAATTTAGTCCCCAACTTAGCCCATAAACATCTCCAAAAGTGGCTAAGAAATTTAGTATCACGATCGAGACAATAGTATTTGGCACACCATGCAAGCGAACAATTTCACGAAGAACAAATCAGCAATATGCGCAGATCATCCGCTTTATGACAAGGAATAAAGTGTGCCATCTTAGAAAACCGATCCACAACAACAAAATACTATCCTCCCCTTCTGTGTTCGTGGCAATCCCAAAACAAAGTCCATAGAAATATCCTCCCAAGGAACACTAGGAACAGGAAGAGGCATATATAAACCATGTGGATTAAGGCGAGACTTAGCTTTTTGACAAGTATTGCAGCGTGCCACAAATCTCTCAACATCTCGACGCATACGTGGCCAAAAGAAGTGTGTAGCAAGAACATCCTCCGTCTTCTTGACACCAAAGTGTCCCATCAATCCTCCTCCATGCGCCTCCTGTAACAACAAAAGACGAACAGAGCTATCTGGAATGCATAGTTTGTAGTACGGAACACAAATACATCATTGAAGACGAACTTGTTCCATGTTCTACCATCTCTACAATTCTGCAACACATCTTTAAATTCAGCATCATGCACATATTGTTTCTTAATAGTTTCTAATCCAAATATTTTGAAGTCAAGTTGAGATAACAAAGTATAACGGCGCGATAAAGCATCAGCAATAATATTATCTTTACCCTTTTTGTGTTTGATAACATAAGGAAAAGACTCAATAAATTCAACCCACTTTGCATGCCGACGATTCAACTTAGCTTGACTACGAATATGCTTCAAAGATTCATGATCAGAATGTATAACAAATTCTTTAGGCCATAGATAATGTTGCCAAGTTTCTAATGTCCGAACCAAGGCATATAATTCTTTATCATAAGTAGAATAGTTCAGACTAGCCCCACTCAATTTATCACTAAATATGCAACAGGTTTTCCCTCTTGTAATAACACCCCTCCCAAACCAATTCCACTAGCATCACATTCAAGCTCAAAAGTCTTAGTAAAATCAGGAAGTTGGAGTAAGGGAGCATGTGTTAGCTTATCTTTCAATATGACGAAGGCCTGTTGTTGTGCATCGCCCCAAACAAAGGGCACATCCTTCTTGGTAAGCTCATTCAGCTGGACAATTGATCCAAAGTCTTTGACAAAGCGCCTATAAAAACCAGCGAGGCCAAGAAAACTCCTCACTTGTGTGACCGTCTTGGGCTGCGGCCAATTCTCAATAGCTTCAATCTTGGCTGGATCCACTTCAATACCCTGTGATGTAACAACATAGCCAAGAAACGCAACTCGATTGGTGCAAAAGGTGCACTTCTCAAGGTTACCAAACAAACGTGCATCACGTAAAGCATTGAAAACAGCACGTAAATGGTCCAAATGTTCCTCTAAAGATTTGCTATAAATCAGAATATCATCAAAGTAGACTAGCACAAAACATCCAATGAAAGCACGTCAAACTTCTTTCATTAATCTCATGAAAGTGCTAGGTGCATTAGTTAAACCAAACGGCATTACTAACCTGATGCAGCCCGTCCTACGACCGCTACTACATCTACTCCCACGAGCTCCCCAAGTGGACCCATGACTCGCGCCCGAGCCAAACTCCTTCAAGCTAAGGTGAACTCGCTCCTCTCCTTGTGTGACTTCGACACACCTGGATGGCTTGCTACTTCATACACGCATGCGTGCATCATCAACGAAGAGAACGATCCAGCGAGCGGAGGAAAGCAATCATTGATCTACCACTGCCCCAGCTACGGACGCTCCAGAAGTACCCTTCACACCCCAGATGCAAGCGGTACTACCGATCCAAAGAACGGTACTACCGACACGCGATTCCTACCGCCTCGCCACAGCCTCGTGAGCTCCAGCCCTCAAGCGGTACTACCGCTCCCGGCGTATTACCCAGTACAACCGGTTACGGTTGCCGGACTCTACCGGTCCCGACCGATCTGAACGCTGAGTTCGCACATGCCTTGTAACCCTACCTATAATTTACCTTTTCATTCAAACTACCCTGTTTGTGGCTGGACTATATAGCCCCCACCCTCCATTGTAAACCCTAGACTTGGATAATAATAGATATTAAGGAAACCCTTTGAGGACTTATATTTATTGGTCTCATGCTCCTACCAAGGAGCACCGGATTATCCACCCCCCTCTTGGATCTTGCCTAGTGAGTTCAAGTTGTATAAGGCCTTGGGTTCTCGGTTTCTCGCCCCCAAGTCGTCAAGATCTCACCAAGCACCTCATCCCCCGTTGTTGGCGTGGAGAGGAGCACCACCACCGATCCTAGGGATTATGTTGGACTGGTTGCCACCGGCGTGAGGAAAAGCGTGTATCGTGTTTTGGTGTGTGTGTGGTTTTCATCGCCTTCCTCGATTTCATCCCCAACCGCCTCTCCCTCGTTTCTCGTGGAATTCGTGAAAGATCGGGCCAACCCTGTGGTTACGCCTAACATATTGGTATCAAGAGCACGGTTGATCACGAATTTCCCCCCAATTTTTCTTTTATCCACCTTAAAATCGAAAATCCCACCAAAAAGAGCCCCAATTTGCCTTCGGATCGATCTCTGGATTTGGTGAGTTTTTCATGGTTTTGGTCCATAGATCTGTTGCTTTGGGAGTCGATCTATAGCCCCTGTTGTTTCTAGCCCAGCCTTTCGGTCAAATCTCCGCGAATTTGAGGTTTTTGGCAAGTTCATCCCGTTCCAGTTCTGTGCCAAGCGGTACTACCGGTCGTGCAAGCGGTACTACCGCAAGTAACCGGTACTACCGGTAGTACAAGCGATACTACCGCTCACCGGTACTACCGCTCGTTGCAAGCGGTACTAGCGCTCAACCCTGACCGTGCTACCTTGCCCCTTGACGCCTCAATTTCGTTTGCTGACTTTTTCCACTTCGTTTGTTCGTGTTTCGTGTGTTTGTCGCCATTTTCACAACAGCTTCCGCACCAAAGTTATCCCGCGCTCAACGACACCGCGACACTCGAACACCATCCCCCACCAAAGGTTGCAAGTCGTCAACAATACCAAAGGTATAACTTGCACCACTTTGACATTCCATATCTTCCTTTGTGTGTATCTATCCTATGAGAGCAACTCATTTTGTGTTTGTCTAAGCATTGTGCACTTGCCTTCGGAAAGTGAGAGTGTAAGGAAAAATACAAAAGCTAACATAGTAGTATAGCAAGGGAGAAAAAGAAAAAGAATCAAAAAAAAGGAAAAGAAAGAGATAAAAAGAGAGATACATAGTCTCCCAATACAAAGAGAATACCAAGCTTGTAAGCCAACAAGAGAGAAGAAAGAGCGCACGAGGCAAGTGCACAAATCTATTGTTTATCCTCTTTTGGCAAACGAGTTGTGGTCTCTCCTTGTGTTGGCAGGACAACCGAGCGTAGGACCTTTTGTGCTCATTTTCATAGTCGTGTTAACCCCGTTTTTCTCCACGTGTGTGTTTTTCGTGTTTTTGTAGATCGTATCCTTTTGCTTTTTGATCTTTGGTTCTTTACCACGTAGAACAATAACCTTTTTGCTTTGATCGTTTCGTTTGGTTTTCTACAATCCTAACCTTCCACCAAAAAGCTTTTGAGAGTTGTCACATATTTGTGTGAGTTTCTCGCCATTTCACTTTACACGCTCGGCTCATTTGTGTGGCAATTGGTTTGATATAATCTCCAAGGTGATGTAAAAGGCTAACTCTCCGCACCCTTTCTCTCCATATACAACCCTTGTTGGCTTTGCATCATGGACAGGCATGGAGAGCCATCCCAACCACTACCACCTCTGGAGGATGACACACAATTCATGACAAGATGGGACCATTGGAAGGTCCGAGGAGAATTCAACTATCGTTGTGAAGCTCTCGAGCGGCACCAAGATGAACAATTTAGCGAGGCCCGTGTGGAATTCAAGAACATCGACAACCGCTTCGAAGAAGTCCGTGGCCAAATGCATGCCATGCAACACAACCTCGGTCATCAAAATGAAGCTCTTGGTCGTGCACTCGCCTCAATGGATGAGAAGCTTCAACGCCTCATTGATGGACTCGCAAGGCCACGCTCGCGCGAATCAAGCTCATCTCGGCACTCCTCAAGTGAATCAAGTGCACCTCCGTCACGCTTCAAGGCACCGGATGGACCCGTTCTTCAATCCATGGGCTCTTCGCAAGCGGTACCATCTCCGCCACGCCGCAACGCAAGCTATGATGGTGACCTCCGCAAGACCTCCAAGACGCGAAGCAAACCGGCCACAACCAAGGGCACTTGTGATTCAACAAGACCAACCTCGCATGGACCACCAAGGCCATCGACGTCGACATGCTCCTTCAACAACAAGTGAAGCTTCCGAAGAGGACGAACAAGATCACCGTCAACGAGAAGCACTCGAAAATCCTCCAAGGCGTCATCATCGACATGATCATCCACGTCGGCAGCATGATGGTCATGACGAGCCTCCCCTACACCAAGAAGAAGAAGAGCAGCCCATTGCGCATGCGGCTCGACGTCCTCCTCGCCACATGGCGCAAGCTAATGCTCCTCGGCATCAACCACGACAAGAACAAGAGCAAGCTCCCCAAGCTCGTCGTGAGGACCATCAACCTCCTCCTCGTCCTCAACCGCGACAACAAAACGAGCAAGCTCCCCAAGCTCGTCGTCAATAACAAGTTCCACCACCAAACGCGGCACCTCAACAACTGCAAGAGCAACGCAACAATCACCAAGCAAGACATGAGAGCTCGGATGATGATGATGACCGCCAAAATCATGGCAACCAACGCAACCGGAACCGCAATGGAGAAGAAACTTTTGGCAAGCTCAAGTTCACCATGCCAAAGTTCACCGGTTCCAATGAGCCCGAGGAATATCTCTCTTGGGAACTCAAGGTCAACAAGATCTTCCGCATGCACAACTATAGCAATGAGAAGATGATGGCCATGGCATCCCTCGAGTTTGATGAGTATGCCAACCTTTGGTGGGAACAAGTCCAACTCGCTCGTGAAGAAAAAGAAGAGCCTCCAATCGCAACTTGGCAAGATATGAAGGCTCATATGAGATCCCACTTTGTTCCTTCACACTACACGCGTGACCTCTTCAACAAGCTTCAAACGCTTAGTCAAGGGACAAAGACCGTGGAAGATTACTTCAAGCAAATGGAGCTCAACATGATCCGTGCCAACATTGAAGAGCGAGATGAACAAACAATGGCACGCTTCCTCAATGGCTTGAACCATCCCATCAAGCGCATCACCGAGTTCCAAAAGTACAACAACATGCTTGAGCTTGTGCAGATCGCTTCAAAGGCCGAGCGTCAAGTGCAAGAGGACATCAAGTACAACAAGCCAAAGACGTACTTCACCTACAAGCAAGCACCAACCACTACTCAAACAACACCAAGTGGAAGCTCCTCAAGTACCACCAAGCTTCCCTTCAAGCCAACTCTCCCTCAAGGAAAACAGCCCCCTAGTGGCAAACACACAAGGGATGATCAACCATTCAATGGTGAATGCTACAAGTGTGGAGGCAAAGGGAACAAGTCGAATGCATGTGGAAACAAGAAAGTTTTGTTCATCCATGACAACGGCGATGAAGAATACTTGAGTGAAGAAGAGTTTGATGCAAGGGTCAAGGAAGCCATGGCAAGGCAACATTTGGAAGAGGACCAAGAACTTCTTGTGTGTGAGCATGACGCAAGTCCATCGCTTGTGGTCACAAGGGTCTTGACTACCCAAGCCAATGAAAATGAAGACCAACGCTCGAACATCTTCCAAACTCGTGCCGGAATCAATTGGAAGTCCATTAAAGTTGTCATCGATGGAGGGAGTTGCCACAACCTTGCAAGCACGGAATTGTGTGAGAAACTCAATCTCACCCTTCATCCGCATAGACACCCCTACCATATCCAATGGCTAAGTGACCAAGGATCCGTCAAGATCAAGCACACCGTCTCGGTGACGTTCTCCATTGGGCACTACAAGGACACGGTGGAATGTGACGTGGTCCCAATGACGGTTTGTCACATGTTGCTTTCGGCAGTAGTGGCAATATGACAAGCGTGCTTTGCATAATGGTCACTCAAACACTTACACCTTCAAATGGCTTGATAAAACTTGTGTGTTGCAACCAATGACTCCTAGACAAATAATTGCGGACAATGCAAAGGCTTTAGCGAGGAGCAACACAAAAACACCTTGTGAGAAGAGTGGTGAGCGAGAGAACCACACCATAGTGAGTGAGAGCTACAAGCCAAACTCGAGTGGAAAAACTAAGAGTGTTCTTCTTGCCACCAAAAGTGAGATGAGAGAAGTGCGGAACAACCATCCATCTTGCACTATGTCCTTGTATGCAAGGGACTAGCGCAAGGAACTAACGACTTGACAAATGTTCCTCCTTCTTTGATGGCTATTTTGCAGAATTCCAAGATGTATTCCAAGAGCTTCCTCATGGCCTTCCTCCTCTTCATGGAATCGAGCACGATCGACCTCATACCCGGTGATGCAGCCGGCCCCTCCGACCGCTACTACATCTACTCCCACGAGCTACCAAATGGACCCATGACTCGCGCCCGAGCCAAACTCCTTCAAACTAAGGTGAACTCGCTCCTCTCCTTGTGTGACTTCGACACCCCCTTGGATGGCTTGCTACTTCAAACGCAAACTCTGTGCATCATCAGGTACGAAGAAGCCACCAGTCGCTGCCAGACGCAAGCGGTACTACCGGTTGGGACGACCCGTACTACCGCTCCAAGCGGATCTACCGCCTCCTCCTACCGCTCGCCACAGGAAGCACTACCCCACGCCCAGAAGCAAGCGGTACTACCGTCCTCAGAATCGTACTACCGGTGGCAGTACTACCCACTCCTACCGCGCCTCGACGACGGAAGCTCCAGGCCCTCAAGCGGTACTACCGCTCCGGAAGCGGTACTTGCTGTGGACATGCCTACTTTTGATACAAGCGTTGTACCTATATCTACACAGATACAAGGACCCATCACAAGATCTCGTGCCAAACAACTGAACTATCAGGTACTTTCGTTTCTTGGAACTATTCCTTACATACATGAGAATATGATGCTGCCTAAATCAGATATGTTTCTTACTCTTAGGAATGATGGACCGAGCATGGATGAGAGGGACAAGCATTGGAGCATGGCCATGCATGGTGATGGCAGCAAGCATGTGATGATCCAAGAGAAGGCCACGGATGAAGATTTCAGAACTTTGAGGCCACCATAATGAAGAAAGAAGGCTTGGACGAAATATTCAAGATCAATACTTTATGAATTCGTCCATAGCATAATATGGTGCTGTGACACCTTTATTTTGGGCCAGGCCCATGTAATTTTCGAGATTTTAATTAGCCACTTTTAGAGTCCGTATTTGAGGGGAAAGGACTTTAGGGTTGGATTCGCCACCACTTCCATGGCTGGCGAAACCCCACCTTTCGCCTCTTAAATCGCCCCATAGCCGAACCTTTAGACTCGGATTTTGTTTAGACATTGTTAGCCATAGTCGCAACTTCGCCAAGGCTCGGCGTCAGAGGCCTCTTGTATCGCACCTATTCGATCCCACCTCTTTCAATAAAGCTTTCCTCTTAATCCGCAATATCTTGATTGCAATATTGGTTCTTACTTGTTCTCGATTTCGTAGGAATTAAGACCCTCATTGGTCGGTGATCGTGTTCACGCAGGATCGGTAACCTCCGAGAGATTGGCCTAGCGATTGCATTGGCGCCGTGCTGCACGCGTGTAGTCGGATCGTCAAGCCCGAACTCCACCAAATCGATTATCGCCATCTCATCGAAAGATCGGACACCTTTGCCCTATCATATACAATTTGCTTATAATCGTTCGCTGCATTCTACCACAAAGATGTGCCCGTTTGAGATCGTCTATGGTTTTGTTCCTCGTGCACCTATTGATTTATTGCCTTTACCTTCTTGATTGCAACATAATTTGGATGCTACACAACGCATTGAAATGATATTAAACTTGCATAAGACTACTAAAGATAACATCGAACATATGAATGCTAAGTATAAACTTCTTTGGGGATAAAGGGAGAAAGCATGTTGTGTTTGATGTTGGAGATCTTGTTTGGTTACATTTGCGTAAGGATCGCTTTCTGATTTACGCAAGTCTAAGTTAATGCAGCGTCTTCTGGTCCCTTTGATAGGGCAAAGGTGTCCGATCTTCGATGAGATGGCGATAATCGATTTGGTGGAGTTCGGGCTTGACGATCCGACTACACGCGGCGAGCAAGCGCCAATGCAATCGCTAGGCCAATCTCCGGAGGTTACCGATCCTGCGTGAACACGATCACCGACCAATGAGGGTCTTAATTCCTACCTGAAATCGAGAACAAGTAAGAACCAATATTGCAATCAAGATATTGCGGATTAAGAGGAAAGCTTTATTGAAATAGGTGGGATCCTGAATAGGTGCGAAGTACAAGAGGCCTCTGCGACGCTCGAGCCTTGGCGAAGTTGCTAAGATGGCTAACTTAATGTCTAAACAAAATCCCAGTCTAAAGGTTCGGCTATGGGCGATTTAAGGCGAAGGTGGGGTTTCGCCAGCCATGGAAGTGGTGGCGAATCCAACCCTAAAAGTCCTTTTCCCTCAAATACGGACTCTAAAAAGTGGCTAATTAAAATCATGAAAATTACATGGGCTGGCCCAAAATAAAGGTGTCGCAGACCATATTATGCTATGGACGAATTCGTAAAGTTTTGATCTTGAATATTTCGTCCAAGCCTTTTCTTCATTATGGTGGCCTCAAAGTTCAAATCTTCATCCGTGGCCTTCTCTTGATCATCACATGCTTGTCGCCATCACCATGCATGGCCATGCTCAATGCTTGTCCCTCTCATCCATGCTCGGTCCATCATTCCTAAGAGTAAGAAACATTTCCGATTTAGGCAAGATCATATTCTCATGTATGTAAGGAATAGTTCCAAGAAACGAAAGTACTGATAGTTCAGTTGTTTGGCACGAGATCTTGTGATGGGTCCTTGTATGTGTGTTCAGAGGTACAACGGTTGTATCAATAGTAGGGATGTCCACATCATGCTCCCCTTCTTGAATTGAAGTCCCTCGACGCAATCTCATCTTCCTCACCAAAGTAAGGCTTCAAATCTGCAATGTTAAACGTGGGACTAACTGCACCAAAGTCTGCAGCAACTCAAGTTTATATGCATTATCATTGATTCTCTCTAACACCTTAAAGGGACCAAAGAAGACGTGGCATTAACTTAGACTTGCGTAAATCAGAAAACGATCTTTACGCAAATGTAACCAAACAAGATCGCCAACATCAAACACAACATGCTTTCTCCCTTTATCCCCAAAGAAGTTTATACTTAGCATTCATGTGTTCAATGTTATCTTTAGTAGTCTTATGCAAGTTTAATATCATTTCAGCGTTGTGTAGCATCCAAATTATGTTGCAATCAAGAAGGTAAAGGCAATAAATCAATAGGTGCACGAGGAACAAAACCATACACAATCTCAAATGGGCACATCTTTGTGGTAGAATGCAATGAACGATTATAAGCAAATTCTATATGAGGTAAACACTCTTCCCACAATTTTAAGTTCTTCTTTAAAACAGCCGTAACATAGTAGACAAAGTTCTATTTACTACTTCAGTTTGACCATCAGTTTGGGGATGACATGTAGTACTAAACAGCAATTTAGTCCCCAACTTAGCCCATAAACATCTCCAAAAGTGGCTAAGAAATTTAGTATCACGATCAGAGACAATAGTATTTGGCACACCATGCAAACGAACAATTTCACGAAAGAACAAATCAGCAATATGCGCAGCATCATCCGTTTTATGACAAGGAATAAAGTGTGCCATCTTAGAAAACCGATCCACAACAACAAAAATACTATCCCTCCCCTTCTGTGTTCGTGGCAATCCCAAAACAAAGTCCATAGAAATATCCTCCCAAGGAACACTAGGAACAGGAAGAGGCATATATAAACCATGTGGATTAAGGCGAGACTTAGCTTTTTGACAAGTATTGCAGCGTGCCACAAATCTCTCAACATCTCGACGCATACGTGGCCAAAAGAAGTGTGTAGCAAGAACATCCTCCGTCTTCTTGACACCAAAGTGTCCCATCAATCCTCCTCCATGCGCCTCCTGTAACAACAAAAGACGAACAGAGCTATCTGGAATGCATAGTTTGTAGTACGGAACACAAATACATCATTGAAGACGAACTTGTTCCATGTTCTACCATCTCTACAATTCTGCAACACATCTTTAAATTCAGCATCATGCACATATTGTTTCTTAATAGTTTCTAATCCAAATATTTTGAAGTCAAGTTGAGATAACAAAGTATAACGGCGCGATAAAGCATCAGCAATAATATTATCTTTACCCTTTTGTGTTTGATAACATAAGGAAAAGACTCAATAAATTCAACCCACTTTGCATGCCGACGATTCAACTTAGCTTGACTACGAATATGCTTCAAAGATTCATGATCAGAATGTATAACAAATTCTTTAGGCCATAGATAATGTTGCCAAGTTTCTAATGTCTGAACCAATGCATATAATTCTTTATCATAAGTAGAATAGTTCACTAGCCCCACTCAATTTATCACTAAATATGCAACAGTTTCCTCTTGTAATAACACCCCTCCCAAACCAATTCCACTAGCATCACATTCAAGCTCAAAAGTCTTAGTAAAATCAGGAAGTTGGAGTAAGGGAGCATGTGTTAGCTTATCTTTCAATATGACGAAGGCCTGTTGTTGTGCATCGCCCCAAACAAAGGGCACATCCTTCTTGGTAAGCTCATTCAGCGATGCGGCAATTGATCCAAAGTCTTTGACAAAGCGCCTATAAAAACCAATGCGAGGCCAAGAAACTCCTCACTTGTGTGACCGTCTTGGGCTGCCAATTCTCAATAGCTTCAATCTTGGCTGGATCCACTTCAATACCTGTGATGTAACAACATAGCCAAGAACGAACTCGATTGGTGCAAAAGGTGCACTTCTCAAGGTTACCAAACAAACGTGCATCACGTAAAGCATTGAAAACAGCACGTAAATGGTCCAAATGTTCCTCTAAAGATTTGCTATAAATCAGAATATCATCAAAGTAGACTAGCACAAAACATCCAATGAAAGCACGTCAAACTTCTTTCATTAATCTCATGAAAGTGCTAGGTGCATTAGTTAAACCAAACGGCATTACTAACCTGATGCAGCCCGTCCTACGACCGCTACTACATCTACTCCCACGAGCTCCCCAAGTGGACCCATGACTCGCGCCCGAGCCAAACTCCTTCAAGCTAAGGTGAACTCGCTCCTCTCCTTGTGTGACTTCGACACACCCCTGGATGGCTTGCTACTTCATACGCATACACTGTGCATCATCAGGTACGAAGAGAACGATCCAACGAACGGAGGGAAAGCAATCAGTCGCTGCCAGACGCAAGCGGTACTACCGGTTGAGCCGACCGGTACTACCGCTCCAAGCGGTCCTACCGGCCCCAGCTACCGGACGCTCCAGGAAGTACCCCTTCACACCCCAGATGCAAGCGGTACTACCGATCCAGCAACCGGTACTACCGGTACTACCGCCCCTCTCATCGCCACAGCGCCCGACGGAAGCTCCAGGCCCTCAGCGGTACTACTGGCTCAAGCGGTATTATCGTTACAACCGGTACTACCGGTTGCCGGACCGGTACTACCGGTCCTGACTGATCCTGAACGCCTGAGTTCGGCCCTGTGCCTTGTAACCCTACCTATAATTTACCTTTTCATTCCGAAACTACCCCTGTTTTGTGGCTGGACTATATATAGCCCCCACCCTCCATTGTAAACCCTAGACTTGGATAATAATAGATATTAAGGAAACCCTTTGAGGACTTATATTTATTGGTCTCATGCTCCTACCAAGGAGCACCGGATTATCCACCCCCCTCTTGGATCTTGCCTAGTGAGTTCAAGTTGTATAAGGCCTTGGGTTCTCGGTTTCTCGCCCCCAAGTCGTCAAGATCTCACCAAGCACCTCATCCCCCGTTGTTGGCGTGGAGAGGGAGCTTCGCCCACCACCGATCCTAGGGATTATGTTGGACTGGTTGCCACCGGCGTGAGGAGTAGGCGTGTATCGTGTTTTGGTGTGTGTGTGTTCGTGGTTTTCATCGCCTTCCTCGATTTCATCCCCCAACCGCCTCTCTCCCCTCGTTTCTCGTGGAATTCGTGAAAGATCGGGCCAACCCCAGGGTTACCCCCTAACATATTGGTATCAAGAGCACGGTTGATCACGAATTTCCCCCCAATTTTTCTTTTATCCACCTTAAAATCGAAAATCCCACCAAAAAGAGCCCCAATTTGCCTTCGGATCGATCTCTGGATTTGGTGAGTTTTTCATGGTTTTGGTCCATAGATCTGTTGCTTTGGGAGTCGATCTATAGCCCCTGTTGTTTCTAGCCCAGCCTTTCGGTCAAATCTCCGCGAATTTGAGGTTTTTGGCAAGTTCATCCCGTTCCAGTTCTGTGCCAAGCGGTACTACCGGTCGTGCAAGCGGTACTACCGCAAGTAACCGGTACTACCGGTAGTACAAGCGATACTACCGCTCACCGGTACTACCGCTCGTTGCAAGCGGTACTAGCGCTCAACCCTGACCGTGCTACCTTGCCCCTTGACGCCTCAATTTCGTTTGCTGACTTTTTCCACTTCGTTTGTTCGTGTTTCGTGTGTTTGTCGCCATTTTCACAACAGCTTCCGCACCAAAGTTATCCCGCGCTCAACGACACCGCGACACTCGAACACCATCCCCCACCAAAGGTTGCAAGTCGTCAACAATACCAAAGGTATAACTTGCACCACTTTGACAGCCCCATATCTTCCTTTGTGTGTATCTATCCTATGAGAGCAACTCATTTTGTGTTTGTCTAAGCATTGTGCACTTGCCTTCGGAAAGTGAGAGTGTAAGGACAAATACAAAAGCTAACATAGTAGTATAGCAAGGGAGAAAAAGAAAAAGAATCAAAAAAAAGGAAAAGAAAGAGATAAAAAGAGAGAAAGATACATAGTCTCCCAATACAAAGAGAATACCAAGCTTGTAAGCCAACAAGAGAGAAGAAAGAGCGCACCGAGGCAAGTGCACAAATCTATTGTTTATCCTCTTTTGGCAAACGAGTTGTGGTCTCTCCTTGTGTTGGCAGGACAACCGAGCGTAGGACCTTTTGTGCTCATTTTCATAGTCGTGTTAACCCCGTTTTTCTCCACGTGTGTGTTTTTCGTGTTTTTGTAGATCGTATCCTTTTGCTTTTTGATCTTTGGTTCTTTACCACGTAGAACAATAACCTTTTTGCTTTGATCGTTTCGTTTGGTTTTCTACAATCCTAACCTTCCACCAAAAAGCTTTTGAGAGTTGTCACATATTTGTGTGTGAGTTTCTCGCCATTTCACTTTACACGCTGTTCGCTCATTTGTGTGGCAATTGGTTTGATATAATCTCCAAGGTGATGTAAAAGGCTAACTCTCCGCACCCTTTCTCTCCATATACAACCCTTGTTGGCTTTGCATCATGGACAGGCATGGAGAGCCATCCCAACCACCACCACCTCTGGAGGATGACACACAATTCATGACAAGATGGGACCATTGGAAGGTCCGAGGAGAATTCAACTATCGTTGTGAAGCTCTCGAGCGGCACCAAGATGAACAATTTAGCGAGGCCCGTGTGGAATTCAAGAACATCGACAACCGCTTCGAAGAAGTCCGTGGCCAAATGCATGCCATGCAACACAACCTCGGTCATCAAAATGAAGCTCTTGGTCGTGCACTCGCCTCAATGGATGAGAAGCTTCAACGCCTCATTGATGGACTCGCAAGGCCACGCTCGCGCGAATCAAGCTCATCTCGGCACTCCTCAAGTGAATCAAGTGCACCTCGCCGTCACGCTTCAAGGCACCGGGATGGACCCGTTCTTCAATCCATGGGCTCTTCGCAAGCGGTACCATCTCCGCGTCACGCCGCAACGTCAAGCTATGATGGTGACCTCTCCGCAAGACCTCCAAGACGCGAAGCAAACCGGCCACAACCAAGGGCACTTGTGATTCAACAAGACCAACCTCGCATGGACCACCAAGGCCATCGACGTCGACATGCTCCTTCAACAACAAGTGAAGCTTCCGAAGAGGACGAACAAGATCACCGTCAACGAGAAGCACTCGAAAATCCTCCAAGGCGTCATCATCGACATGATCATCCACGTCGGCAGCATGATGGTCATGACGAGCCTCCCCTACACCAAGAAGAAGAAGAGCAGCCCATTGCGCATGCGGCTCGACGTCCTCCTCGCCACATGGCGCAAGCTAATGCTCCTCGGCATCAACCACGACAAGAACAAGAGCAAGCTCCCCAAGCTCGTCGTGAGGACCATCAACCTCCTCCTCGTCCTCAACCGCGACAACAAACGAGCAAGCTCCCCAAGCTCGTCGTCAATAACAAGTTCCACCACCAAACGCGCACCTCAACAACTGCAAGAGCAACGCAACAATCACCAAGCAAGACATGCGAGCTCGGATGATGATGATAACCGCCAAAATCATGGCAACCAACGCAACAGGAACCGCAATGGAGAAGAAACTTTTGGCAAGCTCAAGTTCACCATGCCAAAGTTCACCGGTTCCAATGAGCCCGAGGAATATCTCTCTTGGGAACTCAAGGTCAACAAGATCTTCTGCATGCACAACTATAGAAATGAGAAGATGATGGCCATGGCATACCTCGAGTTTGATGAGTATGCCAACCTTTGGTGGGAACAAGTCCAACTCGCTTGCGAAGCAAAAGAAGAGCCTCCAATCGCAACTTGGCAAGATATGAAGGCTCATATGAGATCCCGCTTTGTTCCTTCACACTACACGTGACCTCTTCAACAAGCTTCAAACGCTTAGTCAAGGGACAAAGACCGTGGAAGATTACTTCAAGCAAATGGAGCTCAACATGATCCGTACAACATTGAAGAGCGAGATGAACAAACAATGGCACGCTTCCTCAATGGCTTGAACCATCCCATCAAGCGCATCACCGAGTTCCAAAAGTACAACAACATGCTTGAGCTTGTGGATCGCTTCAAAGGCCGGCGTCAAGTGCAAGAGGACATCAAGTACAACAAGCCAAAGACGACTTCACCTACAAGCAAGCACCAACCACTACTCAAACAACACCAAGTGGAAGCTCCTCAAGTACCACCAAGCTTCCTTCAAGCCAACTCTCCTCAAGGAAAACAGCCCAGTGGCAAACACACAAGGATGATCAACCATTCAATGGTGAATGCTACAAGTGGAGGCAAAGGGAACAAGTCGAATGCATGTGGAAACAAGAAAGTTTTGTTCATCCATGACAACGGCGATGAAGAATACTTGAGTGAAGAAGAGTTTGATGCAAGGGTCAAGGAAGCCATGGCAAGGCAACATTTGGAAGAGGACCAAGAACTTCTTGTGTGTGAGCATGACGCAAGTCCATCGCTTGTGGTCACAAGGGTCTTGACTACCCAAGCCAATGAAAATGAAGACCAACGCTCGAACATCTTCCAAACTCGTGCCGGAATCAATTGGAAGTCCATTAAAGTTGTCATCGATGGAGGGAGTTGCCACAACCTTGCAAGCACGGAATTGTGTGAGAAACTCAATCTCACCCTTCATCCGCATAGACACCCCTACCATATCCAATGGCTAAGTGACCAAGGATCCGTCAAGATCAAGCACACCGTCTCGGTGACGTTCTCCATTGGGCACTACAAGGACACGGTGGAATGTGACGTGGTCCCAATGACGGTTTGTCACATGTTGCTCGGCAGGCCGTGGCAATATGACAAGCGTGCTTTGCATAATGGTCACTCAAACACTTACACCTTCAAATGGCTTGATAAAACTTGTGTGTTGCAACCAATGACTCCTAGACAAATAATTGCGGACAATGCAAAGGCTTTAGCGAGGGAGCAATACGCAAAAACACCTTGTGAGAAGAGTGGTGAGCGAGAGAACCACACCATAGTGAGTGAGAGCTACAAGCCAAACTCGAGTGGAAAAACTAAGAGTGTTCTTCTTGCCACCAAAAGTGAGATGAGAGAAGTGCGGAACAACCCATCCATCTTGCACTATGTCCTTGTATGCAAGGGACTAGCGCAAGGAACTAACGACTTGACAAATGTTCCTCCTTCTTTGATGGCTATTTTGCAGGAATTCCAAGATGTATTCCCCGAAGAGCTTCCTCATGGCCTTCCTCCTCTTCATGGAATCGAGCACCGCATCGACCTCATACCCGGCTGATGCAGCCCGTCCTCCGACCGCTACTACATCTACTCCCACGAGCTACCCAAATGGACCCATGACTCGTGCCCGAGCCAAGCTCCATCAAACTAAGGTGAACTCGCTCCTCTCCTTGTGTGACTTCGACACCCCCTTGGATGGCTTGCTACTTCACACGCAAACTCTGTGCATCATCAGGTACGAAGAAGCCACCAGTCGCTGCCAGACGCAAGCGGTACTACCGGTTGGGACGA
Organism: Avena longiglumis; assembly: GCA_030063025.1. NCBI lineage: Eukaryota > Viridiplantae > Streptophyta > Magnoliopsida > Poales > Poaceae > Avena > Avena longiglumis. The sequence continues at coordinate 285,043,508 of CP125975.1, forward strand.
CCGGTACTACCGCTCCAAGCGGACCTACCGCCTCCTCCTACCGCTCGCCACAGGAAGCACTACCCCATGCCCCAGACGCAAGCGGTACTACCGGTCCTGTAACCGGTACTACCGGTGGCCGGTACTACCGCCCACTCCTACCGCTCGCCACTGACGCCTCCGACGGAAGCTCCAGGCCCTCAAGCGGTACTACCGCTCCGGAAGCGGTACTTGATGTGGACATCCCTACTATTGATACAACCGTTGTACCTACAGCAACACACATACAAGGACCCATCACAAGATCTCGTGCCAAACAACTGAACTATCAGGTACTTTCGTTTCTTGGAACTATTCCTTACATACATGAGAATATGATGCTGCCTAAATCAGATATGTTTCTTACTCTTAGGAATGATGGACCGAGCATGGATGAGAGGGACAAGCATTGGAGCATGGCCATGCATGGTGATGGCAGCAAGCATGTGATGATCCAAGAGAAGGCCACGGATGAAGATTTCAGAACTTTGAGGCCACCATAATGAAGAAAGAAGGCTTGGACGAAATATTCAAGATCAATACTTTACTTAATTCGTCCATAGCATAATATGGTGTCATGACACCTTTATTTTGGGCCAGCCCATGTAATTTTCGAGGATTTTAATTAGCCACTTTTTAGAGTCCAGATTTGAGGGGAAAAGGACTTTTAGGTTGGATTCGGCCACCACTTCCATGGCTGGCGAAACCCCACCTTTTCGCCCTTAAATACGCCCCATAGCCGAACCTTTAGACTCGGATTTTGTTTAGACATTAAGTTAGCCATAGTTGCAACTTCGCCAAGGCTCGGCGTCCGCAGAGGCCTCTTGTGCCGCACCACCTATTCAGGATCCCACCTCTTTCAATAAAGCTTTCCTCTTAATCCGCAATATCTTGATTGCAATATTGGTTCTTACTTGTTCTCGATTTCAGGTAGGAATTAAGACCCTCGCTGGTCAGGCTGATCGTGTTCACGCAGGATCGGTAACCTCCAGGAGATTGGCTGATGTGGACATCCCTACTATTGATACAACCGTTGTACCTACAGCAACACACATACAAGGACCCATCACAAGATCTCGTGCCAAACAACTTAACTATCAGGTACTTTCGTTTCTTGGAACTATTCCTTACATACATGAGAATATGATGCTGCCTAAGTCAGATACATTTCTTACTCTTAGGAATGATGGACCAAGCATGGATGAGAGGGACAAGCATTGGAGCATGGCCATGCATGGAGATGGCAGCAAGCATGTGATGATCCAAGAGAAGGCCACGGATGAAGATTTCAGAACTTTGAGGCCACCATAATGGAGAAAGAAGGCTTGGACGAAATATTCAAGATCAATACTTTACGAATTCGTCCATAGCATAATATGGTGTCATGACACCTTTATTTTGGGCCAGCCCATGTAATTTTCGCAGGTTTTTTAGTTAGCCACTTTTTAGAGTCCAGATTTGAGGAAAAGGACTTTTAGGGTTGGATTCGCCACCACTTCCTTGGCTGGCGAAACCCCACCTTTTCGCCTCTAAATACGCCCATAGCCGAACCTTTAGACTCGGATTTTGTTTAGACATTAAGTTAGCCATAGTCGCAACTTCGCCAAGGCTCGGCGTCGCAGAGGCCTCTTGTACTTCGCACCTATTCGGATCCCACCTCTTTCAATAAAGCTTTCCTCTTAATCCGCAATATCTTGATTGCAATATTGGTTCTTACTTGTTCTCGATTTCGTAGGAATTAAGACCCTCCGGTCAGCCGATCGTGTTCACGCAGGATCGGTAACCTCCGTGAGATTGGCCTAGCGATTGCATTGGCGCTCGTGTCGCACGTAGTCGGATCGTCAAGCCCGAACTCCACCAAATCGATTATCGCCATCTCATCGAAAGATCGGACACCTTGCCCTATCAAGTGGTATCGATTTCGTGTTGCTCGGTGAGATTTTACTTTTTCAGAGATTAGATCTGTTTTACCTATAACCCACTTAAAAGCCAAAACACAGTTAGCGTTTAGATCCATCCCATAACCAATCTACCTCGCATTATCTTTTCAGTTTTGCATTGTTGAATTTGTGTCTACATCGTCGCGTCGAGTTCTGGTCTTAGTGTCTCGTCCCTTAGAGTTTCGAGTTCGATCATACTAGTCACCACCACACTCGCCGATCACCGCCCATATATACCCGCCACCATATTCCGCCATATACCGCCACCATATTCCGCCATACCCGCCACCATAAAACCCTAATACTCCGCCACCGCCTTCCTACCGCGACACGATCCGATCGGTTTTTACGTGGTACGAGTCCGAGTAGAGTCTTGTTTCCTCGTTATTTCTTTTGACTTTCCTTCTTTCTTTGTTTCCGTGTTCACCACGTCCGTGTCGAGCTAAGAGTCCGTCGTAAGTCCGTATGAGAGCAAAAAAAAAAAAAAAGTCTGGAACCGCCTCCAAAAAATTTTTCGCTATACTATTTTTCACCGGGATCACTTTTCTCCATCGGCCGTTATAGCGATATTTTTTGGCGCTGCTTCCGGGAGCAAAATAAAAAATTTTGGGGCTAACCTCTTTTAGACCTCAGAGATCGATTCTAGACACTCGCCATCATAGTGATTTTCTCGCATCTCGATCGCTGTGGTGCTATATCATCATATGCTTGTTGTGTCGCGTCGTGACATCGTTGTTGATCTAGGCTCGCGTCTCTAGTACGGTCTAGCCTAGGACCAAAGACAGATGCCGTCGTTGAGCATTCTTTCAACTTTTGCATTGCTTTTGATAATTGTCGACCCTTTGCTAAGCCTTCCCGAGCTCCACAGATACTCTCCACGCGGTTTCGACTCACGGTAATCGCTTGGTTCAATCTCGACCCACCGATCCTCGTGGTTGCACATCGCCTTTTCCGCTGTTTGGTAAGAACTTGTAAGAGCTTCAGATATTGCTTGACGGATTACGCGTGACTTCCACCATATTCCGTAGTATATACCGTGCTTTTTAAGGACTAACCATGACGGATACTGCGGAACCCCGCCACCATGACGAACGAAGAACTACATGCCCACTTCTCCGCGCTCCCGGTCGGGCCGAAGACGTGGACACGCGCCTAGGGAGTTTGACACCAAGCTCACCAACGTGGACAAGATCGATGGACTCGAAATCCTTCAACGCCAAGCTTGACGTTCGGTTCAAGGAGCTTGAACCGATTGCCCGCACCCGCACCCACACATGGTGCACGCATTCCGATCACGGCTCGGATGCCGGCCGCCGCCGCACTCTGCGGCCTCACCGACGTTCCTCGGACTTCCGCCGGCTGCCGCGACATTGGGGACAGACGACGGTACTACTACGACCCGACGACGACGATCTGTTTGACGAGGAGGTTGAACAACCTCCAGTGTACCGCTGGTCGTCCCCGACATTACTACCGCAACGCCCACCAAGACGCATCGATGATGATCATGTTGCAAAGCTTAAATTAAATATTCCATCTTTTGAGGGTAAATATAATCCCGATGCATATCTTACATGGGAGATGGAAGTAGAACAACGTTTTGCATGCTTAAAATATCCCGAGAATATGCGTTAGTCTTTGCTACATGTGAATTTACTAAATTTGCTTCCCTTTGGTGGTCCGAGTATTGTCGTTTAAATCCTACTACTATTCCTAGTACTTGACTTTTAAAACTGCTATGCGTGTTCGCTTTGTACCTCCCACTTATCAACGTGATTTACTAAAGAATCGACACGCTTAGAGCAAGGGAAAATTTCGTAGAAGAATATTATCGGAATTGCAAACGGGGATGGTTAGGTGTGGTCTTGTAGAATCTAATGAACAAATGCTTGCACGCTTTCTTTGGTGGATTAAACAAGGACATTCACACATATTAGATTATAAGGAATATAATTCTATCACTCGCTTGTTTCATCTTGCTTGCAAAGTCGAACGTGAAGTGCTTGATCGCCAAACACCATGGAGGAGGACTAATAATTCTGCAGTCACATCCACTTGGACATCCCGACAATCAGCGCCTCCTCGTGATTCCTCCGGCTACTACCACATCCAAGGCCACCACAAGATTTCCATTGCTCCTCCACCATCATCCAATGCTCCTCGTCAGAGTGCATCTTCTATGGCTTCCACGGGTAAGACTAAGGATATACAATGCCGCAAGTGCTGGGGTTTTGGTCATATTGAGAGACAGTGCACAACACAACGTGTGATGATGGTGCGAGAAGATGGTGAATACGATTCCGCGAGTGACTTCGATGAAGATACACTAGCCCTTATTTCTGCTCGAGATGGAGACAATTCTGATGATGATGACGAGCCAGAGGTAATGGGAGTCAAGCCGATCAATACAAGAGTTTAATTACACAACGTGTGTTGAGTGTGCAATTGAGCAAATCTGAGCAAGATCAACGCCACAACCTGTTCCAAACACGTGGTGTTGTCAAGGAAAGAGCTATACGGATCATCATTGATGGAGGGAGTTGTAATAATCTGGCCAGTGTTGACATGGTAGAGAAGCTTGCGCCCAACAAGACAACGCCCACATTCATACTACATCCAATGGTTTGAGAGTTCTCGAAGATCAAGGTAACAAGAACGACGCTGCATTTTACTATTGGTACATATTCTGATTTTGTTGATTGTGATGTTGTACCTATGCAAGCTTGTTCTTTGTTACTTGGTAGACCATGGCAATTTGATAGAGAATCTGTTCATAATGGCAAAACTAACCACTATTCTCTTATGCATGATGGAAAGAAAATTGGTCTAAAACCTATGACTCCGAACAGATTTTAAAAGATGATCTTGCTAGAGCTAGTAGAGCTAAACCGAGGAGAAAAATAAAAGTGAGAATCAGATTGTTGCAGATTTTATACCACCAAAGAACACTAAATCTGATTCTACACATGCTCTGAAATTGCTTGAAGAGTCCATGTATGCTTGCAAATAAAATTGATATTGTCGACCTAGATGTAAACAATACTCAATGTTATGCAATTGTCTGCAAAGAGGTTTTGTTTTCATTTGAGGATATGCCTCCTTCTTTGCCACCCGTTGCTAACCTTTTGCGTGAATATGAGGACGTATTTCATTGAGTTGCCACCAGACTACCTCCTATTAGAGGAATTGAGCATCAAATTGATCTAATTCCTGGTGCCACGTTGCCCAACCGCTACCATATAGAACCAATCCAGAGGAGACAAAGGAGATACAACGCCAAATTCAGGAACTACTCGACAGAGATCATATTCGTGAGTCCCTTAGCCCTTGTCTTGTTCCTATTATTTTGGTGCCTAAGAAAGATGGTTCTTCGCATGTGTACTGATTGTAGAGCTATAAATAATATTACTATTCGATATCGTCATCCTATTCCACGTTTAGATGACATGCTTGATGAATTGAGTGGCTCTACCATGTTTTCTAAAGTTGATTTGCGTAGTGGTTACCACCAGATTCGTATGAAATTAGGAGATGAATGGAAAACAGCATTTAAAACTAAGTTCGGTTTATATGAGTGGTTAGTAATGCCGCTTGGTTTAACTAATGCACCTAGCACTTTCATGAGATTAATGAACGAAGTTTTACGTGCTTTCATTGGACGCTTTGTGGTAGTCTACTTTGATGATATTCGATTTATAGCAAATCTTTAGAGGAACATTTGGACCATTTACGTCTTGTTTTCAATGCTTTACGTGATGCACGCTTGTTTGGTAACCTTGAGAAGTGCACCTTTGCACCAATCGAGTTGCGTTCTTGGCTATGTTGTTACATCACAGGGTATTGAACTGGATCCAGCCAAGATTGAAGCTATTGAGAATTGGCTGCAGCCCAAGACGGTCACACAAGTGAGGAGTTTTCTTGGCCTCGCTGGGTTTTATATGCGCTTTTTCAAAGACTTTGGATCAATTGCCACATTGAATGAGCTTACCAAGAAGGATGTGCCCTTTGTTTGGGGCGATGCACAACAAAAGTCCTTCGTCATATTGAAAGATAAGCTAACACATGCTCCCTTACTCCAACTTCCTGATTTTACTAAGACTTTTGAGGTTGAATGTGATGCTAGTGGAATTGGTTTGGGAGGGTGTTATTACAAGAGGGAAAACCTGTTGCATATTTTAGTGAGAAATTGAGTGGGGCTAGTCTGAACTATTCTACTTATGATAAAAAATTATATGCGTTGGTTCGGACATTAGAAACTTGGCAACATTATCTATGGCCTAAGGAATTTGTTATTCATTCTGATCATGATTCTTTGAAGCATATTCGTAGTCAAGCTAAGTTGAATCGTCGTCATGCAAAGTGGGTTGAATTTATTGAGTCTTTTCCTTATGTTATCAAACACAAAAAGGGTAAAGATAATATTATTGTCGATGCTTTGTCACGCGTTATGCTTTGTTATCTCAACTTGACTTCAAAATATTTGGATTGGAAACTATTAAAGAACAATATGTGCATGATGCTGAATTTAAAGATGTGTTGCGTAATTGTAGAGATGGTAGAACTTGGAACAAGTTCGTCTTCAATGATGGATTTGTGTTCCGTGCTAACAAACTATGCATTCCAGATAGCTCTCGTCTTTTGTTATTACAGGAGGCGCATGGAGGAGGATTGATGGGACACTTTGGTGTCAAGAAGACGGAGGATGTTCTTGCTGCACACTTCTTTTGGCCACGTATGCGTCGAGATGTTGAGAGATTTGTGGCACGCTGCACTACTTGTCAAAAAGCTAAGTCTCGCCTTAATCCACATGGTTTATATATGCCTCTTCCTGTTCCTAGTGTTCCTTGGGAGGATATTTCTATGGACTTTGTTTTGGGATTGCCACGAACACAGAAGGGGAGGGATAGTATTTTTGTTGTTGTGGATCGGTTCTCTAAGATGGCACACTTTATTCCTTGTCATAAAACGGATGATGCTGCACATATTGCTGATTTGTTCTTTCGTGAAATTGTTCGTTTGCATGGTGTGCCAAATACTATTGTCTCTGATCGTGATACTAAATTTCTTAGCCACTTTTGGAGATGTTTATGGGCTAAGTTGGGGACTAAATTGCTGTTTAGTACTACATGTCATCCCCAAACTGATGGTCAAACTGAAGTAGTAAATAGAACTTTGTCTACTATGTTACGGCTGTTTTAAAGAAGAACTTAAAATTGTGGGAAGAGTGTTTACCTCATATAGAATTTGCTTATAATCGTTCATTGCATTCTACCACAAAGATGTGCCCATTTGAGATTGTGTATGGTTTTGTTCCTCGTGCACCTATTGATTTATTGCCTTTACCTTCTTCGGTGCAACATAATTTGGATGCTACACAACGCGCTGAAATGATATTAAACTTGCATAAGACTACTAAAGATAACATAGAACACATGAATGCTAAGTATAAACTTGTCGGGATAAAGGAGAAAGCATGTTGTGTTTGATGTTGGCGATCTTGTTTGGTTACATTTGCGTAAAGATCGCTTTTCCGATTTACGCAAGTCTAAGTTAATGCCACGTCTGCTGGTCCCTTTAAGGTGTTAGAAAGAATCAATGATAATGCATATAAACTTGAGTTGCCTGCAGACTTTGGTACAGTTAGTCCTACATTTAACATTGCAGATTTGAAGCCTTACTTTGGTGAGGAAGATGCGATTGCGTCGAGGACGACTTCAATTCCAGAAGGGGAGCATGATGTGGACATCCCTACTATTGATACAACCGTTGTACCTACAAAGAACACACACATACAAGGACCCATCACAAGATCTCGTGCCAAACAACTTAACTATCGTGTACTTTCGCTTGGAACTATTCCTTACATACATGAGAATATGATGCTGCCTAAGTCGATACATTTCTTACTCTTAGGAATGATGGACCAAGCATGGATGAGAGGGACAAGCATTGGAGCATGGCCATGCATGGAGATGGCAAAGAAGCATGTGATGATCCAAGAGAAGGCCACGGATGAAGATTTCAGAACTTTGAGGCCACCATAATGGAGAAAGAAGGCTTGGACGAAATATTCAAGATCAATACTTTACTAATTCGTCCATAGCATAATATGGTGTCATGCGACACCTTTATTTTGGGCCAGGCCCATGTAATTTTCGCAGGTTTTTAGTTAGCCACTTTTTAGAGTCCGTATTTGAGGAAAAGGACTTTTAGGGTTGGATTCGCCACCACTTCCTTGGCTGGCGAAACCCCACCTTTTCGCCTTAAACACGCCCATAGCCGAACCTTTAGACTCGGATTTTGTTTAGACATTAAGTTAGCCATAGTCGCAACTTCGCCAAGGCTCGGCGTCGCAGAGGCCTCTTGTACTTCGCACCTATTCGTGATCCCACCTCTTTCAATAAAGCTTTCCTCTTAATCCGCAATATCTTGATTGCAATATTGGTTCTTACTTGTTCTCGATTTCGTAGGAATTAAGACCCTCGGTCAGCCGATCGTGTTCACGCAGGATCGGTAACCTCCAGGAGATTGGCCTAGCGATTGCATTGGCGCTCGTGCTCGCACGTGTAGTCGGATCGTCAAGCCCGAACTCCACCAAATCGATTATCGCCATCTCATCGAAAGATCGGACACCCTTGCCCTATCATTGGCCTAGCGATTGCATTGGCGCTCGTGCTCGCACGTGTAGTCGGATCGTCAAGCCCGAACTCCACCAAATCGATTATCTCCATCTCATCGAAAGATCGGACACCTTTGCCCTATCAAGTGGTATCAGATTTCAGGTTGCTCGGTGAGATTTTACTGTTTTCGTAGATTAGATCTGTTTTACCTATAACCCACGAAAAGCCAAAACACAGCTTAGGGTTTAGATCCATCCCATAACCAATCTACGCCGCATTATCTTTTCGTTTTTGCATTGTTGAATTTGTGTCTACATCGTCGGCCGAGTTCTTTGGTCTTAGTGTCTCGTCCCTTAGAGTTTCGAGTTCTGATCATACTAGTCACCGCCACACTCGCCGATCACCGCCGCCATATACCCTGCCACCATATTCCGCCGCCATATACCCTGCCACCATAAAAAAAAAAAAAAAAAAAAAAAAAGAAAAGTCTGGAACCGCCTCCGAAAAAATTTTCTGGCTATACTATTTTTCGACCCCGGGGATCACTTTTCTCCATCGGCCGTTAAAGCGATATTTTTTGGCGCTGGCGCTTCCGAGCAAAATAAAAATTTGAAAAATTTTTGGGGCTAACCTCTTTTAGACCCCGAGATCAGTTCTAGACACTCGCCATCATAGTGATTTTCTGCATCTCGATCGCTTTTGGTGCTATATCATCATACATTGTGCTTGTTGTGTCGCTGTCGTGACATCGTTGGTGATCTAGGCTCGCGTCTCTAGTACGGTCTAGCCTAGGACCAGACAGCATGCCGTTGAGCATTCTTTCAACTTTTGCATTGTTTTGATAATTGCTGACCCCTTTGCTAAGCCTTCCCGAGCTCCACGATACTCTCCACGTGCGGTGTTTCGACTCGGTAATCGCTTGGTTCAATCTCGACCCACCGATCCTCGTGGTTGCACATCGCCTTTTCCTGCTGTTTGGTAAGAACTTGTAAGAGCTTCAGATATTGCTTGACGGATTACGCGTGACTTCCACCATATTCCCGTAGTATATACCGTGCTTTTTAAGGACTAACCATGACAGATACTTCATGAACCCCGCCACCATGACGAACGAAGAACTACATGCCCACTTCTCCGCTCTCGGTCGTCGCTATAAGACGTGGACACGCGCCTAGGGGAGTTTGACACCAAGCTCACCAACGCCGTGGACAAGATCGATGGACTCGAGAAATCCTTCAACGCCAAGCTTGACGTTCGGTTCAAGGAGCTTCTGAACCGATTCCCCGCACCCACACATGGTGCACGACGCATTCCGATCACGGCTCGGACTGCTGGTACGGCTGCCGCCGCACCCCGGCTTCCCGCCATCGACGTTCCTCGGACTTCCGCCGCGACATTGGGGATGACGACGGTACTACTACTAATTCGACGATTTACGATCTGTTTGACGAGGTTGAACAACCTCCATGTGTACCGCTGGTCGCCCGACATTACTACCGCAACGCCGCCCACCAAGACGCATCGATGATGATCATGTTGCAAAGCTTAAATTAAATATTCCATCTTTTGAGGGTAAATATAATCTCGATGCATATCTTACATGGGATATGGAAGTAGAACAACGTTTGCATGCTTAAAATATCCCGAGAATATGCGTGTTAGTGCTACATGTGAATTTACTAAATTTGCTTCCCTTTGGTGGTCCGAGTATTGTCGTTTAAATCCTACTACTATTCCTAGTACTTGGACTGCTTTAAAACTGCTATGCGTGTTCGCTTTGTACCTCCCACTTATCAACGTGATTTACTAAAGAATCGACACGCTTAGAGCAAGGGAAAAATTGAGAAGAATATTATCAGAATTGCAAACGGGATGGTTAGGTGTGGTCTTGTAGAATCTAATGAACAAATGGTTGCACGCTTTTGGTGGATTAAACAAGGACATTCAGCACATATTAGATTATAAGGAATATAATTCTATCACTCGCTTGTTTCATCTTGCTTGCAAAGCTGAACGTGCGTGATCGCCAAACACCATGGAGGAGGACTAATAATTTCGCAGTCGCACATCCACTTGGACATCCCGACAATCGCCTCGTGATTCGCCTCCGCCTACTACCACATCCAAGGCCACCACAAGATTTCCACCGCTCCTCCACCATCATCCAATGCTCCCGTCAGAGTGCATCTTCTATGGCTTCCACGGTAAGACTAAGGATATACAATGCCGCAAGTGCTGGGTTTTGGTCATATTGAGAGACAGCACAACACAACGTGTGATGATGGTGCGAGAAGATGGTGAATACGATTCCGCGAGTGACTTGATGAAGATACACTAGCCCTTATTTCTGCTCGAGATGGAGACAATTCGATGATGACGAGCCAGAGGTAATGGGAGCTGCTCCGATCAATACAAGAGTTTAATTACACAACGTGTGTTGAGTGTGCAATTGAGCAACTGAGCAAGATCAACGCCACAACCTGTTCCAAACACGTGGTGTTGTCAAGGAAAGAGCTATACGGATCATCATTGATGGAGGGAGTTGTAATAATCGCCGGTGTTGACATGGTAGAGAAGCTTGCGCCCAACAAGACAACGCCCACATTCATACTACATCCAATGGTTTGAGAGTTCTCAAGAAGATCAAGGTAACAAGAACCAGACGCTGCATTTTACTATTGGTACATATTCTGATTTTGTTGATTGTGATGTTGTACCTATGCAAGCTTGTTCTTTGTTACTTGGTAGACCATGGCAATTTGATAGAGAATCTTCATAATGGCAAAACTAACCACTATTCTCTTATGCATGATGGAAAGAAAATTGGTCTAAAACCTATGACTTAACAGATTTTAAAAGATGATCTTGCTAGAGCTAGTAGAGCTAAACCGAGGAGAAAATAAAAGTGAGAATCAGATTGTTGCTGCAGATTTTATACCACCAAAGAACACTAAATCTGATTCTACACATGCTCTTGAAATTCGTTTGAAGAGTCCATGTATGCTTGCAAATAAAATTGATATTGCTGAACTAGATGTAAACAATACTCAATGTTATGCAATTGTCTGCAAAGAGGTTTTGTTTTCATTTGAGGATATGCCTCCTTCTTTGCCACCATTGCTAACCTTTGCAGAATATGAGGACGTATTTCATTGAGTTGCCACCAGACTACCTCCTATTAGAGGAATTGAGCATCAAATTGATCTAATTCCTGGTGCCACGTTGCCCAACCGCCGCCATATAGAACCAATCCAGAGGAGACAAAGGAGATACAACGCCAAATTCAGAACTACTCGACAGAGATCATATTCGTGAGTCCCTTAGCCCTTGTCTGTTCCTATTATTTTGGTGCCTAAGAAAGATGGTTCTTCGCATGTGTACTGATTGTAGAGCTATCAATAATATTACTATTCGATATCGTCATCCTATTCCACGTTTAGATGACATGCTTGATGAATTGAGTGGCTCTACCATGTTTTCTAAAGTTGATTTGCGAGTGGTTACCACCAGATTCGTATGAAATTAGGAGATGAATGGAAAACAGCATTTAAAACTAAGTTCGGTTTATATGAGTGGTTAGTAATGCCGTTTGGTTTAACTAATGCACCTAGCACTTTCATGAGATTAATGAACGAAGTTTTACGTGCTTTCATTGACGCGTTTTGTGGTAGTCTACTTTGATGATATTCTGATTTATAGCAAATCTTTAGAGGAACATTTGGACCATTTACGTCTTGTTTTCAATGCTTTACGTGATGCACGCTTGTTTGGTAACCTTGAGAAGTGCACCTTTTGCACCAATCGAGTTATGCTTGGCTATGTTGTTACATCACAGGTATTGAAGTGGATCCACCAAGATTGAAGCTATTGAGAATTGGCCGCAGCCCAAGACGGTCACACAAGTGAGGAGTTTTCTTGGCCTATTTGGTTTTTATAGGCGCTTTGTCAAAGACTTTGGATCAATTGCCGCTACCTGAATGAGCTTACCAAGAAGGATGTGCCTTTGTTTGGGGCGATGCACAACAACAGCCTTCGTCATATTGAAAGATAAGCTAACACATGCTCCCTTACTACAACTTCCTGATTTTACTAAGACTTTTGAGCTTGAATGTGATGCTAGTGGAATTGGTTTGGGAGGGTGTTATTACAAGAGGGAAAACCTGTTGCATATTTTAGTGAGAAATTGAGGGGCTAGTCCGAACTATTCTACTTATGATAAAGAATTATATCGTTGGTTCGGACATTAGAAACTTGGCAACATTATCTATGGCCTAAGGAATTTGTTATTCATTCGATCATGAATCTTTGAAGCATATTCGTAGTCAAGCTAAGTTGAATCGTCATGCAAAGTGGGTTGAATTTATTGAGTCTTTTCCTTATGTTATCAAACACAAAAAGGGTAAAGATAATATTATTGTTGATGCTTTGTCACGCCGTTATGCTTTGTTATCTCAACTTGACTTCAAAATATTTGGATTGGAAACTATTAAAGAACAATATGTGCATGATGCTGAATTTAAAGATGTGTTGCAGAATTGTAGAGATGGTAGAACTTGGAACAAGTTCGTCTTCAATGATGGATTTGTGTTCCGTGCTAACAAACTATGCATTCCAGATAGCTCTGTTCGTCTTTTTGTTATTACAGAGGCGCATGGAGGAGGATTGATGGGACACTTTGGTGTCAAGAAGACGGAGGATGTTCTTGCACACTTCTTTTGGCCACGTATGCCGAGATGTTGAGAGATTTGTGGCACGTGCACTACTTGTCAAAAGCTAAGTCTCGCCTTAATCCACATGGTTTATATATGCCTCTTCCTGTTCCTAGTGTTCCTTGGGAGGATATTTCTATGGACTTTGTTTTGGGATTGCCACGAACACGTATGAGGGATAGTATTTTTGTTGTTGTGGATCGGTTTTCTAAGATGGCACACTTTATTCCTTGTCATAAAACGGATGATGCTGCGCATATTGCTGATTTGTTCTTTCGTGAAATTGTTCGTTTGCATGGTGTGCCAAATACTATTGTCTCTGATCGTGATACTAAATTTCTTAGCCACTTTTGGAGATGTTTATGGGCTAAGTTGGGGACTAAATTGCTTTTAGTACTACATGTCATCCCCAAACTGATGGTCAAACTGAAGTAGTAAATAGAACTTTGTCTACTATGTTACGCGCTGTTTTAAAGAAGAACTTAAAATTGTGGGAAGAGTGTTTACCTCATATAGAATTTGCTTATAATCGTTCATTGCATTCTACCACAAAGATGTGCCCATTTGAGATTGTGTATGGTTTTGTTCCTCGTGCACCTATTGATTTATTGCCTTTACCTTCTTGATTGCAACATAATTTGGATGCTACACAACGCTACCGAAATGATATTAAACTTGCATAAGACTACTAAAGATAACATTGAACACATGAATGCTAAGTATAAACTTGCTGGGGATAAAGGGAGAAAGCATGTTGTGTTTGATATTGGCGATCTTGTTTGGTTACATTTGCGTAAAGATCGTTTTCCTGATTTACGCAAGTCTAAGTTAATGCCACGTGCTGCTGGTCCCTTTAAGGTGTTAGAGAGAATCAATGATAATGCATATAAACTTGAGTTGCTGCACTTTGGTGCAGTTAGTCCTACATTTAACATTGCAGATTTGAAGCCTTACTTTGGTGAGGAAGATGAGATTGCGTCGAGGACGACTTCAATTCAAGAAGGGAGCATGATGTGGACATCAGTACTATTGATACAACCGTTGTACCTACAAAGAACACACATACAAGGACCCATCACAAGATCTCGTACAAACAACCGAACTATCGTGTACTTTCGCTTGGAACTATTCCTTACATACATGAGAATATGATGCTGCCTAAATCGAAATGTTTCTTACTCTTAGGAATGATGGACCGAGCATGGATGAGAGGGACAAGCATTGGAGCATGGCCATGCATGGTGATGGCAACAAGCATGTGATGATCCAAGAGAAGGCCACGGATGAAGATTTGAACTTTGAGGCCACCATAATGAAGAAAGAAGGCTTGGACGAAATATTCAAGATCAATACTTTACGAATTCGTCCATAGCATAATATGGTGTCATGACACCTTTTATTTTGGGCCAGCCCATGTAATTTTCGCAGGATTTTAATTAGCCACTTTTATAGTCCAGATTTGAGGGAAAAGGACTTTAGGTTGGATTCGCCACCACTTCCATGGCTGGCGAAACCCCACCTTTTCGCCTCTTAAATACGCCCATAGCCGAACCTTTAGACTCGGATTTTGTTTAGACATTAAGTTAGCCATAGTTGCAACTTCGCCAAGGCTCGGCGTCGCAGAGGCCTCTTGTACTTGCACCTATTCAGATCCCACCTCTTTCAATAAAGCTTTCCTCTTAATCCGCAATATCTTGATTGCAATATTGGTTCTTACTTGTTCTCGATTTCGTGTAGGAATTAAGACCCTCGCCGGTCGGCCGATCGTGTTCACGCAGGATCGGTAACCTCCGTGAGATTGGCCTAGCGATTGCATTGGCGCTCGTGCTCGCACGTAGTCGGATCGTCAAGCCCGAACTCCACCAAATCGATTATCTCCATCTCATCGAAAGATCGGACACCTTTGCCCTATCAAGATTACCGGGTCACCACGTACTGCATTCTACCGGACCGGTACTACCGGTCTGCTCGACCGATCACCTAAGTTCGCCCAAGCCTTGTAACCCAACCTATCATTTATCTCTCCATTCCGAAACTACCCCTGTTTTGTGGCTGGACTATATATAGCCCCCACCCTCTATTGTAAACGTTTAGACTTGGATAATAATAGATATTAAGGAAACCCTTTGAGGACTTATATCTATTGGTCTCATGCTCCTACCAAGGAGCACCGGATTATCCACCCCCCTCTTGGATCTTGCCTAGTGCGTTCAAGTTGTACAAGGCCTTGGGTTCTCGGTTTCTGATGTGGACATCCCTACTATTGATACAACCGTTGTACCTACAGCAACACACATACAAGGACCCATCACAAGATCTCGTGCCAAACAACTTAACTATCAGGTACTTTCGTTTCTTGGAACTATTCCTTACATACATGAGAATATGATGCTGCCTAAATCAGATACATTTCTTACTCTTAGGAATGATGGACCAAGCATGGATGAGAGGGACAAGCATTGGAGCATGGCCATGCATGGAGATGGCAGCAAGCATGTGATGATCCAAGAGAAGGCCACGGATGAAGATTTCAGAACTTTGAGGCCACCATAATGAAGAAAGAAGGCTTGGACGAAATATTCAAGATCAATACTTTACAAATTCGTCCATAGCATCATATGGTGTCATGACACCTTTATTTTGGGCCAGCCCATGTAATTTTCGCAGGATTTTAATTAGCCACTTTTTAGAGTCCATTTGAGGAAAAGGACTTTTAGGGTTGGATTCGCCACCACTTCCATGGTTGGCGAAACCCCACCTTTTCGCCTTAAATACGCCCATAGCCGAACCTCTAGACTCGGATTTTGTTTAGACATTAAGTTAGCCATAGTCGCAACTTCGCCAAGGCTCGAGCCGCAGAGGCCTCTTGTACTGCACCTATTCAGATCCCACCTTTAATAAAGCTTTCCTCTTAATCCGCAATATCTTGATTGCAATATTGGTTCTTACTTGTTCTCGATTTCGTAGGAATTAAGACCCTCATGGTCGGTGATCGTGTTCCCCGCAGGATCGAACCTCCGTGAGATTGGCCTAGCGATTGCATTGGCGCCGTGCTCATCGCGTGTAGTCGGATCGTCAAGCCCGAACTCCACCAAATCGACTATCATCATCTCATCGAAAGATCGGACACCTTTGCCCTATCAAGTGGTATCGATTTCGGTTGCTCGGTGAGATTTTACTGTTTTTCGAGATTAGATCTGCTTTTACCTATAACCCACGAAAAAGCCAAAACACGCTTAGAATTTAGATCCATCCCATAACCAATCTACGCCTTGCATTATCTTTTCAGTTTTTGCATTGTTGAATTTGTGTCTACATCGTCGGCGTCGAGTTCTTGGTCTTAGTGTCTCGTCCCTTAGAGTTTCGAGTTCTAATCATACTAGTCACCACACTCGCCGATCACCACCACCATATTCCGCCGCCATATACCGCCGCCATAAACCCTACAACTCCGCCACCGCTTTCCTACCGCGACACGGATCCGATCACCTTTCTGCCAAGACGAGTCCGAGTTGAGTCATTATTTCCTAGTTATTTCTTTTGACTTTCCTTCTTTGTTGTTTCCGTGTTCAGCTCAAGTCCGTGTCGAGCTAAGAGTCCGGTCGTAAGTCCAGAAGGAGAGCAAAAAAAAAAAAAAAAAAAAATTTCTGGCTATACTATTTTTCGACCCCGGGGATCACTTTTCTCCATCTAGTTATAGCGATATTTTTTGGCGCTTTAGGCTCGAGCAAAATAAAAAATGAAAAAAAATTTTTGGGGGCTAACCTCTTTTTAGACCCCGTAGATCAGTTCTAGACACTCGCCATCATAGTGATTTTCTGCATCTCGGATCGCTTTTCAGGGTGCTATCTCATCATACAGTGCTTGTTGTGTCGCGTCGTGACATCGTTGGTGATCTAGGCTCGCGTCTCTAGTACGGTCTAGCCTAGGACCAGACAAGACTGCTGTTGAGCATTCTTTCAACTTTTGCATTGCTGTTTTGATAATTGCTAACCCCCTTTGCTAAGCCTTCCCAGAGCTCCACAGATACTCTCCACGTGCGGTGTTTTGACTCCTGGTAATCGCTTGGTTCAATCCCTGGACCCACTGATCCTCGTGGTTGCACATCGCCTTTTCCTGCTGTTTGGTAAGAACTTGTAAGAGCTTCGTATATTGCTTGACGGATTACGCGTGACTTCCACCATATTCCTGTAGTATATACCTGTGCTTTTTAAGGACTAACCATGACAGATACTTCGCGTGATAGGGCAAAGGTGTCCGATCTTTCGATGAGATGGCGATAATCGATTTGGTGGAGTTCGGGCTTGACGATCCGACTACACGTGCGAGCACGAGCGCCAATGCAATCGCTAGGCCAATCTCCTAGAGGTTACCGATCCTGCGTGAACACGATCACCGACTGAGGGTCTTAATTCCTACGAAATCGAGAACAAGTAAGAACCAATATTGCAATCAAGATATTGCGGATTAAGAGGAAAGCTTTATTGAAAGAGGTGGGATCTGAATAGGTGCGGTACAAGAGGCCTCTCATGACGCTCGAGCCTTGGCGAAGTTGCGACTATGGCTAACTTAATGTCTAAACAAAATCCGAGTCTAAAGGTTCGGCTATGGGGCGTATTTAAGGGCGAAAAGGTGGGGTTTCGGCCAGCCATGGAAGTGGTGGCCGAATCCAACCCTAAAAGTCCTTTTCCCCTCAAATACGGACTCTAAAAAGTGGCTAATTAAAATCCTGCGAAAATTACATGGGCCTGGCCCAAAATAAAGGTGTCGCAGCACCATATTATGCTATGGACGAATTCGTAAAGTATTGATCTTGAATATTTCGTCCAAGCCTTCTTTCTTCATTATGGTGGCCTCAAAGTTCTGAAATCTTCATCCGTGGCCTTCTCTTGGATCATCACATGCTTGCTGCCATCACCATGCATGGCCATGCTCCAATGCTTGTCCCTCTCATCCATGCTCGGTCCATCATTCCTAAGAGTAAGAAACATATCTGATTTAGGAAAGATCATATTCTCATGTATGTAAGGAATAGTTCCAAGAAACGAAAGTACCGATAGTCAGCTTGTTTGGCACGAGATCTTGTGATGGGTCCTTGTATGTGTGTTGTCAGAGGTACAACGGTTGTATCAATAGTAGGGATGTCCACATCATGCTCCCCTTCTTGAATTGAAGTCGTCGACGCAATCTCATCTTCCTCACCAAAGTAAGGCTTCAAATCGCAATGTTAAATGTAGGACTAACTGCATCAAAGTCTGCAGCAACTCAAGTTTATATGCATTATCATTGATTCTCTCTAACACCTTAAAGGGACCAGAAGACGTGGCATTAACTTAGACTTGCGTAAATCAGAAAAACGATCTTTACGCAAATGTAACCAAACAAGATCGCCAACATCAAACACAACATGCTTTCTCCCTTTATCCAAAGAAGTTTATACTTAGCATTCATGTGTTCAATGTTATCTTTAGTAGTCTTATGCAAGTTTAATATCATTTCAGCGTTGTGTAGCATCCAAATTATGTTGCAATCAAGAAGGTAAAGGCAATAAATCAATAGGTGCACGAGGAACAAAACCATACACAATCTCAAATGGGCACATCTTTGTGGTAGAATGCAATGAACGATTATAAGCAAATTCTATATGAGGTAACACTCTTCCCACAATTTTAAGTTCTTCTTTAAAACAGCCCGTAACATAGTAGACAAAGTTCTATTTACTACTTCAGTTTGACCATCAGTTTGGGGATGACATGTAGTAAACAGCAATTTAGTCCCCAACTTAGCCCATAAACATCTCCAAAAGTGGCTAAGAAATTTAGTATCACGATCGAGAGACAATAGTATTTGGCACACCATGCAAACGAACAATTTCACGAAAGAACAAATCAGCAATATGCAAAGATCATCCGCTTTATGACAAGGAATAAAGTGTGCCATCTTAGAAAACCGATCCACAACAACAAAATACTATCCTCCCCTTCGTGTTCGTGGCAATCCCAAAACAAAGTCCATAGAAATATCCTCCCAAGGAACACTAGGAATGGAAGAGGCATATATAAACCATGTGGATTAAGGCGAGACTTAGCTTTTTGACAAGTATTGCGGCGCCACAAATCTCTCAACATCTCGACGCATACGTGGCCAAAAGAAGTGTGTAGCAAGAACATCCTCCGTCTTCTTGACACCAAAGTGTCCCATCAATCCTCCTCCATGCCTCCTGTAACAACAAAAAGTAACAGAGCTATCCGAATGCATAGTTTGTTAGCACGGAACACAAATCCATCATTGAAGACGAACTTGTTCCAAGTTCTACCATCTCTACAATTCTGCAACACATCTTTAAATTCAGCATCATGCACATATTGTTCCTTAATAGTTTCCAATCCAAATATTTTGAAGTCAAGTTGAGATAACAAAGCATAACGAAGTGACAAAGCATCAGCAATAATATTATCTTTACCCTTTTTGTGTTTGATAACATAAGGGAAAGACTCAATAAATTCAACCCACTTTGCATGACGACGATTCAACTTAGCTTGACTACGAATATGCTTCAAAGATTCATGATCAGAATGAATAACAAATTCCTTAGGCCATAGATAATGTTGCCAAGTTTCTAATGTCCGAACCAACGCATATAATTCTTTATCATAAGTAGAATAGTTCAGACTAGCCCCACTCAATTTCTCACTAAAATATGCAACAGGTTTTCCCTCTTGTAATAACACCCCTCCCAAACCAATTCCACTAGCATCACATTCAAGCTCAAAAGTCTTAGTAAAATCAGGGAGTTGTAGTAATGGAGCATGTGTTAGCTTAGCTTATCTTTCAATATGACGAAGGCCTGTTGTTGTGCATCGCCCCAAACAAAGGGCACATCCTTCTTGGTAAGCTCATTCAGCGGCGCGGCAATTGATCCAAAGTCTTTGACAAAGCGCCTATAAAAACCAGCGAGGCCAAGAAAACTCCTCACTTGTGTGACCGTCTTGGGCTGCGGCCAATTCTCAATAGCTTCAATCTTGGCTGGATCCACTTCAGTACCCTGTGATGTAACAACATAGCCAAGAAACGCAACTCGATTGGTGCAAAAGGTGCACTTCTCAAGGTTACCAAACAAACGTGCATCACGTAAAGCAACAATGCGAGGCGTAGATTGGTTATGGGATGGATCTAAACTCTAACTGTGTTTTTGGCTTTTTCGTGGGTTATAGGTAAAAACAGATCTAATCTACGAAAAACAGTAAAATCTCACCGAGCAACCTGAAATCTGATACCACTTGATAGGGCAAAGGTGTCCGATCTTTCGATGAGATGGCGATAATCGATTTGGTGGAGTTCGGGCTTGACGATCCGACTACACGTGCGAGCACGAGCGCCAATGCAATCGCTAGGCCAATCTCCTGGAGGTTACCGATCCTACGGGAACATGATCAGCCTAACCAGCGAGGGTCTTAATTCCTACCTGAAATCGAGAACAAGTAAGAACCAATATTGCAATCAAGATATTGCGGATTAAGAGGAAAGCTTTATTGAAAAGGTGGGATCCTGAATAGGTCAGTACAAGAGGCCTCTCATGACGCCGAGCCTTGGCGAAGTTGCGACTATGGCTAACTTAATGTCTAAACAAAATCCGAGTCTAAAGGTTCGGCTATGGGGCGATTTAAGGGCGAAAGGTGGGGTTTCGCCAGCCATGGAAGTGGTGGCGAATCCAACCCTAAAAGTCCTTTTCCTCAAATACGGACTCTAAAAAGTGGCTAATTAAAATCCTGCGAAAATTACATGGGCTGGCCCAAAATAAAGGTGTCGCAGACACCATATTATGCTATGGACGAATTCAGAAGTATTGATCTTGAATATTTCGTCCAAGCCTTCTTTCTTCATTATGGTGGCCTCAAAGTTCTGAAATCTTCATCCGTGGCCTTCTCTTGGATCATCACATGCTTGCTGCCATCACCATGCATGGCCATGCTCCAATGCTTGTCCCTCTCATCCATGCTCGGTCCATCATTCCTAAGAGTAAGAAACATATCTGATTTAGGCAGCATCATATTCTCATGTATGTAAGGAATAGTTCCAAGAAACGAAAGTACCTGATAGTTCAGTTGTTTGGCACGAGATCTTGTGATGGGTCCTTGTATGTGTGTTGCTGTAGGTACAACGGTTGTATCAATAGTAGGGATGTCCACATCATCGCGGAACCCTGCCACCATGACGAACGAAGAACTACATGCCCACTTCTCCGCGCTCTCCCGTCAACAACCGAAGACGTGGATACGCGCTAGGGAGTTTGACACCAAGCTCACCAACGCCGTGGACAAGATCGATGGACTCGAGAAATCCTTCAACGCCAGCTTGACGTTCGGTTCAAGGAGCTTCGAACCGATTGCCACCGCACCCACAAGACCATGATGGCGCATTCCGATCACTCGATCGGAATGCTGCCGCACTTTCGGCTAACTGCGGCCAGCGTTTCTCCGACTTCGCGATTTCCGCTGCTGCGACATTGGGGACGGGTACTACTAATTCGACGACGACGATCTGTTTGACGAGGAGGTTGAACAACCTCCATGTACCGCTGGTCGTCCCGACATTACTACCGCAACGCCGCCCACCGATGCGTAATGATGATGATCATGTTGCAAAGCTTAAATTAAATATTCCATCTTTTGAGGGTAAATATAATCGATGCATATCTTACATGGGAGATGGAAGTAGAACAACGTTTTGCATGCTTAAAATATCCCGAGAATATGCGTGTTAGTCTTGCTACATGTGAATTTACTAAATTTGCTTCCCTTTGGTGGTCGAGTATTGTCGTTTAAATCCTACTACTATTCCTAGTACTTGGACTGCGTTAAAAACTGCTATGCGTGTTCGTTTGTACCTCCCACTTATCAACGTGATTTACTAAAGAATCGACACGCTTAGAGCAAGGAAAAATTTCGTAGAAGAGTATTATCGTGAATAGCAAACGGGATGGTTAGGTGTGGTCTTGTTGAATCTAATGAACAAATGCTTGCCCGTTTCTTTGGTGGATTAAACAAGGACATTCAACACATATTAGATTATAAGGAATATAATTCTATCACTGCTTTGTTTCATCTTGCTTGCAAAGTCGAACGTGAAGTGCAGGATCGCCAAACACCATGGAGGAGGACTAATAATTCTGCAGTCGCACATCCACTTGGACATCCCGACAATCCGCCTCCTCGTGATTCGCCTCCGCTACTACCACATCCAAGGCCACCACAAGATTTCCAATGCTCCTCCCCATCATCCAATGCTCCTGTCGTAGTGCATCTTCTATGGCTTCCACGGTAAGACAAAGGATATACAATGCCGCAAGTGCTGGGGTTTTGGTCATATTGAGAGACAGTGCACAACACAACGTGTGATGATGGTGCGAGAAGATGGTGAATACGATTCAACGAGTGACTTCGATGAAGATACACTAGCCCTTATTTCAGCTCGAGATGGAGACAATTCTGATGATGATGATGCGAGCGAGGTAATGGGCTGAAGCTGCTGATCAATACAAGAGTTTAATTACACAACGTGTTGAGTGTGCAATTGAGCAAATCTGAGCAAGATCAACGCCACAACCTGTTCCAAACACGTGGTGTTGTCAAGGAAAGAGCTATACGGATCATCATTGATGGAGGGAGTTGTAATAATCTGGCCAGTGTTGACATGGTAGAGAAGCTTGCGCTTCCAACAAGACAACGCCCACATTCATACTACATCCAATGGTTTGAGAGTTCTCGCAAGATCAAGGTAACAAGAACGGTACGCGTGCATTTTACTATTGGTACATATTCTGATTTTGTTGATTGTGATGTTGTACCTATGCAAGCTTGTTCTTTGTTACTTGGTAGACCTTGGCAATTTGATAGAGAATCTGTTCATAATGGCAAAACTAAGCACTATTCTAAGTTAATGCCACTTGCTGCTGGTCCCTTTAAGGTGTTAGAGAGAATCAATGATAATGCATATAAACTTGAGTTGCCTGCAGACTTTGGTACGGTTAGTCCTACATTTAACATTGCAGATTTGAAGCCTTACTTTGGTGAGGAAGATGAGATTGCGTCGAGGACGACTTCAATTCAAGAAGGGGAGCATGATGTGGACATCCCTACTATTGATACAACCGTTGTACCTACAGCAACACACATACAAGGACCCATCACAAGATCTCGTGCCAAACAACTTAACTATCGTGTACTTTCGTTTCTTGGAACTATTCCTTACATACATGAGAATATGATGCTGCCTAAGTCGGATACATTTCTTACTCTTAGGAATGATGGACCAAGCATGGATGAGAGGGACAAGCATTGGAGCATGGCCATGCATGGAGATGGCAGCAAGCATGTGATGATCCAAGAGAAGGCCACGGATGAAGATTTGAACTTTGAGGCCACCATAATGAAGAAAGAAGGCTTGGACGAAATATTCAAGATCAATACTTTACAAATTCGTCCATAGCATCATATGGTGTCATGACACCTTTATTTTGGGCCAGGCCCATGTAATTTTCGCAGGATTTTAATTAGCCACTTTTTAGAGTCCGTATGTGAGGGGAAAAGGACTTTTAGGGTTGGATTCGGCGACCACTTCCATGGTTGGTCGAAACCCCACCTTTTCGCCCTTAAACACTCCCCATAGCCGACCCCCTAGACTCGGATTTTGTTTAGACATTAAGTTAGCCATAGTTGCAACTTCGCCAAGGCTCGAGCGTCGCAGAGGCCTCTCGTGCCGCACCTATTCGTGGATCCCACCTCTTTCAATAAAGCTTTCCTCTTAATCCGCAATATCTTGATTGCAATATTGGTTCTTACTTGTTCTCGATTTGGTAGGAATTAAGACCCTCGCTGGTCTGGCTGATCGTGTTCCCGCAGATCGGAACCTCCGTGAGATTGGCCTAGCGATTGGCGCATTTCGCGACGTGTAGTCGGATCGTCAAGCCCGAACTCCACCAAATCGACTATCATCATCTCATCGAAAGATCGGACACCTTTGCCCTATCAGTTTCTCGCCCCCAAGTCGTCAAGGTCTCACCAAGCACCTCATCCCCCGTTGTTGGCGTGGAGAGCGAGCTTCGCCCAACACCGATCCTAGGGATTATGTTGGACCGGTTGCCACCGGCGTGAGGAGTAGGCGTGTATCGTGTTTTGGTGTGCGTGTGTTCGTGGTTTTCATCGCCTTCCCCCGATTTCATACCCGACCACCTCTCTTCCCCTCGTGGAATTCGTGGAAAGATCGGCCAACCCTGTGGTTACCCCGTAACATATTGGTATCAAGAGCACGGTTGATCACGAATTTCCTCCAATTTTTTCTTTTATCCATCTTAACAACGAAAATCCTACCAAAAAGAGCCCAATTTACCTTCGGATCGATCTCTGGATTTGGTGAGTTTTTCGTGGTTTTGGTCCATAGATCATTGCTTTGGGAGTCGATCTATAGCCCTCTTGTTTCTAGCTCACCTTTTCGCTTTTTCCACGAATTTGAGGCTTTTGGGCAAGTTCACCTCGTTCGAACTGTGCCCGTGCTTGCATCGGTGCAAGCGGTACTACCGCTAGTTACCAGTACTACCGGTAGTGATACTACTCACCAGTACTACCGCTGCTACCGGTGATACCGCTCGCCACTGCCGTGCTCCCTGCCCTTTGACACCTCGATTTCGTTCGCTGACCTTTTCCACCTCGCTTGTTCGTGTTTCGCGTGTTTGTCGCCATTTTCACAACAGCTTCCGCATCAACGTTATCCCGCGCTCAACGACACCCCGACACTCGAACATCTTCCCCCACCAACGGTTGCAAGTCGTTAACAATACCAAAGGTATAACTTGCACCACCTTGACAGCCCCATATCTTCCTTTGTGTGTATCTATCCTATGAGAGCAACTCATTTTGTGTTTGTCTAAGCATTGTGCACTTGCCTTCGGAAAGTGAGTGTATGACGCCAAATACAAAAGCTAACATAGTAGCATAGCAAGGAGAAAAGGAAAAGAATCAAAAAAAAAAAAAGAAAAGAGAAAAAAAGATACATAGTCCCCAATACAAAGAGAATACCAAGCTTGTAAGCCAAGAAAGAGAGAAGAAAGAGCGCCCGCAAGTGCACAAATCTATTGCTTACCCTCTTTTGGCAAACGAGTTGTGGTCTCTCCTTGTGTTGGCACGACAATGAGCGTAGTCTTCGTTAGGACCTTTTGTGCTCATTTTCATAGTCGTACTAACCCGTTTTCCACGTGTGTGTTTTCCGTGTTTTTGGTAGATCGTATCCTTTTGCTTTTGATCTTTGGTTCTTTACCACGAGGACAATAACCTTTTGCTTGGATCGTTTGCTTTGGTTTTCCACAACCCTTACCTTCCACCAAAAGCCTTTGAGAGTTTCTTGCCATTTCACTTTGCACGCTTTTTCGCTCATTTGTGTGGCAATTAGTTTGATATAATCTCCAAGGTGAGGTAAGGCTAACTCTCCACACTTTCTCTCCATATACAACCATTGTTGGCTTTGCATCATGGATGGGCATGGAGAGCCATCCCAACCACCACCTCCAGAGGATGATAACCAATTCATGACAAGATGGGACCATTGGAAGATCCGAGGAGAATTCAACTATCGTTGTGAAGCTCTCGGCGCCAAGATGAACAATTTAGCGAGGCCCGTGGAATTCAAGAACATCGACAACCGCTCAAGAAGAAGTCCGTGGCCAAATGCATGCCATGCAACACAACCTCGGGCATCAAAATGAAGCTCTTGGTCGCACTCGCCTCAACGGATGAGAAGCTCCAACACATCATCGATGGACGCAAGGACACGCCGCGAATCAAGCTCATCTCGGCACTCATCAAGTGAAACAAGTGCACCTCGTCACGCTTCAAGGCACCGGATGGACCCGTTCTTCAATCCATAAGCTCTTCGCAAGTGGTACCATCTCCGCCACGCCGCGACATCAAGCTATGATGGTGACCTCCGCAAGACCTCCAATACGTGAAGCAAACCGACCACAACCAAGGGCACTGGTGATTCAACAAGAGCAACCTCGCATAGACCACCACGACCATCGACGTCGACACGCTCCTTCAACAACAAGTGCAACTTCCGAAGAGGACGAACAAGATCATCGTCGACGTGAAGCACTCGAAGATCCTCCAAGGCGTCATCATAGACATGAGCGTCCTCGTCGCCAACATAATGGTCATGACGAGCCTCCCCTACACCAAGAAGAAGAGCAGCCCATGGCGATACAAATGACGCCCCTCATCGCCACATGGCGCAAGCTAATGCTCCTCGCCATCAACCACGACAAGAGCAAGAGCAAGCTCCCCAAACTCGTCGTGAGGACCACCAACCTCCTCCTCGTCCGCATCCGCGACAAGAAAACGAGCACGCTCCCCAAGCTCGTCGTCAACAACAAGTTCCTCAACCAAACGCGGCACCTCAACAACCACGCGACCATCGCAACAATCACCAAGCAAGACATGAGAGCTCGGATGATAATGATGACCGTCCAAATAATGGCAACCGACGCAACCGGAACCGCAATGGAGAAGAAACTTTCGGCAAGCTCAAATTCACCATGCCCAAGTTCACCGTTTCCAATGAGCCCGAGGAATATCTCTCTTGGGAACTCAAGGTCGACAAGATCTTCCGCATGCACAATTATAGCAATGAGAAGATGATGGCCATGGCATCCCTCGAGTTTGATGAGTATGCCAACCTTTGGTGGGAACAAGTCCAACTCGCTCATGAGCAAAGAAGAGCCTCCAATCGCCACTTGGCAAGATATGAAGGCTCATATGAGATCCCGCTTTGTTCCTTCACACTACACGCGTGACCTCTTCAACAAGCTTCAAACGCTTAGTCAAGGGACAAAGACCGTGGAAGAGTACTTCAAGCAAATGGAGCTCAAAATGATCCGTGCCAACATTGAAGAGCGAGATGAGCAAACAATGGCACGCTTCCTCAATGGCTTGAACCATCCCATCAAACGCATCACCGAGTTCCAAAAGTACAACAACATGGTTGAGCTTGTGCACATCGCATCCAAGGCCGAGCCAAGTGCAAGAGGACATCAAGTACAACAAGCCAAAGACGATTTCACCTACAAGCAAGCGCCTACCACTACTCCAACAACACCAAGTGGAAGATCCCCAAGTACAACCAAGCTTCCTTCAAGCCAACTATTCCCCAAGGAAAACAGCCCCAAGTGGCAAACAAACACGGATGATCAACCATTCAATGGTGAATGCTACAAGTGTGGAGGCAAAGGGCACAAGTCCAATGCATGTGGAAACAAAAAAGTTTTGTTCATCCATGACAACGGCGATGAAGAATACTTGAGTGAAGAAGAGTTTGATGCAAGGGTCAAGGAAGCCATGGCAAGGCAACACTTGGAAGAGGACCAAGAACTTCTTGTGTGTGAGCATGACGCAAGTCCATCGCTTGTGGTCACAAGGGTCTTGACTACCCAAGCCAATGAAAATGAAGACCAATGCTCAAACATCTTCCAAACTCGTGCCGGCATCAATGGGAAGTCCATCAAAGTTGTCATCGATGGAGGAAGTTGCCACAACCTCGCAAGCACGGAATTGTGTGAGAAACTCAACCTCACCCTTCACCCACATAGACACCCCTACCATATCCAATGGCTAAGTGACCAAGGATCCGTCAAGATCAAGCACACCGTCTCGGTGACGTTCTCCATTGGACACTACAAGGACACGTGGAATGTGACGTGGTTCCAATGACGGTTTGTCACATGTTGCTCGGAAGGCCGTGGCAATATGACAAGTGTGCTTTGCATAATGGTCACTCAAACACCTACACTTTCAAATGGCTCGATAAAACTTGTGTTGCAACCAATGACTCCTAGCCAAATAATTGCGGACAATGCAAAGGCTTTAGCGAGGTAATACGCAAAAACACCTTGTGAGAAGAGTGGTGAGCGAGAGAACCACACCATAGTGAGTGAGAGCTACAAGCCAAACTCGGCGGAAAAACTAAGAGTGTTCTTCTTGCCACCAAAAGTGAGATGAGAGAAGTGAGGAACAACCCATCCATCTTGCACTACGTCCTCGTATGCAAGGGACTAGCGCAAGGAACTAATGACTTGACAAATATTCCTCCTTCTTTGATGGCTGTTTTGCAGAATTCCAAGATGTATTTCGAAGAGCTTCCTCATGGCCTTCCTCCTCTTCGTGGAATCGAGCACCATATCGACCTCATACCGCACCACTACCAAACCGCTACTGTATCGCACAAACCCGGAAGAGACAAAGGAGATCGGCGTCAAATCAACCAACTCGTCTCAAAGGTTTGATCCAAGTAAGCACTAGCCCAAGCGCGTTCCGTGATCCTAGTCCCGAAACGGATGATACGTTGCGGTTATGCATGGATGCCGTCCAATCAATGCTATCACCGTGCGTTATCGACATCCTATACCGCGTCTTGATGACATGCTTGATGAGTTATGTGGAGCCACTATATTTTCGAAAATTGATCTTCGTAGTGGCTACCATCAAATTCGCATGGCCGAAGGTGATGAGTGGAAAACCGCCTTCAAGACCAAGCTTGGTCTATATGAATGGTTGGTTATGCCTTTTGGCTTATCCAATGCCCCATCTACCTTCATGCGCCTCATGAACCATATTTTGCGGTCACTCATTGGAAAGAGTGTAGTTGTTTACTTTGATGACATTCTTGTCTATAGCAAGTCACTAGAGGAGCATGTTACTCATGTTAAGGAGGTCTTACAAATCCTTCGTCATGAAAAGCTTTATGCTAACCTCCCCAAGTGCACTTTTGCAAGAGACAAGCTGATTTTCCTTGGTTTTGTCGTGTCTTCTAATGGTATTGAAGTTGATGTATCAAAAGTCAAGGACATACGAGATTGGCCCACCCCTACAAATGTTAGTGAACTTCGTAGTTTTCATGGGTTGGTCGGCTTTTACCGTCGCTTTGTGAAAGATTTTTCCACAATTGCTTGCCCCTCAACGAATTGACCAAGAAGAATGTCACGTTCGTTTGGGGAAAAGCACAAAAAGGCTTTGATGAGCTCAAAGGAGGCTCACCAAGCACCACTTCTTGCATTGCCGATTTCACAAAACCTTTGAGATTGAATGTGACGCTAGTGGTATTGGCATTGGTGGCGTCCTTATGCAAAATGGGCGTCCTATTGCTTACCATAGTGAGAAACTTGATGGCGCGCCTCAATTATCCCATTTATGACAAAGAACTTTTGCCTTGGTTCGTGTTCTTCAAGTGTGGCAACACTATCTTTGGCCCAAAGAATTTATAATCCATTCACCATGAGTCGTTGAAGTACCTTAAGGGCCAAGCCAACTTGAGTAAAAGGCACGCAAAGTGGGTTGAGTTTATGGAGTCTTTTCCTTACATTGTAAAATACAAGAAGGGCAAAGAAAATGTGGTGGTGGACGCCTTGTCTCGCAAAAACCACAAGCCTTCTTACACGACTCAAGTCAATGTTTTGGGTCTTGAGGACATCAAATCTTTGTACGCGTCCGATTCTTTCTTTGGACCAATATTTGCACAATGTTCAATAGACAAAGGATTGACGATTTCTATTTGCACAAGGGTTTTTTTCAAACAAAACAAGCTTTGCATTCAAAATCCTCTCCAACTTTTGCTTCTTCAAGAGTCCCATGGTGGAGGCCTTATGGGTCACTTTGGCCGTGACAAGACATATGACATGCTCTCCACTCACTACTTTTGGCCAAAGATGAAGCGCGACGTGGAGCGCCACGCTCAACGATGCACTACATGTATCCAAGCTAAGTCTAAGTCCAACCCTTTGGTCTTTATATGCCATTGCCTATTCCTCATGCACCTTGGTGGGACATTAGCATGGACTTTGTATTAGGCTTGCCTAGATCTAAACATGGTCATGATTCCATATTTGTAGTCGTGGATCGCTTTTCAAAATGGCACATTTCATTCCGTGCCATAAGACCGATGATGCTTCACATGTCGCAAATTTGTTTTTCAGGAAATAATTCGCTACACGGCGTGCCACGAACAATCGTCTCACCGTGACGTAAAATTCATGAGCTACTCGAAGACCCTCATGGCCAAGCTCGGCATCAAGCTCCTATTCTCCCGCCTCGCATCCTCAAACCGATGGACAAACCGAGGTAGTCAATCAAGTCTTGGCACACTTCTCCGGGTGTTGATAAAGAAGAACCTTAAAGACTGGGAGGAATGCATTCCACACGCCGAGTTCGCCTACAACCGCGCCAAGCACTCCACCACCATGAGGAGCCCGTTCATGATCGTCTATGGCTTCGAGCCTCTCACCGCGCTCGATATCCTTCCACTTCCACTTCATGAACGTGCCAATATGGACGTTGTCAAGCGTGCCCAAGCAATGATGAAACTCCATGAAGACACACGAGCTACTATCGAGCAACAAGTCCTTCGCCAAGCATCAAGGCTAAACAAGACCAAGAAAGAGATGATCTTTGATGAGGGCGACCTTGTATGGATACACTTGAGTAAAGACCGCTTCCCCAAGGAACGCGACTCAAGCTAAAGCCACGAGGCGACGGACCATTCAAGGTGCTAAAAGGATAAACAACAACGCCTATGTGATCGATATACCAACATCAAGTATCTTGTGAGCTCGACATTCAATGTCAAGGACCTCTCACCCTACCATGGCGAAGAGGAAGTTGACGGTTGAAGAGTCGAGGACGACTCTTTCCCAAGGGGAGCTGATGCAGCCCTCCGACCGCTACTACATCTACTCCCACGAGCTACCCAATGGACCCATGACTCGTGCCCGAGCCAAGCTCCTTCAAACTAAGGTGAACTCGCCTCTCCTTGTGTGACTTGACACCCCTTGGATGGCTTGCTACTTCACGCAAACTCTGTGCATCATCAGTGCAGAAGAAGCCGCACCGGCAGTAACGCGGTACTACAGTTGGGACGACTACTACACCGCTCAGCGGACTACCGCCTCCTCCTACCGCTCGCCACAGGAAGCACTACCCCATGCCCCAGACGCAAGCGGTACTACCGGTCCTGTAACTGGTACTACCGGTGGCCGGTACTACCGCCCACTCCTACCGCTCGCCACGGAAGCTCCAGGCCCTCAAGCGGTACTACCGCTCCGGAAGCGGTACTACCGGTCACCACCGGTACTACCGGACCGACGGTACCACGGTCTGCTCGACCTCGATCACCTAAGTTCGGCCCAGTGCCTTGTAACCCAACCTATCATTTATCTCTCCATTCCGAAACTACCCCTGTTTTGTGGCTGGACTATATATAGCCCCCACCCTCTATTGTAAACGTTTAGACTTGGATAATAATTGATGTGGACATCCCTACTATTGATACAACCGTTGTACCTACAACAACACACATACAAGGACCCATCACAAGATCTCGTGCCAAACAACTGAACTATCAGGTACTTTCGTTTCTTGGAACTATTCCTTACATACATGAGAATATGATGCTGCCTAAATCAGATATGTTTCTTACTCTTAGGAATGATGGACCGAGCATGGATGAGAGGGACAAGCATTGGAGCATGGCCATGCATGGTGATGGCAGCAAGCATGTGATGATCCAAGAGAAGGCCACGGATGAAGATTTCAGAACTTTGAGGCCACCATAATGAAGAAAGAAGGCTTGGACGAAATATTCAAGATCAATACTTTACTTAATTCGTCCATAGCATAATATGGTGTGCGACACCTTTATTTTGGGCCAGGCCCATGTAATTTTCGCAGGATTTTAATTAGCCACTTTTAGAGTCCGTATTTGAGGAAAAGGACTTTTAGGGTTGGATTCGCCACCACTTCCATGGCTGGCGAAACCCCACCTTTTCGCCTTAAATACGCCCATAGCCGAACCTTTAGACTCGGATTTTGTTTAGACATTAAGTTAGCCATAGTCGCAACTTCGCCAAGGCTCGGCGTCGCAGAGGCCTCTTGTACTTCGCACCTATTCGGGATCCCACCTCTTTCAATAAAGCTTTCCTCTTAATCCGCAATATCTTGATTGCAATATTGGTTCTTACTTGTTCTCGATTTCGTAGGAATTAAGACCCTCATTGGTCGGCCGATCGTGTTCACGCAGGATCGGTAACCTCCGTGGAGATTGGCCTAGCGATTGCATTGGCGCCGGTTTCGCACGCGTGTAGTCGGATCGTCAAGCCCGAACTCCACCAAATCGATTATCGCCATCTCATCGAAAGATCGGACACCTTTGCCCTATCAAGTGGTATCGATTTCAGGTTGCTCGGTGAGATTTTACTGTTTTTAGATTAGATCTGTTTTACCTATAACCCACGAAAAAGCCAAAAACATGCTTAGAGTTTAGATCCATCCCATAACCAATCTACGCCTCGCATTATCTTTTCAGCTTTTTGCCTTGTTGAATTTGTGTTCACATCGTGGCCGAGTTCTTGGTCTTAGTGTCTCGCCCTTAGAGTTTCGAGTTCGATCATACTAGTCACCGCCACACTCGCGATCACCGCCATATACCCTGCCACCATATTCCGCCATATACCTCGCCACCATATTCACCGCCATATACCCCGCCACCATAAAACCCTAATACGCCACCGCCTTCCTACCGCGACACGATCCGATCGGTTTTCGCTGTGGTACGAGTCCGAGTAGAGTTCTTGCTTCCTCGTTATTTCTTTTGACTTTCCTTCTTTCTTGTTTCCGTGTCGAGCTAAGAGTCCGGTCAGAAGTCCGAACCGCCTCAAAAATTTTTCGCTATACTATTTTTCGACCGGGGATCACTTTTCTCCATCGGCCGTTATAGCGATATTTTTTACGCGCTTGGCTTCCGAGCAAAATAAAAATTTCAAAAAAAATTTGGGGC
This sequence comes from Avena longiglumis, assembly GCA_030063025.1. NCBI lineage: Eukaryota > Viridiplantae > Streptophyta > Magnoliopsida > Poales > Poaceae > Avena > Avena longiglumis. The sequence goes on from CP125975.1 coordinate 285,076,664, forward strand.
TAACCTCTTTTTAGACCCAGAGATCGATTCTAGACACTCGCCATCATAGTGATTTTCGCATCTCGGATCGCTTCAGGGTGCTATATCATCATATTGCTTGTTGTGTCGCGTGACATCGTTGGTGATCTAGGCTCGGCTCTAGTACGGTCTAGCCTAGGACCAGACAAGACCGTCGTTGAGCATTCTTTCAACTTTTGCATTCTTGTTTTGATAATTGCGACCCCTTTGCTAAGCCTTCCGTAGCTCCACGATACTCTCCACGCGCGTGTTTCGACTCCGGTAATCGCTTGGTTCAATCTGGACCCATGATCCTCGTGGTTGCACATCGCCTTTTCCTGCTTTGGTAAGAACTTGTAAGAGCTTCAGATATTGCTTGACGGATTACGCGACTTCCACCATATTCCCGTAGTATATACCGTGCTTTTTAAGGACTAACCATGACAGATACTTCGGAACCCGCCACCATGACGAACGAAGAACTACATGCCCACTTCCGCGCTCCCGGTCGTCGCTACAAGACGTGGACACGCCGCCTAGGGAGTTTGACACCAAGCTCACCAACGCCGTGGACAAGATCGATGGACTCGAGAAATCCTTCAACGCCAGCTTGACGTTCGGTTCAAGGAGCTTCGAACCGATTGCCCGCACCAAGCACCCACACATGGTGCGACGCATTCCGATCACGGCTCCGCCGGTATGCTGCCGCCGCACCCGGCGGCTCTGCTGCGATCGACGTTCCTCGGACTTCCGCCAGCTGCCGCGACATTGGGGATGTATTTACGGGTACTACTACGACCCGACGACGATCTGTTTGACGAGGAGGTTGAACAACCTCCACGGTACCGCTGGTCGTCCCGACATTACTACCGCAACGCCGCCCACCCAGACGTAATGATGATGATCATGTTGCAAAGCTTAAATTAAATATTCCATCTTTTGAGGGTAAATATAATCCGATGCATATCTTACATGGGAGATGGAAGTAGAACAACGCTTTTGCATGCTTAAAATATCCCGAGAATATGCGTTAGTCTTTGCTACATGTGAATTTACTAAATTTGCTTCCCTTTGGTGGTCCGAGTATTGTCGTTTAAATCCTACTACTATTCCTAGTACTTGACCGCTTTAAAAACTGCTATGCGTGTTCGTTTTGTACCTCCCACTTATCAACGTGATTTACTAAAGAATCGACACGCTTAGAGCAAGGGAAAAATTCGTAGAAGAGTATTATCGAATTGCAAACGGGATGGTTAGGTGTGGTCTTGTAGAATCTAATGAACAAATGCTTGCACGCTTTTGGTGGATTAAACAAGGACATTCATCACATATTAGATTATAAGGAATATAATTCTATCACTCGTTTGTTTCATCTTGCTTGCAAAGTCGAACGTGAAGTGCAGGATCGCCAAACACCATGGAGGAGGACTAATAATTCTGCAGTCGCACATCCACTTGGACATCCCGACAATCGCCTCCTCGTGATTCGCCTCCGGCTACTACTACATCCAAGGCCACCACAAGATTTCCATTGCTCCTCCACCATCATCCAATGCTCCCGTCGTAGTGCATCTTCTATGGCTTCCACGGGTAAGACTAAGGATATACAATGCCGCAAGTGCTGGGGTTTTGGTCATATTGAGAGACAGTGCACAACACAACGTGTGATGATGGTGCGAGAAGATGGTGAATACGATTCCGCGAGTGACTTCGATGACGATACACTAGCCCTTATTTCGCCGAGATGGAGACAATTCGATGATGACGAGCCGAGGTAATGGAGCTGAAGTGGCGATCAATACAAGAGTTTAATTACACAACGTGTGTTGAGTGTGCAATTGAGCAAATCTGAGCAAGATCAACGCCACAACCTGTTCCAAACACGTGGTGTTGTCAAGGAAAGAGCTATACGGATCATCATTGATGGAGGGAGTTGTAATAATCTGGCCAGTGTTGACATGGTAGAGAAGCTTGCGCGTCCAACAAGACAACGCCCACATTCATACTACATCCAATGGTTTGAGAGTTCTCGCAAGATCAAGGTAACAAGAACGGTACGCGTGCATTTTACTATTGGTACATATTCTGATTTTGTTGATTGTGATGTTGTACCTATGCAAGCTTGTTCTTTGTTACTTGGTAGACCATGGCAATTTGATAGAGAATCTGTTCATAATGGCAAAACTAACCACTATTCTCTTATGCATGATGGAAAGAAAATTGGTCTAAAACCTATGACTCTAACAGATTTTTAAAAGATGATCTTGCTAGAGCTAGTAGAGCTAAACGAGGAGAAAATAAAAGTGAGAATCAGATTGTTGCGCAGATTTTATACCACCAAAGAACACTAAATCTTATTCTACACATGCTACTGAAATTGCTTGAAGAGTCCATGTATGCTTGCAAATAAAATTGATATTGCTGAACTAGATGTAAACAATACTCAATGTTATGCAATTGTCTGCAAAGAGGTTCTGTTTTCATTTGAGGATATGCCTCCTTCTTTGCCACCCGCTATTGCTAACCTTTGCGTGAATATGAGGACGTATTTCCATTGAGTTGCCACCAGGACTACCTCCTATTAGAGGAATTGAGCATCAAATTGATCTAATTCCTGGTGCCACGTTGCCCAACCGCCATATATAGAACCAATCCAGAGGAGACAAAGGAGATACAACGCCAAATTCGGAACTACTCGACAGAGATCATATTCGTGAGTCCCTTAGCCCTTGTCTTGTTCCTATTATTTTGGTGCCTAAGAAAGATGGTTCTTCGCATGTGTACCGATTGTAGAGCTATCAATAATATTACTATTCGATATCGTCATCCTATTCCACGTTTAGATGACATGCTTGATGAATTGAGTGGCTCTACCATGTTTTCTAAAGTTGATTTATGAGTGGTTACCAGATTCGTATGAAATTAGGAGATGAATGGAAAACAGCATTTAAAACTAAGTTCGGTTTATATGAGTGGTTAGTAATGCCGCTTGGTTTAACTAATGCACCTAGCACTTTCATGAGATTAATGAACGAAGTTTTACGTGCTTTCATTGGACGCTTTGTGGTAGTCTACTTTGATGATATTCTGATTTATAGCAAATCTTTAGAGGAACATTTGGACCATTTACGTTGTTTTCAATGCTTTACGTGATGCACGCTTGTTTGGTAACCTTGAGAAGTGCACCTTTGCACCAATCGAGTTATGCTTCTTGGCTATGTTGTTACATCACGGTATTGAAGTGGATCCATCCAAGATTGAAGCTATTGAGAATTGGCCGAGCCCAAGACGTCACACAAGCGAGGAGTTTTCTTGGCCTCCTGGTTTTTATAGGCGCTTTGTCAAAGACTTTGGATCAATTGCCGTCATTGAATGAGCTTACCAAGAAGGATGTGCCCTTTGTTTGGGCGATGCACAACAACAGCCTTCGTCATATTGAAAGATAAGCTAACACATGCTCCATTACTACAACTCCCTGATTTTACTAAGACTTTTGAGCTTGAATGTGATGCTAGTGGAATTGGTTTGGGAGGGGTGTTATTACAAGAGGGAAAACCTGTTGCATATTTTAGTGAGAAATTGAGGGGCTAGTCCGAACTATTCTACTTATGATAAAGAATTATATCGTTGGTTCGGACATTAGAAACTTGGCAACATTATCTATGGCCTAAGGAATTTGTTATTCATTACGGTCATGAATCTTTGAAGCATATTCGTAGTCAAGCTAAGTTGAATCGTCATGCAAAGTGGGTTGAATTTATTGAGTCTTTCCCTTATGTTATCAAACACAAAAGGGTAAAGATAATATTATTCTTGATGCTTTGTCACGCCCGTTATGCTTTGTTATCTCAACTTGACTTCAAAATACTTGGATTGGAAACTATTAAGGAACAATATGTGCATGATGCTGAATTTAAAGATGTGTTGCAGAATTGTAGAGATGGTAGAACTTGGAACAAGTTCGTCTTCAAGGATGGATTTGTGTTCCGTGCTAACAAACTGTGCATTCCGATAGCTCTGTCGCCTTTTGTTGTTACAGGAGGCGCATGGAGGAGGATTGATGGGACACTTTGGTGTCAAGAAGACGGAGGATGTTCTTGCTACACACTTCTTTTGGCCACGTATGCGTCGAGATGTTGAGAGATTTGTGGCACGCTGCAATACTTGTCAAAAAGCTAAGTCTCGCCTTAATCCACATGGTTTATATATGCCTCTTCCTGTTCCTAGTGTTCCTTGGGAGGATATTTCTATGGACTTTGTTTTGGGATTGCCACGAACACAGAAGGGGAGGGATAGTATTTTTGTTGTTGTGGATCGGTTTTCTAAGATGGCACACTTTATTCCTTGTCATAAACGGATGATGTTTGCATATTGCTGATTTGTTCTTTGGTGAAATTGTTCGTTTGCATGGTGTGCCAAATACTATTGTCTCTGATCGTGATACTAAATTTCTTAGCCACTTTTGGAGATGTTTATGGGCTAAGTTGGGGACTAAATTACTGTTTAGTACTACATGTCATCCCCAAACTGATGGTCAAACTGAAGTAGTAAATAGAACTTTGTCTACTATGTTACGGGCTGTTTTAAAGAAGAACTTAAAATTGTGGGAAGAGTGTTTACCTCATATAGAATTTGCTTATAATCGTTCATTGCATTCTACCACAAAGAAGTGCCCATTTGAGATTGTGTATGGTTTTGTTCCTCGTGCACCTATTGATTTATTGCCTTTACCTTCTTCGGTGCAACATAATTTGGATGCTACACAACGCGCTGAAATGATATTAAACTTGCATAAGACTACTAAAGATAACATTGAACACATGAATGCTAAGTATAAACTTGCTGGGGATAAAGGGAGAAAGCATGTTGTGTTTGATGTTGGCGATCTTGTTTGGTTACATTTGCGTAAAGATCGTTTTCCTGATTTACACAAGTCTAAGTTAATGCCACGTGCTGCTGGTCCCTTTAAGGTGTTAGAGAAAATCAATGATAATGCATATAAACTTGAGTTGCCTGCAGACTTTGGTACGGTTAGTCCTACATTTAACATTGCAGATTTGAAGCCTTACTTTGGTGAGGAAGATGAGATTGCGTCGAGGACGACTTCAATTCAAGAAGGGGAGCATGATGTGGACATCCCTACTATTGATACAACCGTTGTACCTACAGCAACACACATACAAGGACCCATCACAAGATCTCGTGCCAAACAACTGAACTATCAGGTACTTTCGTTTCTTGGAACTATTCCTTACATACATGAGAATATGATGCTGCCTAAATCAGATATGTTTCTTACTCTTAGGAATGATGGACCAAGCATGGATGAGAGGGACAAGCATTGGAGCATGGCCATGCATGGTGATGGCACAAGCATGTGATGATCCAAGAGAAGGCCACGGATGAAGATTTTAACTTTGAGGCCACCATAATGAAGAAAGAAGGCTTGGACGAAATATTCAAGATCAATACTTTACGAATTCGTCCATAGCATAATATGGTGTCATGACACCTTTATTTTGGGCCAGCCCATGTAATTTTCGCAGGATTTTAATTAGCCACTTTTTAGAGTCCGTATTTGAGGGAAAAGGACTTTTAGGGTTGGATTCGCCACCACTTCCATGGCTGGCGAAACCCCACCTTTCGCCTTAAATACGCCCCATAGCCGAACCTTTAGACTCGGATTTTGTTTAGACATTAAGTTAGCCATAGTCGCAACTTCGCCAAGGCTCGGCGTCGCAGAGGCCTCTTGTACTGCACCTATTCGTGATCCCACCTCTTTCAATAAAGCTTTCCTCTTAATCCGCAATATCTTGATTGCAATATTGGTTCTTACTTGTTCTCGATTTCGTAGGAATTAAGACCCTCGTGGTCAGCCGATCGTGTTCACGCAGGATCGGTAACCTCCAGGAGATTGGCCTAGCGATTGCATTGGCGCTCGTGCTCGCACGTGTAGTCGGATCGTCAAGCCCGAACTCCACCAAATCGATTATCGTCATCTCATCGAAAGATCGGACACCTTTGCCCTATCAATAATAGATATTAAGGAAACCCTTCACGCCCCAGACGCAAGCGGTACTACCGGTCCAGCAACCGGTACTACCGGACAGCGGTACTACCGCCCCATCCTACCGCTCGCCACAGGCGCCTCCGACGGAAGCTCCAGGCCCTCAAGCGGTACTACCGCTCCCGAAGCAGTACTACCGGTTACAACCGGTACTACCGGTTGCCGGACCGGTACTACCGGTCCTGACTGATCCTGAACACCTGAGTTCGGCCCTGTGCCTTGTAACCCTACCTATAATTTACCTTCTCATTCCGAAACTACCCCTGTTTTGTGGCTGGACTATATATAGCCCCCACCCTCCATTGTAAACCCTAGACTTGGATAATAATAGATATTAAGGAAACCCTTTGAGGACTTATATCTATTGGTCTCATGCTCCTACCAAGGAGCACCGGATTATCCACCCCCCTCTTGGATCTTGCCTAGTGCGTTCAACAAGGCCTTGGGCCTTGGGTTCTCGCCCCCAAGTCGTCAAGATCTCACCAAGCACCTCATCCCCCGTTGTTGGCGTGGAGAGCGAGCTTCGCCCAACACCGATCCTAGGGATTATGTTGGACCGGTTGCCACCGGCGTGAGGAGTAGGCGTGTATCGTGTTTTGGTGTGTGTGTGTGTTCGTGGTTTTCATCGCCTTCCTCGATTTCATCCCCCAACCGCCTCTCTCCCCTCGTTTCTCGTGGAATTCGTGAAAGATCGGGCCAACCCCAGGGTTACCCCCTAACATAACCACTCATATAAACCGAACTTAGTTTTAAATTATGTTTTCCATTCATCTCCTAATTTCATTCGAATCTGGTGGTAACCACTACGCAAATCAACTTTGGAAAACATGGTAGAGCCACTCAATTCATCAAGCATGTCATCTAAACGTGGAATAGGATGACGGTATCGACTAGTAATATTATTGATAGCTCTACAATCAGTACACATGCGCGAAGAACCATCTTTCTTAGGTACCAAAATAATAGGAACAGCACAGGGGAAGGGACTCACGAATATGATCTCTGTCGAGTAGTTCCTGAATTTGGCGTTGTATCTCCTTTGTCTCCTCTGGATTGGTTCTATATGGCGCGCGGTTGGGCAACATGGCACCAGGAATTAGATCAATTTGGTGCTCAATTCCTCTAATAGGAGGTAGTCCTGGTGGCAGCTCAGCGGGAAAGACGTCCTCATATTCCTGCAAAAGGTTAGCAATAGCGGGTGGCAAAGAAGGAGGCATATCCTCAAATGAAAATAAAACCTCTTTGCAGACAATTGCATAACATTGAGTATTTGATGTAGCTCGACCTACGGTCGTTACTACATCTTGGTCTCCAACTTACGCCAAGTCGTCATGGACTCCGAAGGTGAATCCGTTCCTCTATGCGAGCCCCCTTCCTACCCTATTGAATGGTATGCTACTTCATACTCCGTCACATATGCATGATAAGTTCCCATTGACAAGTACGGAGGCAAGGGAGGAAGCCCGGAGTATCAAGCCCGACAAGACAGAGGCTTGGAAGAGGAGGCGGAAGAAGACATGTCGGCAGCTGCCAGGTCCAAGCGGTACTACCGGTCGGCGGAACAGATTACTACCGGTCAATGTACTACGCCTGCTACCGCCTTGATCGAAGCCCGCCATCGCCACTGGATGCCCCAGATGGCTTGCGGTACCGCCTAAGCGGTACTAGGTCCGAGCGGTACTACGGGTCCTAAGTCCCAGACTACCGGTCATGTCGATGCTCAGCAGCACTAGTTGGGCCACAGCCCATGTATCCCCTCTACTTACCTATTCGCCTAGTTTATCCCCAAACTACCCTTGTTTTGGTGGTTGGCCTATAAATAGAGCCCCACCCTCATGTATCCCTTAGGCAGAGATGATAGACAAAGAAAACCCCATTGTGGAATCTCTAGTTTTGCCTCATCCCTTTACCAAGGGGACCGACTATCGTCACCAACCTCGATTGGACTTTGCATCACACATCCAGCGTTGAACAAGGCCTTGAGTTCGGTGTCTGCCTCCAAGTTGTCGAGACCCTCCCAAGGTGTTCTTCCCTCTCGATGTGGATTTGAGGGAGCACGTTGACCGATCTTTCCTTGCGAGATTCTATCGACCGGTGGCCGCGCTCGAGAGCAATCGGCCTTGTATCGTGTGAGTTTTGCGTGTGTTCATCGTGTTCTTCGCGAGGTGTGTGTTCGCTTCCGCTACCTTCTCCCTTTCCCCTCGCTTTCCCATCGATTTGACCACGAGATCCGTGAAGATCGGGCCACCCAAGAGGTTCATAGATATCATCCTCGGTTCCGGAGTACCTAGACATGATTCACAAGACCAAGTGGTGTATATGGAAGTGGTAGTGGGAGTTAGGGATACAACGTCAAACCTTACTTTACCTTGGAAGATCGTATCGTACAAGTGGCCACACTTGAGAGCAATAAACCAAGCAAAGTGAAGTTCACGCGGAACACCAAAACCAACTACGAACCAAAAAACACACACACACAAGGCCTATGGTGGATAGGTATGGAAAGTGGCATGTCAAGAACCAATCCGAAATCAAGATGTTGTAATGGCAAGTAAAGAACCACAATGATCACAAAGCAAAACAAGTTAATCCACAAGATAGGAAATATGTACAAGGAAACACACACGGTGGGATAAATGGGACTTGTGCGACGGAGAAAGTGAGCTAAGAACCAAATGATTACCTAGCGAAGACTATAAGCTCGTGTCACACAAGTACAAGGAGAGACGCTAGTTCTATTGCACAAAATTGGTGGGCTACAAGATATGAACAATAAGTACCACCTATATGATGTTCATCGAGCTTGCGCTTCCTATTCTATGAGGCACATGTATATTTCTTTCTTTTTCTATTTTTTTCTTTTTATTTCTATATTTTTTTTCTCTTTTCTTTTTCTTTTCACTTGCCTCTTCCTCGTGCCAACAACTATACAAGATAACTATATGAGATAGCGCTCACAATGTTTGCTCGGAATCTACAAGGTATCAAATGTGCATAGCCCAAGCAATCATAAGAGGAACTAGTCTCAATAGGTGTTTGTTGCTTTCAAAGATAGTGGGGTTCACAAAGGAATGCAAGTGGGGAGAAGACGCGGAATGTTTATACCTTTCGTCGACGATCTTCACCCTTTATTGTTGGATTCCGCCTTGATCATGGAATTTGGATGGAATATATTGCATGAACCACGTGGATGATGATGTAGAGCTCCTTCTCCTCATCGAAACGAGCTAAAGAACACCAAAATCCGAGTTCGGATGCAAAAGTTATGCTCAAAACGGTGAGAGGCTGAAATCTGGAACTTGTTGTTTTCTTTCTGTCTTGGGCGGTAGTACCGGATTTTGGTACCGGTGGGTGGTAGTACCGTAGATTTGGAGCGGTAGTACCGCTCGGGACAGAGAAAACCAGATCTGACGCGATTTCGCGAGTTTGGGGCGATTTGGGCGGAAAATCTTCAAGAAAAACACCAAATCGACGGGGAAAATCAAGGAATTAGGCTATGGGAACGCAAAGGAAGGTAGATCAACAAGTTTAGCAAGGAATCCACGGATCAAAACCTACCAAAACACACTCAAATCACAGATCGATCCAAAACACGAATTGGGGCTATTTTTGGTGGAATTTTTGAATTTATGGGGAAAAGACCAAATCGATGAGAAAACCATGGCAACCAAAAGCTGCTGATACCAGATGATGGAGGGGTTAACCTCTTGGGTGCCTGATCTTCACGGATCTCGTGGTCAAATCGATGGGAAAGCGAGGGGAAAGGGAGAAGGTAGCGGAAGCGAACACACACCTCGCGAAGAACACGATGAACACACGCAAAAACTCACACGATACAAGGTCGTTTGCTCCCGAACGGTGGCCACCGGTCCGATAGAATCCTCGCAAGGAAAGATCGGTCAACGTGCTCCCTCAAATCCACGTGGAGAGGGAAGAAAACCTTGGGGAGGGTCTTGACAACTTGGAGACGAGACGTCGAACTCCAAGGCCTTGTTCAATGATGGATGCGTGATGCAAAGTCCAATCGAGGTTGGTGACGATAGTCGGTCCCCTTGGTAAAGGGATGAGGCAAAACTAGAGATTCCACAATGGGGGTTTTCTTTAGTCTATCATCTATGCCTAAGGGATACATGAGCGGTGGGGGCTCTATTTATAGGCCAGCCACTAAACAAGGGTAGTTTGGGGATAAACTAGGCGAATAGGTAAGTAAAGGGGGATACATGGGCTGTGGCCCAACAAAGTGCCAGCACATGACCTAGTAATCTGGGACCTTGGACCGTAGTACGGTCATCACCTGAGTACCGCCTAGCACCGGTAGTACCGCTTGCGGTCTTGGAGCCTCCGTTGGAGCCATCGAAGAGCGGTAGAAGGGCGGTAGTACTGATGTAGTAATCGGTTCGACAACCGGTAGTACCGCTTGGACTCGAGCTATTGACTGTCTTCTTAGTCTCCTCTTCCAAGCCTCCGTCTTGTCGGGCTTGATGTTCGTGCTTCCTCCTTGCCTCAGATTGGTGGGTGAACCTATCATGCATATGTGATGGAGTATGAAGTAGCATACCATTCAATAGGGCAGGAAGGGGGCTCGCATAGAGGAACGGATTCACCTTTGGAGTCCATGACGACTTGGCGTAAGTTGGAGACCTTGATGTAGTAACGACCGTAGGTCGGGCTGCATCATTGCGTCTTCTCTTCTAGGCCTCTCGCTTGGGGGTCTTGATCACTGGGGTCTTCTTGTCATCTCCTCTTGGTGTCATGGTCATGGTCCTGGTCATAGCATTGGCACGTCTCTCAAGTAGGATTCCATTCACATGATAGCCAAAGGAGGGTGGGGTATGGAATGAGTTCACTTTGAGGGTGTGGTTGATGTAGCATGGTGTGGACCAATGGTGAATGCCATGTGTTGGACTGCAACATCTCCCCCCGCTTCAAAATGAGTCGTCCTCGACGAAGTTCCATCATCATATAGGGAGGAAGGTGTGCGCATGGTCTTGAGTGGGTATGTTGTGGGATCTCCGGTGTCGTAGCCTTGTTCAAATTGGTCGAAGATCTTGAAGTTGAGCTTGCCATCAAGGTGTGGTTGGATATCTTGTAGCGTGTTCCTTTTAGGTGGTAGGTGAGGTTGTGTATCCTGCAAAACCGACAACAAGGAGAAAGAGTTGTATGAAGGATTGTTAGTATTGGGTACGCTCAAATCACTCTTCTCACGTGTGGTGGCTTGCGACGTGGCACTCATGATTTTTCCACTCATGTGGGGCTTGTAGCTCTCACTCACGTGTTGGTGGATCACTCTCGCACCACTCATATCACAAGGGTCCTTAGCTTGCTTTATCTTGGGCAGCGACGTCATGTTGGAAGTGATAATTTGGCTTGGCGTCATAGGTTGTAGCACCAATGTCTTGTCTTTCCACTTAAAGGAGTATTGGTTGGAGGTACCATCATGTAGTGCACCCTTGTCGTATTGCCAAGGTCTTCCAAGGAGCATGTGACACGCGGTCATAGGCACGACATCACACTCGACGGTGTCTTGATATGGACCAATCTTGAAGGCGACGTTGACCTTGTGTTTGATTTGAATGGTGCCATTGTCATCAAGCCACTTGACATGATAGGGCTGAGGGTGCTCCATGTATGGTAACTTGAGTTTCTCACAAAGGTCGATGCTCGCAAGGTTGTGACAACTTCCTCCATCAATGATAACTTTTATGGACTTGCCATCAATTCCGGCTCGGGTTTGGAAGATGTTGAGGCGTTGATCCTCTCTAGGGATGGAGTTGGTCGTCAAAACTTGGGCGATGACAAGTGAGGGGCTTGGATCATGTTCACAAAGAAGTGTGTCCTCATCTTGCATTGCGTCATGTTTTGGTATAGCGGCTTGGTTCATAGCTTCAAATTCGTCTTCGCTCACGGAATATGTTGCGCCGTTCTCATCCGTTAGCAAGACTCTTGTGTTGATGCACTCATAAGACTTGTGGCCCTTTCCTCCACACTTGTAGCAAACTACTTGACTTTCCGTTGTTGTGTTGGAGGTGGATGCATAGGTGTTTTGGATTGCTTGGAGGAGCTTGTTGTTTGGTTTGTTGGCTTGGAGGGGCAACTCGAGTTGAGTGAAGCGTAGTACGCCCTTTGCTTCTCATAAGCATGTTCCTTTTGCACGTGGCGCTCGTCCTTGGTTGCTTGGTGAAGAAGGTTCACGAGAGTCTTGTAAGGTTGGAAATCGACTATCTTGCGTATTGGCCGTCTCAAACCGTTGAGGAACCGTGTTATTGTTTGCTCCTCGAGTTCCTTCACATCGGCTCTCATCATAGTCATCTCCATCTCCTTATAGAACTCTTCAATTGTCTTTGTGCCTTGCTTCAAGTTTTGTAGCTTGTCGAAGAGGTCTTGGCGATAGTGCTCGGGGACAAATCTTGCATACATCACATTCTTCATCTCGGTCCAAGTGGTGACCGGTGGCTCTTCTTGCTTCTCACGATTGCTTTGGTAGTCTTCCCACCAAACATTGGCGTAGTCCTCAAACTCAAGGGATGCCATTGCCACTTTCTTCTCTTCGGAAAAGTTGTGGACTCGGAAGATCTTGTCGACTTTGAGCTCCCATTCAAGGTATGCATCGGCATTCTCTTCTCCTTTGAACTTGGGAATAACGAACTTGAGCTTCCCAAACTTGCCATCATCACGCTCATGGTGGTTGTTGCGACGTTCTTGGTGCATACTTGCGTCACTTGGAGGGGTTAACCTCTTGGGTGCCCGATCTTCACGGATCTCGTGGTCAAATCGATGGGAAAGTGAAGGGAAAGGGAGAAGGTAGCGGAAGCGAACACACACCTCGCAAAGAACACGATGAACACACGCAAAACTCACACGATACAAGGCCGATTGCTCCCGAACGGCGGCCACCGGTCCGATAGAATCCTCGCAAGGAAAGATCGGTCAACGTGCTCCCTCAAATCCACATCGGAGAGGGAAGAACACCTTGAGGAGGGTCTTGACGACTTGGGGGCGAGAAACCGAGAACCCAAGGCCTTGTTCAACGATGGATGCGTGATGCAAAGTCCAATCGAGGTTGGTGACGATAGTCGGTCCCCTTGGTCAAGGGGATGAGGCAAAACTAGAGATTCCACAATGGGGGTTTTCTTTAGTCTATCATCTATGCCTGAGGGTTACATGAGGGGTGGGGGCTCTATTTATAGGCCAACCACATAAACAAGGGTAGTTTGGGAATAAACTAGGCGAATAGGTAAGTAGAGGGGGATACAAGGGCTGTGGCCCAACTAGTGCACGCAGGCACTACCAGGAGCGGTAGTACCGGACTTGGGACCGGTAGTACCGCTTCGTCCGGTAGTACCGCTCTGGGACCGATAGTACCGCCATGCCCTGGAGCTTCTTGGAGCCGTCGAGGGGAGCGCAGTAGTAAGGCGGTAGTACTGACCGAGTAATCTGGTCCAGATCCGTAGTACCAGGAGACAGAGTATTTGGCTTCTATTGGCGTCATCTGTTGGTGGTGGCGGTAGTACCGCTTTGGCGGTAGTACCGGTGGCTGGTCCGTAGTACTGCATGGAGAGCATTTGATCTGTCTTCTTCCGCCTCCTCTTCCAAGCCCCCGTCTTGTCGGGCTTGATGTTCCGGGCTTCCTCCCTTGCCTCCGTACTTGTCAATGTGAACCTATCATGCATATGTGACGGAGTATGAAGTAGCATGCCATTCAATAGGGAAGGAAGGGGGCTCGCATAGAGGAACGGATTCACCTTTGGAGTCCATGACGACTTGGTGTAAGTTGGAGACCAAGATGTGGCAACGACCGTAGGTCGGGCTACATCAGCTCCCCCCCCCATTCAAAAAGAGTCGTCCTCGACTCTACATGCTCATCACAAAGCAGAAGCGGTCGAGAGACCTTCTTGATCCTGTGGTTCACCATATAGTCGTTCTCGGGAAGATTGACTTGACAACACTTCAATGTTCCTTCACCTTCCTTGAAGCCTACAAAGCTCACAACAAAAGCGAAGCAACACTCAAAGCGTAGCCAATTCATGAAGATTATAGCATGAGTCCTCAAGTAGAAGGAAGTCACCTTAGCTTGTAAAGATAGCTCGATGAAGGGGAGCCATAGGTAACTCTCTTCGGTTCTTCTTCTCAACATATAGTCCATAGAGGTTGACGTGTATGCATTTGTACCTTCATACAACAAAGACCAAGCAACATATGTTTGTGTGTGATACAGGAGCATGTCATTTTTGGCATGTCCATTCTTGTTCACAACACGATTAGCACAACTCGAGTATAGCAAACGGGATGCATATGCAAGGTCAATGTGCATGGAAATCGTTTGAACATCATCCAAATGTGGAAACTCAAAAACTCCATATAACATAGAAGTGGGGCATTCAAAGCATTGGATCCAAATTTCAAACAACATCTTTGATGCAAGACTAGGAGAATTTGGCAAAAACACACAAGGAAGCATATCCAAAACAAAAGTATTATGTTTGCAAACAAACCAAATGAAAGAGAAAGTGTTCCTTATGTTTGTTGCAACAACAAGACGAGATTCTTGAAAGTTTTCATGACAATACATGCTCTTAATGGAATTGCGGTTGCACACAAAACATCGGAAAGAGAAAATGTTCAACATTTTTGTTGCAACACACAAAACATCATTATCTAGATGCGAAGAAACATGAATGTCACAAGGGGAGATAATACCATTAACATGCTTGCAATCAAACCTTATGAAAGAGCAATTTGCCAACATGAAAGATGCAAAGCATGCAAAAGGTATCAGAGCTGGGTTCGATCTTGAACTCACTTGTGGAATGCTCTCTAGAGCTCTTTTTGTCAACTCGTGCTCTACCGAGGTTGACATTCTCGTGCGGGTACCTACACACATCATATGCAAAAGGAAGAACGTGTGTGCATGGTAGAGATACACATCATCCATCATGACGTATCTCTTTTTGTGCACATCACCATTATTTTCAATCAAGTATGAAATAGATGCATGGTGAGTATGCAAGTGGGGAACATGCTTATCATGGCCATCATCAAAATCTCCAAAAATTGAGAAAGCTATGGGGGCCATCTCATTAGAACGCATATGATCAATATTGTTGCAAGCAAAACAAGTGAAATAGCAAGCATTCATCTTATCGCAAGCAACGAGAGAAATTGAATGACTATCATGACAAAGCATGTCCATAGCAATTGGAGGATACACACAAGATGCATAGCATGGCATGTTTATGGCAATGATATCGCACTCAAACAATTCCACATGATCAATAGTATGCAAAGGCAAAGCATCACATGGGAAAGTGGATGAAGCATATGTAATGTCACAGGTATCATTCATAGCATGCATATCCTCACAATTCATCATGTCCACTAGTGGGATCATGGCATCATCAACACCCTTATTGTTGTTACCTTGTTCATACCTCTCATATGAAGTGGGTGTTGTGGAAGTAGTGGCCTCCTTGTGGACGACTTCGTCTTCTTGATGTATCCATGGCGTAGCATCCTCTTCATCCACCATGTACATCTTCTCCATTCGAGGCATCATTGCTTCATGGCTTGGCGCGTCTTCATTCATGGAACCTAGCATAACACAAGGGAACACACTAGAGGTAGAGGGTAAGTTGTTAGAAATCGAAATGGTCTCACTTGACCTATCAACTACCACTCTCAACTCACTAGGAGTATCGCTCATGCCCTCCAAGTGGAAGCACTCAATCTCACATAAGGTGGAGTCACTCATGTCACTCTTGTTCTCACTCAAGTGGGCTAAGTGGCTCTCATACTCACATGGGATTGGTACCACATCATCACTCAAGCATATGGGGGTAAGCTCGGTTTCCTCAACTCCATGCGCCTCCTTTGGTGAAGGGAAAATCCCATGGTCACCATTCTTGACCTTGTCGCCTTCAAGGTTGGATGCCATAAGATGGGCATCATCGCTCTCCTCCATGGTCGAAGGGAAAATCCCATGCTCGACCGTCTTGTGGCCATCTCGTAGTAGTGGTGGAGGTAGGCTCATGCTATCCAACTTGGCGAAGTAGGCGTCTACATTTTCCTCGTTGGCGAGGTCGTGGAAGTCAAGCGTAGGCATTGAAGCTTGATGGCGTGGAGGAAGGCTTGCTCTTGGTGCCATTGTGGTGGTGGCACGAGTAGTTGAAGGTGCCCTATGATGGTGTCGACGGAGGTCATTGGCGTGCCTTGCCGATGGTTGATGTAGGTGGCGCACTTGGTCGTCCACATGACACTCGCGACGATGATCATTTGCCTTGGCACTCTTCTTGTGCTTGTGGTGCCTTCTTGAGCTTGCTTGAGCATTATGGTTGGTGCTCATCATGAATTCTTCATCTTTATGGCGAAGATGCCTTTGACTTTGTCGTGTATCCTCTTTATGGTGGCGATGCTCATGAGAGGATGTTTGTCGATGAAGAGTCTTGTTTCTTGGCGCCTCTTGATGCATATGATGTTTGGACGCCACTCTTGTTTGGATAGGAGTTGGAGCTTGGCGCCTTGGCGGTGGTAGAGCTTGACGCCTTGGAGATGGTAGAGCTTGACGCCTTGGAGGTGATGGAGCTTGGTGCCTTGGAGGTGATGGAGCTTGCTGCCTTGGAGATGGTGGCGCTTGACGCCATCTAGGTGGTGGCACATGGAGGTGAATCATCGAAGTAGGTGGTTCCCTTTGGTGTGGCACGCTTGGCCTTGAAGGTCATGGAATCTTGATGATGCGCCTCCTCTTGCTTGGCGTAGTAGGCTTCCATCTCCATGCGGTGGAGGAATTCTTCATGGCTCATGGAGGAGCCATCAAAGTCGATGAAGTTCTCCGTGTCCTCCATGCTTGGCGAGGCGTCGTCGATGTCGCACTCGAAGTCATCCATGCTTGGGGAGTAATTGTTGGTGTAGTACTCCATATCACCCAAGCATGTGGAGCCATTGTCGGTGTAGTGCTCCATAGGCTCCATGCATGAGGAGCCATTGTCGACGTAGAGCTCCATGTCTTCCATGCATGTGGAGTCGTCGTAGGTGTAGTGCTCCGGGTCCTCAAAGCATGCGGAGCCATTGTCGGTGTTGTGCTCCGTCATGTCCTCTATACTTGTGAAGTCGTAGTCATGGTGGCTCATCATGGATTCTTCATAGATATCATCCTCGGTTCCGGAGTCCCTAGACATGATGCACAAGACCAAGTGGTGTATATGGAAGTGGTAGTGGGAGTTAGGGATACAACGTCAAACCTTACTTTACCTTGGAAGATCGTACCGTACAAGTGGCCACACTTGAGAGCAATAAACCAAGCAAAGTGAAGTTCACGCGAAACACCAAAACCAACTACGAACCAAAACACACACACACACAAGGCCTATGTTGGATAGGTATGGAAAATGGCATGTCAAGAACCAATCCGAAATCAAGATGTTGTAATGGCAAGTAAAGAACCACAATGATCACAAAGCAAACAAGTTAATCCACAAGATAGGAAATATGTACAAGGAAACACACACGGTGGGATAAATGGGACTTGTGCGACGGAGAAAGTGAGCTAAGAACCAAATGATTACCTAGCGAAGACTATAAGCTCGTGTCACACAAGTACAAGGAGAGACGCTAGTTCGATTGCACAAGATTGGTGGGCTACAAGATATGCACAATAAGTACCACCTATTTGATGTTCATCGAGCTTGCGCTTCCTATTCTATGAGGCACATATGTATACTTCTTTTTTTTCTAATATTTTTTTCTCTTTTTCTTTTTATTTCTTTCTTTTTCACTTGCCTCTTCCTTGTGCCAACAACTATACAAGATAACTATATGAGATAGCGCTCACAATGTTTGCTCGGAATCTACAAGGTATCAAATGTGCATAGCCCAAGCAATCATAAGAGGAACTAGTCTCAATAGGTGTTTGTTGCTCGCAAAGATAGTGGGGTTCACAAAGGAATGCAAGTGGGAGAAGTCGGAATGTTTATACCTTTTGACGATCTTCACCCTTTATTGTTGGATTCCGCCTTGCTCACGGAATTTGGATGGAGTAGATAGCATGAACCACGTGGATGATGATGTAGAGCTCCTTCTCTTCGAAACGAGCTAAAGAACACCAAAATCCGAGTTCGGATGCAAAAGTTATGCTCAAAACGGTGAGAGGCTGAAATCTGGAACTTCTTTTTTTCTTTACATCTTGGGGTAGTAATCGATTTTGGTACTGGGCGGTAATCAGATTTTTGGAGCGGTAGTACCGCTCGGAGAGAAAACCAGATCCGACGCGATTTCAGCGAGTTTGGGCGATTTAATGGAAAATCTTCAAGAAAAACACCAAATCGGCGGGGGAAATCAAGGAATTAGGCTATGGGAACGCAAAGGAAGGTAGATCAACAAGTTTAGCAAGCAATCCACGGATCAAAACCTACCAAACACACTCAAATCAAAGATCGATCCAAAACACGAATTGGGGCTATTTTTGGTGGAATTTTCGAATTTATGGGGAAAAGACCAAATCGATGAGAAATCCGTGGCAACCAAAAGCTGCTGATACCAGATGATGGAGGGGTTAACCTCGTGGGTGCCCGATCTTCATGGATCTCGTGGTCAAATCGATGGGAAAGCGAGGGGAAAGGGAGAAGGTAGCGGAAGCGAACACACACCTCGGGAAGAACACGATGAACACACGCAAAACTCACACGATACAAGGCCGATTGCTCCCGAACGGCGGCCACCGGTCTGATAGAATCCTCGCAAGGAAAGATCGGTCAACGTGCTCCCTCAAATCCACATCGGAGAGGGAAGAACACCTTGAGGAGGGTCTTGACGACTTGGGGGCGAGAAACCGAGAACCCAAGGCCTTGTTCAACGATGGATGCGTGATGCAAAGTCCAATCGAGGTTGGTGACGATAGTCGGTCCCCTTGGTCAAGGGGATGAGGCAAAACTAGAGATTCCACAATGGGGGTTTTGTTTAGTCTATCATCTATGCCTGAGGGTTACATGAGGGGTGGGGGCTCTATTTATAGGCCAACCACATAAACAAGGGTAGTTTGGGAATAAACTAGGCGAATAGGTAAGTAGAGGGGGATACAAGGGCTGTGGCCCAACTAGTGCAAGCAGGCACTACCAGGAGCGGTAGTACCGGACTTGGGACCGGTAGTACCGGACTTGGGACCGGTAGTACCGCTTGGTCCGGTAGTACCGCTCTGGGACCGGTAGTACCGCTTGCGGCCCTGGAGCTTCAGCTGGAGCCGTCAGTGGGGAGCGGTAGTATCTGCGTGACCGGTAGTATCTGTCCAGATCCGTAGTACCACGAGCAGAGAGTATTTGGCTTCTATTGGCGTGTCATTGGTGGCGGTGGCGAGGTAATCTGCTGGCGGTAGTACCGCTGTGTCCGGTAGTATCACCGTGGCGAGAGAGCATTGGCGTCTGTCTTCTTCCGCCTCCTCTTCCAAGCCTCCGTCTTGTCGGGCTTGATGTTCCGGGCTTCCTCCCTTGCCTCCGTACTTGTCAATGTGAACCTATCATGCATATGTGACGGAGTATGAAGTAGCATGCCATTCAATAGGGAAGGAAGGGGGCTCGCATAGAGGAACGGATTCACCTTTGGAGTCCATGACGACTTGGTGTAAGTTGGAGACCAAGATGTGGCAACGACCGTAGGTCGGGCTACATCATGTCGACTTTGAGCTCCCATTCAAGGTATGCATCGGCATTCTCTTCTCCTTTGAACTTGGGAATAACGAACTTGAGCTTCCCAAACTTGCCATCATCACGCTCATGGTGGTTGTTGCGACATTCTTGGTGCATACTTGCGTCACTTGGAGGGCGTGGCGGCGGAGGAGGAGGCTATGGATTGCCTTGAGGTTGTTGTGGGGGGTTTTCTTGATGATGCTCGAAGTCTCTTCTTCGCCGTTGGTCGGCATCATTGACGTTCATAGCTTGACGGTGTCGGTGGTGCTGTTGTGCATGTCGGTTATTGCGTCGAGCTTGGCGTGCATCCTCATCATCATCACTTGTGTTCCATACCGGTTCTTGATTTTGTTGACGTTGCTCGTGGTGGTCATGAGGAGGATGGCGACGCCGATCATTATGGTTAGCTTCATCTTGGCATTCTTGAGGTTGGTGCACGTCGATGATTGCTTGGTGTGGTGGTGGACCATGCTCTTGTCGTTGTTGTTGAGGTTGGGGAGCATTTGGGTTCACCGCTTGAGGGCGACGATGACGAGCTTGTGGGTCCCCATTATGGTGGTGGGGTTCTCCGCGGCGGGAGTGTGACCTAGAAGACTCGCCATGTCGAATTGAGGAGCGCGTGCGGGAGGAACTTGACGAGCTTGAGCGATGACTGTGTCGGTTGCCAAGGTTGGCAATAGCTTGGTGAAGAGCTTGGAATTGAGCATGGTGCTCCTCTTGACGTTGCCGCTCACGGTACTCAAATTCTCGAAAAGTATCATCAAGACGGTGCTCAAGTTGCTCAAATTGATTGTTGAATTCTTGGCGTTGCGCCCATAAGTTGTGGCGCGTGGCAAAGCCATCTTGGTTGTTGAAATTGCTATCTCCACTAGCTCCACTTGCCCTAGACATGGTGCACAAACGCACTTGATAGATATGGTGAGATTGGTGGAATGGTAATTGCTACCTTGCCTCACCGGAGTCAACGATTGGAAAGATTGTTGTTGCCGAGAGCAAAGCGAATAGTGGGTACACAAGACACACACACACACACAAAGGCCTATGGTGGTAGGTTAGAAAGGTGGATAGCAAATGGAACAACCAAAAGAAAAGGATATTGTCAAAAGTGGGTAAAATCCAACAAAAACAAAGTCAAAGGAAAAGGTCAAAAAGGGCGACGAGAACCTACGACTATACACACACGGTGGAGATTAATGTGGCTAGCACGACTATGAAAAATGAGCAAAGAACAAAATTGGACCTAACGAAGACTAATGCTCGGTGTCGTGCCAACACTAGGAGAGACCGTAGCCCGTTCGCACAAGATTGAGAAGCAACGGATTTTGTACGCTTGCCTTGCTCTTGCTCGCACTCTTGCTTAGAAGCTTTGGACTCTCTTTAGCTATTGGTATCTTTTTCTTTGTTTTCTTTTGCTTAGAAGCTTTTTTTTGTACACTATGGAGTCAATTTTGTTATTGCCTCTATATCATGAATATGCAAGAGCAAGCGCACAATGCTTCGGCAAACATAGGAGGGCTACTCTCGATAGGTTAGGTAACACACACAGGAAGAAGGGGGTTAACAACGGTTGTGCAAGTTATACCTTTTGGTGATGTTGAACTTGCAATCGTTGGTGAAGGGATGGTTCGAGTTTCGCGGTGTCTATGTCGAGCACGAGGTGTTGTTGGCGTTGCGAAAGCTTGTTAGTTGATAGACACTCAGGCGAAACACAAACACACAAAGGAAATTAGTCGAAAAAGGAAGAGGGGTCAAAAAATTTATCAGGGCTGGAGACTCCGGTGTGTTGGGGCCGGAGATTCCGGTGTGGTCCGGAGACTCCGGTGTGATGACCGGAGACTCCAGTCTGGTTCCAGCACGACAAACAGCTCGAGTTCGGGAGCGGAAATTCGGCCCTTTAACCCTCAAATCCAGAAAATTTCGACCAAATTGGGCTAGGAAACGCAGGGCAAAGGTAGACCAAATCCAAGGACAAGTTTCTAATGGATCAAAACCACAATCAACTCACCAAATCAAGAGATCGATCCAAAAGCAAATTGGGGCTAAATTTTTTGGTATTTTCGAATTTATGGTGGATATGGGGGAACGAAGTCAAATCCGTGGCAACCAAAAACTGCTGATACCAGTTGATATGGGATCCCTTGGGGGGATTGACCCTAGGGTGGCCGATCTTCACGGATTTGATGCGGGGAGTGAGGGGAAACCCGATGAACACGATGAACGCAACACAATTTCAAGGTAAAGATACAAACACACGCAATCACAGCCCGATTCGATTTGCTCCCGTTGGCTCGAAAAACCAATCCAATAGAATCCTCGGCGAGAGACCGTTAGGTAGAATCACCAAAGGAGAGATCGGCAAGCGGATGATAGAATCCAAATCAAAGGAGAGAGTAGCAACCAAGTAGAATCCCAAAGGGAGAGACCTAGCACTACTAGAATCCTTGATGAGGAGAGAACAAACACTTGAGGAGGGTCTTGACGACTTGGAGACGAACAACCGAACTCCAAGGCCTTGTACAACTCATAGATTAACTATAGAGAGGGGTTCCCATCTAGGTTTAGGCACAAGCCTTTTTATCATCAACTCTAGGGTTTCAAGGAGGGGGTGGGGGCTTATATATAGGCCAGCCACGAGCTAGGGATAAAATAGGCATAAATAGGAAGTTCTGGGCGTTACATGGGCCAGGCCCAACCCGAGGCGCGCAGGCCCGATACACGTGGTCCGGAGACTCCGGTGTGATGGCCGGATACTGCAGTGGACCGGAGACTCGGTCAATCTCCGTGTCGTCTCGGAGGGGCCTTGGCATCTGGGTGCTGGTTTGGGGGTCGGTCCAGAGATGGACCGGAGACTCCGGTGTGGTAGACCGGAGACTCCGGTCTGGACCGGAGACTCCGGCCAAGCTTCAGCAGTTTCTTGCGTCTTCTCTTCCAGGCCTCTCGCTTGGGGGTCTTGATCACTGGGGTCCTCTTGTCATCTCCTCTTAGTGTCATGGTCATGGTCCTGGTCATAGCATTGGCACGAGTCTCAAGTAGGATTCCATTCACATGATAGCCAAAGGAGGGTGGGGTATGGAATGAGTTCACCTTTGAGGGTGTGGTTGATGTAGCATGGTGTGGACCAATGGTGAATGCCATGTGTTGGGCTGCAACATCTCCCCGCTTCAAACGAGTGTCCTCGGCAGTTCCATCATCATATAGGGAGGAAGGTGTGCGCAAGGTCTTGAGTGGGTATGTTGTGGGATCTCCGGTGTCGTAGCCTTGTTCAAATTAGTCGAAGATCTTGAAGTTGAGCTTGTCATCAAGGTGTGGTTGGAGATCTTGTAGCGTGTTCCTTTTAGGTGGTAGGTGAGGTTGTGTATCCTGCAAAACCGACAACAAGGAGAAAGAGTTGTATGAAGGATTGTTAGTATTGGGTACGCTCAAATCACTCTTCTCACGTGTGGTGGCTTGCGACGTGGCACTCATGATTTTTCCACTCATGTGGGGCTTGTAGCTCTCACTCACGTGTTGGTGGATCACTCTCGCACCACTCATCTCACAAGGGTCCTTAGCTTGCTTTATCTTGGGCAGCGACGTCATGTTGGAAGTGATAATTTGGCTTGGCGTCATAGGTTGTAGCACCAATGTCGTGTCTTTCCACTTAAAGGAGTATTGGTTGGAGGTACCATCATGTAGTGCACCCTTGTCGTATTGCCAAGGTCTTCCAAGGAGCATGTGACACACGGTCATAGGCACGACATCACACTCGACGGTGTCTTGATATGGACCAATCTTGAAGGCGACGTTGACCTTGTGTTTGATTTGAATGGTGCCATTGTCATCAAGCCACTTGACATGATAGGGCTGAGGGTGCTCCATGTATGGTAACTTGAGTTTCTCACAAAGGTCGATGCTCGCAAGGTTGTGACAACTTCCTCCATCAATGATAACTTTTATGGACTTGCCATCAATTCCAGCTCGGGTTTGGAAAATGTTGAGGCGTTGATCCTCTCTAGGGATGGAGTTGGTCGTCAAAACTTGGGCGATGACAAGTGAGGGGCTTGGATCATGTTCACAAAGAAGTGTGTCCTCATCTTGCATTGCGGCATCTTTTGGTATAGCGGCTTGGTTCATAGCTTCAAATTCGTCTTCACTCACGGAATATGTTGCGCCGTTCTCATCCGTTAGCATGACTCTTGTGTTGATGCACTCATAAGACTTGTGGCCCTTTCCTCCACACTTGTAGCAAACTACTTGACTTTCCGTTGTTGTGTTGGAGGTGGATGCCATAGGTGTTTTGGATTGCTTGGAGGAGCTTGTTGTTTGGTTTGTTGGCTTGGAGGGGCTACTCGAGTTGAGTGAAGCGTAGTACGCCCTTTGCTTCTCATAAGCATGTTCCTTTTGCAAGTGGCGCTCGGCCTTGGTTGCTTGGTGAAGAAGGTTCACGAGAGTCTTGTAAGGTTGGAAATCGACTATCTTGCGTATTGGGCGGCTCAAACCGTTGAGGAACCGTGCTATTGTTTGCTCCTCGAGTTCCTTCACATCGGCTCTCATCATAGTCATCTCCATCTCCTTATAGAACTCTCCAATTGTCTTTGTGCCTTGCTTCAAGTTTTGTAGCTTGTCGAAGAGGTCTTGGCGATAGTGCTCGGGGAGAAATCTTGCATATATCACATTCTTCATCTCGGTCCAAGTGGTGACCGGTGGCTCTTCTTGCTTCTCACAATTGCTTTGGTAGTCTTCCCACCAAACATTGGCGTAGTCCTCAAACTCAAGGGCTGCCATTGCCACTTTCTTCTCTTCGGAAAAGTTGTGGACTCGGAAGATCTTGTCGACTTTGAGCTCCCATTCAAGGTATGCATCGGCATTTTCTTCTCCTTTGAACTTGGGCATAACGAACTTGAGCTTCCCAAACTTGCCATCATCACGCTCATGGTGGTTGTTGCGACGTTCTTGGTGCATACTTGCGTCACTTGGAGGGCGTGGCGGCGGAGGAGGAGGTTCTTGATTGCCTTGAGGTTGTTGTGGGGGGTTTTCTTGATGATGCTCGAAGTCTCTTCTTCGCCGTTGGTCGGCATCATTGACGTTCATAGCTTGACGGTGTCGGTGGTGCTGTTGTGCATGTCGGTTATTGCGTCGAGCTTGGCGTGCATCCTCATCATCATCACTTGTGTCCCATACCGGTTCTTGATTTTGTTGACGTTGCTCGTGGTGGTCATGAGGAGGATGGCGACGCCGATCATTATGGTTAGCTTCATCTTGGCGTTCTTGAGGTTGGTGCACGTCGATGATTGCTTGGTGTGGTGGTGGACCATGCTCTTGTCATTGTTGTTGAGGTTGGGGAGCATTTGGGTTCACCGCTTGAGGGCGACGATGACGAGCTTGTGGGTCCCCATTATGGTGGTGGGGTTTTCCGCGGTGGGAGTGTGACCTAGAAGACTCGCCATGTCGACTTGAGGAGCGTGTGCGGGAGGAACTTGACGAGCTTGAGCGATGACCGTGTCGGTTTCCAAGGTTGGCAATAGCTTGGTGAAGAGCTTGGAATTGAGCATGGTGCTCCTCTTGACGTTGCCGCTCACGGTACTCAAATTCTCGAAAAGTATCATCAAGACGGTGCTCAAGTTGCTCAAATTGATTGTTGAATTCTTGGCGTTGCGCCCATAAGTTGTGGCGCGTGGCAAAGCAATCTTGGTTGTTGAAATTGCTATCTCCACTAGCTCCACTTGCCCTAGACATGGTGCACAAACACACTTGATAGATATGGTGAGATTGGTGGAATGGTAATTGCTACCTTGCCTCACCGGAGTCAACGATTGGAAAGATTGTTGTTGCCGAGAGCAAAGCGAATAGCGGGTACACAAGACACACACACACAAAGGCCTATGGTGGTAGGTTAGAAAGGTGGATAGAAAATGGAACAACCAAAAGAAAAGGATATTGTCAAAAGTGGGTAAAATCCAACAAAAACAAAGTCAAAAGAAAAGGTCAAAAAGGGTGACGAGAACATACGACTATACACACACGGTGGAGATTAATGTGGCTAGCACGACTATGAAAAATGTGCAAAGAACAAAATTGGACCTAACGAAGACTAATGCTCGGTGTCGTGCCAACACTAGGAGAGACCGTAGCCCGTTCGCACAAGATTGAGAAGCAACGGATTTTGTACGCTTGCCTTGCTCTTGCTCACACTCTTGCTTAGAAGCTTTGGACTCTCTTTAGCTATTGGTATCTTTTTCTTTCTTTTATTTTGCTAAGAAGCTTTTTTTGTACACTATGGAGTCAATTTTGTTATTGCCTCTATATCATGACTAAGCAAGAGCAAGCGCACAATGCTTCGGCAAACATAGGAGGGCTACTCTCGGTAGGTTAGGTAACACACACAGGAAGAAGGGGGTTAACAATGGTTGTGCAAGTTATACCTTTTGGTGATGTTGAACTTGCAATCGTTGGTGAAGGGATGGTTCGAGTTCCGCGGTGTCGATGTCGAGCACGAGGTGTTGTTGGCGTTGCGGAAGCTTGTTGGTTGATAGACACTCAGGCGAAACACAAACACACAAAGGAAATTAGTCGAAAAAGGAAGAGGGGTCAAAAAATTTATCAGGGCCGGAGACTCCGGTGTGTTGGGGCCGGAGATTCCGGTGTGGTCCGGAGACTCCGGTGTGATGACCGGAGACTCGATCTGTTCCAAAGACGACAAATTTCGAGTTCGGGAGCGGAAATTGCCTTTAACCCTCAAATCCAGAAAATTTCGACCAAATTGGGCTAGGAAACGCAGGGCAAAGGTAGACCAAATCCAAGGACAAGTTTCTAATGGATCAAAACCACAATCAACTCACCAAATCAAGAGATCGATCCAAAAGCAAATTGGGGCTACATTTTTTGGTATTTTCGAATTTATGGTGGATATGGGGGAACGAAGTCAAATCCGTGGCAACCAAAAGCTGTTGATACCAGTTGATATGGGATCCCTTGGGGGGATTGACCCTAGGGTGGACGATCTTCACGGATTTGATGCGGGGAGTGAGGGGAAACCCGATGAACACGATGAACGCAACACAAATGCAAGGTAAAGATACAAACACACACAATCACAGCCCGATTCGATTTGCTCCTGTTGGCTCGAACAACCAATCCAATAGAATCCTCGGCGAGAGACCGTTAGGTAGAATCACCAAAGGAGAGATCGGCAAGCGGATGATAGAATCCAAATCAAAGGAGAGAGTAGCAACCAAGTAGAATCCCAAAGGGAGAGACCTAGCACTAATAGAATCCTTGATGAGGAGAGACCAAACACTTGAGGAGGGTCTTGACGACTTGGAGACGAACAACCAAACTCCAAGGCCTTGTACAACTCATAGATTAACTATAGAGAGGGGTTCCCATCTAGGGTTAGGCACAAGCCTTCTTTCATCATCAACTCTAGGGTTTCAAGGAGGGGTGGGGGCTTATATATAGGCCATCCACGAGCTAGGGGTAAAAGAGGCATAAATAGGAAGTTCTGGGCGTTACATGGGCCAGGCCCAACCCGAGGCGCGCAGGCCCGATACACGTGGTCCGGAGACTCCGGTGTGATGGCCGGAGACTCGGTGCTGGACGGAGACTCGGTCAATCTCCGTGTCTTCTCGGAGGGCCTTGACCGCATCTGGCGCTGGTTTGGGGGTTGGTCCGGAGATGGACCGGAGACTCCGGTGTGGTAGACTGGAGACTCCGGTCTGGACCGGAGACTCCGGCCAAGCTTCAGCAGTTTCTTGCGTCTTCTCTTTCAGGCCTCTCGCTTGGGGGTCTTGATCACTGGGGTCCTTTTGTCATCTCCTCTTGGTGTCATGGTCATGGTCCTGGTCATAGCATTGGCACGAGTCTCAAGTAGGATTCCATTCACATGATAGCCAAAGGAGGGTGGGGTATGGAATGAGTTCACCTTTGAGGGTGTGGTTGATGTAGCATGGTGTGGACCAATGGTGAATGCCATGTGTTGGGCTGCAACATGGACTCTTCAAACGAATTTCAGTAGCATGTGTAGAATCAGATTTAGTGTTCTTTGGTGGTATAAAATCTGCAGCAACAATCTAATTCTCACTTTTATTTTTCTCCTCAGTTTTAGCTCTACTAGCTCTAGCAAGATCATCTTTTAAAATATGTTCGGGAGTCATAGGTTTTAGACCAATTTTCTTTCCATCATGCATAAGAGAATAGTGATTAGTTTTGCCATTATGAACAGATTCTATATCAAATTGCCATGGTCTACCAAGTAACAAAGAACAAGCTTGCATAGGTACAACATCACAATCAACAAAATCAGAATATGTACCAATAGTAAAATGCACGCGTCCCGTTCTTGTTACCTTGATCTTGCGAGAACTCTCAAACCATTGGATGTAATATGAATGTGGGCGTTGTCTTGTTGGAAGCGCAAGCTTCTCTACCATGTCAACACTAGCCAGATTATTACAACTCCCTCCATCAATGATGATCCGTATAGCTCTTTCCTTGACAACACCACGTGTTTGGAACAGGTTGTGGCGTTGATCTTTCTCAGATTTGCTCAATTGCACACTCAACACACGTTGTCTAATTAAGCTCGTGTATTGATCAGCAACTTCAGCTCCCATTACCTCTGTCTCTTCATCAGCATTAGAATTGTCTCCATCTCGAGCAGAAATAAGGGCTAGTGTATCTTCATCAAAGTCACTCGATGAATCGTATTGACCATCTTCCCGCACCATTATCACACGTTGTGTTGTGCACTGTCTCTCAATATGACCAAAACCCCAGCAGTTGCGGCATTGTATATCCTTTGTCTTACCCGTGGAAGCCATACAAGATGCACTACGAGCAGGAGCATTGGATGATGGTGGAGGAGCAGCTGGAACTCTTGTGGTGGTCTTGGATGTGGTAGTAGCTGGTGGCGAATCACGAGGAGGCGCTGATTGTCAGGATGTCCAAGTGGATGTGCGACCTGCAGAATTATTAGTCCTCCTCCATGGTGTTTGGCGATCCTGCACTTCACGTTCAGCTTTGCAAGCAAGATGAAACAAACGAGTGATAGAATTATATTCCTTATAATCTAAGATGTGCTGAATGTCCTTGTTTAATCCACCAAAGAAACATGCAAGCATTTGTTCATTAGATTCAACAAGACCACACCGAACCACCCCCGTTTGCAATTCCTGATAATACTCTTCTACATAATTTTTCCCTTGCTCTAAACGTGTCAGATTCTTTAGTAAATCACGTTGATAAGTGGGAGGTATAAAACGAACACGCATAGCAGTTTTTAAAGCAGTCCAAGTACTAGGAATATTAGTAGGATTTAAACGACAATACTCAGACCACCAAAGGGAAGCAAATTTAGTAAATTCACATGTAGCAACACTAACACGCATATTCTCAGGATATTTTAAGCATGCAAAACGTTGTTCTACTTCCATCTCCCATGTAAGATATGCATCAGGATTATATTTACCCTCAAAAGATGGAATATTTAATTTAAGCTTTGCAACATGATCATCATCACGTACCGGTGGTCGAGCGTTGCGGTAGTAATGTCGGGGACGGCCAGGTACTGTGGAGGTTGTTCAACCTCCTTGTCAAGCAGATCGTCGTCCGGGTCGTAGTAGTACCGTCGTTTGTCCCCAATGTCGCAGTGAGGTCCGAGGTGCGCCAGTCGCAGCAGTAGCCACCGGGGTGCGGCGCGTGAACCAGACCCGTGATCGGAATGCGCCATGCGCCATGTGTGGGTGCGGGTGCGGGCAATCTGTTCAAAAGCTCCTTGAACCGAACGTCAAGCTTGGCGTTGAAGGATTTGTCGAGTCCATCGATCTTGTCCACGGCGTTGGTGAGCTTGGTGTCAAACTCCCCTAGGCGCGTATCCACGTCTTCGGTAGCGACCAAGAGCGGAGAAGTGGGCATGTAGTTCTTCGTTCGTCATTGTGGCAGGGTTCCGCGAAGTATCTGTCATGGTTAGTCCTTAAAAAGCACAGGTATATACTAGGGAAATATGGTGGAAGGCACGCGTAATCCGTCAAGCAATATACGAAGCTCTTACAAGTTCTTACCAAACAGCAGGAAAAGGCGATGTGCAACCGCGAGGATCAGTGGGTCTAGAAATTGAACCGAGCGATTACCAGGAGTCGAAACACCGCACGTGGAGAGTATCTGTGGAGCTCTGGAAGGCTTAGCAAAGGGGGTTAGCAATTATCAAAACAGCAATGCAAAAGTTGAAAGAATGGTCAACGACGGTACTGTGCTGGTCCTAGGCTAGAACGTACTAGAGACGTGAGCCTAGATCACCAACGATGTCACGACGCGACACAACAAGCAATGTATGAAGATATGGCACCCTGAAAAGCGAACCGAGAGGTGGAAAATCACTATGATGGCGAGTGTCTAGAACTGATCTACGGGGTCTAAAAATAGGTTAGCCCCAAAAAAAATTCGAACTTTTTTATTTTGCTCCGGAAAGCGCCACAGCGTAAAAATATCGCTATAACGGCCGATGGAGAAAAGTGATCCCCAAAGCCGAAAACTAGTATAGCCAGAAAAAAAATTCGGAGGCGGTTCCAGACTTTTTTTTTGCTCTCCTTCTGCCCTTACGACCGGACACTTAGCTCGACACGGACTTTAGCTGAACACGGAAACAACAAAGAAGGAAAGTAAAAGGAAATAACTAGGAACAATAACTCTACTCGGACTCGCATGGCGGGAAAACTGATCGGATCTGTGTCGCGGTAGGAAGGCAGTGGCGGAGTTTTAGGGTTTATGGTGGCTGGGTGTATGGCGGCGGAATATGGTGGCGGTGATCGGCGAGTGTGGCGGTGACTACTATGATCAGAACTCGAAACTCTAAGGGACGAGACACTAAGACCAGCAACTCGACGCGACGATGTAGACACAAATTCAACAATGCAAAAACTAAAAAGATAATGCGAGGCGTAGATTGGTTATGGGATGGATCTAAACTCGAACTGTGTTTTTGGCATTTTCGTGGGTTATAGGTAAAAACAGATCTAATCTACGAAAACAATAAAATCTCACCGAGCAACCTGAAATCTGATACCACTTGATAGGGCAAAGGTGTCCGATCTTTCGATGAGATGATGATAATCGATTTGGTGGAGTTTGGGCTTGACGATCCGACTACACGTGCGAGCACGAGCGCCAATGCAATCGCTAGGCCAATCTCCTAGAGGTTACCGATCCTGCGTGAACACGATCAGCCTGACCAACGAGGGTCTTAATTCCTACCTGAAATCGAGAAAAAGTAAGAACTAATATTGCAATCAAGATATTGCGGATTAAGAGGAAAGCTTTATTGAAAAGGTGGGATCCTGAATAGGTGCGAATTACAACAGGCCTCTGCGATGCTCGAGCCTTGGCGAAGTTGCTATGATGGCTAACTTAATGTCTAAACAAAATCCGAGTCTAGGGGGACGACTATGGGGAGTATTTAAGGGCGAAAAGGTGGGGTTTCGGCCAGCCATGGAAGTGGTGGTCGAATCCAACCCTAGAAGTCCTTTTCCCCTCAAATACGGACTCTAAAAAGTGTCTAATTAAAATCCTGCGAAAATTACATGGGCCTGGCCCAAAATAAAGGTGTCCCAGCACCATATTAAGCTATGGACGAATTCTTGAAGTATCGGTCTTGAATATTTCGTCCAAGCCTTCTTTCTTCATTATGGTGGCCTCAAAGTTCTGAAATCTTCATCCGTGGCCTTCTCTTGGATCATCACACGCTTGCTGCCATCTCCATGCATGGCCATGCTCCAATGCTTGTCCATCTCATCCATGCTTGGTCCATCATACCTAAGAGTAAGAAATACATTTAATTTAGGCAGCATCATATTCTCATGTATGTGAGGAATAGTTCCAAGAAACGAAAGTACCTGATAGTTAAGTTGTTTGGCACAAGATCTTGTGATGGGTCCTTGTATGTGTGTAGTTGTAGGTACAACAGTTGTATCAATAGAAGGGATGTCCACATCACTTCGTAGACAAACTAAGTTAATTAGCCAAGCTAAGTTGTATCAACGGTTGTATCAACGGTCCTTGTATATTCGTAGTCAAGCTAAGTTGAATCGTCGGCATGCAAAGTGGGTTGAATTTATTGAGTCTTTTCCTTATGTTATCAAACACAAAAAGGGTAAAGATATTATTATTGTTGATGCTTTGTCGCGCCGTTATACTTTGTTATCTCAACTTGACTTTAAAATATTTGGATTAGAAACTATTAAGGAACAATATGTGCATGATGCTGAATTTAAAGATGTGTTGCAGAATTGTAGAGATGGTAGAACATGGAACAAGTTCGTCTTCAATGATGGATTTGTGTTCCGTGCTAACAAACTATGCATTAGGATAGTTACATTCGTCTTTGTTGTTACAGGAGGCGCATGGAGGACGATTGATGGGACACTTTGGTGTCAAGAAGATGGAGGATGTTCTTGCTGCACACTTCTTTTGGCCACGTATCCGTCGAGATGTTGAGCGATTTGTGGCACGCTGTCCTACTTGTCAAAAAGCTAAGTCTCGCCTTAATCCACATGGTTTATATATGCCTCTTCCTGTTCCTAGTGTTCCTTGGGAGGATATTTCTATGGACTTTGTTTTGGGATTGCCACGAACACAGAAGGGGAGGGATAGTATTTTTGTTGTTGTGGATCGATTTTCTAAGATGGCACACTTTATTCCTTGTCATAAAACGGATGATGCTGCGCATATTGCTGATTTGTTCTTTCGTGAAATTGTTCGTTTGCATGGTGTGCCAAATACTATTGTTTCTGATCGTGATACTAAATTTCTTAGCCACTTTTGGAGATGTTTATGGGCTAAGTTGGGGACTAAATTGCTGTTTAGTACTACATGTCATCCCCAAACTGATGGACAAAGTGAAGTAGTAAATAGAACTTTGTCTACTATGTTGCGGGCTGTTTTAAAGAAGAAATTAAAATTGTGGGAAGAGTGTTTACCTCATATAGAATTTTCTTATAATCGTTCGCTGCATTCTACCACAAAGATATGCCCGTTTGAGATCGTCTATGGTTTTGTTCCTCGTGCACCTATTGATTTATTGCCTTTACCTACTTCGGTGCAACATAATTTGGATGCTACACAACGCGCTGCAATGATATTAAACTTGCATAAGACTACTAAAGATAACATCGAACATATGAATGCTAAGTATAAACTTGCTGGGGATAAAGGGAGAAAGCATGTTGTGTTTGATGTTGGCGATCTTGTTTGGTTACACTTGCGTAAGGATCGCATTCTTGATTTACGCAAGTCTAAGTTAATGCCGCGTGCTGCTGGTCCCTTTAAGGTGTTAGAGAAAATAAATGATAATGAATATACACTTGAGTTGCCGGCAGACTTTGGTACGGTTAGTCCTACGTTTAACATTGCAGATTTGAAGCCTTACTTTGGTGAGGAAGATGAGATTGCTTCGAGGACGACTTCAATTCAAGAATGGGAGCATGATGTGGACATCCCTTCTATTGATACAACCGTTGTACCTACAGCTACACACATACAAGGACCCATCACAAGATCTCGTGCAAAACAACTTAACTATCAGGTACTTTCGTTTTTTGGAACTATTCCTCACATACATGAGAATATGATGCTGCCTAAATCAGATGTATTTCTTACTCTTAGGACTGATGGACCAAGCATGGATGAGAGGGACAACCATTGGAGCATGGCCATGCATGGAGATGGCAGCAAGCGTGTGATGATCCAAGAGAAGGCCATAGATGAAGATTTCAGAACTTTGAGGCCACCATAATGAAGAAAGAACGCTTGGATCAAATATTCAAGATCAATACTTCACAAATTCGTCCATAGCTTAATATGGTGTTGCGACACCTTTATTTTGGGCCAGGCCCATGTAATTTTTGCAGGATTTTAATTAGCCACCACTTCCATGGCTGGCCGAAACCCCACCTTTTCGCCCTTAAATACTCCCCATAGCCGTCCCCCTAGACTCGGATTTTGTTTAGACATTAAGTTAGCCATCATAGCAACTTCGCCAAGGCTCGAGCGTCGCAGAGGCCTCTTGTACTTCGCACCTATTCAGGATCCCACTTTTTCAATAAAGCTTTCCTCTTAATCCGCAATATCTTGATTGCAATATTAGTTCTTACTTGTTCTTGATTTCAGGTAGGAATTAAGACCCTCGCTGGTCAGGCTGATCGTGTTCACGCAGTTAGCCATCATAGCAACTTCGCCAAGGCTCGAGCGTCGCAGAGGCCTCTTGTACTTCGCACCTATTCAGGATCCCACCTTTTCAATAAAGCTTTCCTCTTAATCCGCAATATCTTGATTGCAATATTAGTTCTTACTTGTTCTCGATTTCAGGTAGGAATTAAGACCCTTGGTCGCCGATCGGTGATCGTGTTCACGCAGGATCGGTAACCTCCAGGAGATTGGCCTAGCGATTGCATTGTCGCTCGTGCTCGCACGTGTAGTCGGATCGTCAAGCCCGAACTCCACCAAATCGATTATCGCCATCTCATCGAAAGATCGGACACCTTTGCCTTATCAAGTGATACTCGGACCAGCACAGTACCATTGTTGAGCATTCTTTCAACTTTTGCATTGCTGTTTTGATAATTGCTAACCCCCTTTGCTAAGCCTTCCCAGAGCTCCACAGATACTCTTCACGTGCGGTGTTTCGACTCCTGGTAATCGCTTGGTTCAATCTCTGGACCCACTTATCCTCGCGGTTGCACATCGCCTTTTCCTGCTGTTTCGTAAGAACTTGTAAGAGCTTCGTATATTGCTTGACTGATTACGCGTGCCTTCCACCATATTTCCGATATATACATGCTTTTAAGGACTAACCATAGCGGATACTTTGTGGAACCACGCCACAATGACGAATGAAGAACTACACGCCCACTTCTCGCGCTCTTGGTCATCGCGAAGACGTGGATACGCGCCTAGGGAGTTTCACCAAGCTCACCAACGCCGTGGACAAGATCGATGGACTCGAAATCCTTCAACGCCAAGCTTGACGTTCGGTTCAAGGAGATTTTGAACATCTTGCACCCGCACCCGCACCACACATGGCGCACGCGCATTCCGATCACGGTCGATCTGGCTGGTTAATTGTCGCCAGACTCGGCGGCTACTCTGCGGTGCCGACGCACCAGACTTCCAGCACTGCTGCGACATTGGGACAGATGTAGGTACTACTACGACCCCGACGACGGCGATCATTTTACGAGGAGGTTGAACAACCTCCACGGTACTGCTGGCCGTCCGACATTACTACCGCTCGACCACCGATGCGTGATGATGATCATGTTGCAAAGCTTAAATTAAATATTCCATCTTTTGAGGGTAAATATAATCGATGCATATCTTACATGGGAGATGGAAGTAGAACAACGTTTGCATGCTTAAAATATCCTGAGAATATGCGTGTTAGTGTTGCTACATGTGAATTTACTAAATTTGCTTCCCTTTGGTGGTCTGAGTATTGTCGTTTAAATCCTACGAATATTCCTAGTACTTGGACTGCTTTAAAAACTGCTATGCGTGTTCGTTTGGTACCTCCCACTTATCAACGTGATTTACTAAAGAATCTGACACGTTTAGAGCAAGGAAAAATTCTCTAGAAGAGTATTATCGAATTGCAAACGGGATGGTTCTGTGGTCTTGTTGAATCTAATGAACAAATGCTTGCACGTTTCTTTGGTGGATTAAACAAGGACATTCAGACATCTTAGATTATAAGGAATATAATTCTATCACTCGTTTATTTCATATTGCTTGCAAAGTGAACGTGAAGTGCAGGATCGCCAAACACCATGGAGGAGGACTAATAATTTCGCAGTCGCACATCCACTTGGACATCCCGACAATCGCCGCCTCGTGATTCGCCACCAGCTACTACCACATCCAAGACCACCACAAGATTTCCATTGCTCCTCCACCATCATCCAATGCTCCCGTCGTAGTGCATCTTCTATGGCTTCCACGGGTAAGACAAAGGATATACAATGCCGCAAGTCTTGGGGTTTTGGTCATATTGAGAGGTGCACAACACAACGTGTGATGATGGTGCGGGAAGATTGTCAATACGATTCAGAGTGACTTTGATGAAGATACACTAGCCCTTATTTCTCGAGATGGAGATGGAGACAATTTGATGAAGAGACAGAGGTAATGGGAGTTGAAGGCGCTGATCAATACAAGAGCTTAATTACACAATGTGTTGAGTGTGCAATTGAGCAAATTTGAGCAAGATCAACGCATACAACTGTTCCAAACACGTGGTGTTTTCAAGGAAAGAGCTATACGGATCATCATTGATGGAGGGAGTTGTAATAATCGGCGGTGTTGACATGGTAGAAGCTTGCGCTTCCAACAAGACAACGCCCACATTCATATTACATCCAATGGTTTGAGAGTTCTCAAGATCAAGGTAACAAGAACTGCAGCGTGCATTTTACTATTGGTACATATTCTGATTTTGTTGATTGTGATGTTGTACCTATGCAAGCTTGTTCTTTGTTACTTGGTAGACCATGGCAATTTGATAGAGAATCTGTTCATAATGGCAAAACTAATCACTATTCTCTTATGCATGATGGAAAAAAAATTGGTAAAAAACCTATGACTTTAACAGATTTTAAAAGATGATCTTGCTAGAGCTAGTAGAGCTAAAACTGAGGAGAAAAATAAAAGTGAGAATCTGATTGTTGCTGCAGATTTTATACCACCAAAGAACACTAAATCTGATTCTACACATGCTACTGAAATTCGTTTGAAAAGTCCATGTATGCTTGCAAATAAAATTGATATTGTTGAACTAGATGTAAACAATACTCAATGTTATGCAATTGTCTGCAAAGAGGTTTTGTTTTCATTTGAGGATATGCCTCCTTCTTTGCCACCCTCTATTGCTAACCTTTTGCAGGAATATGAGGACGTCTTTCCCGCTGAGCTGCCACCGGGACTACCTCCTATTAGAGGAATTGAGCACCAAATTGATCTAATTCCTGGTGCCACGTTGCCCAACCGCGCGCCATATAGAACCAATCGAGAGGAGACAAAGGAGATACAACGCCAAATTCAGGAACTACTCGACAGAGATCATATTCGTGAGTCCCTTAGCCCCTGTGCTGTTCCTATTATATTGGTACGTAAGAAAGATGGTTCTTCGCGCATGTCTACTGATTGTAGAGCTATCAATAATATTCCTTTTCGATATCGTCATCCTATTCCTCGTTTAGATGACATGCTTGATGAATTGAGTGGCTCTACCATGTTTTCTAAAGTTGATTTGCGTAGTGGTTACCACCAGATTCATATGAAATTAGGAGATGAATGGAAAACAGCATTTAAAACTAAGTTCGGTTTATATAAGTGGTTAGTAATGCCGTTTGGTTTAACTAATGCACCTAGCACTTTCATGAGATTAATGAACGAAGTTTTACGTGCTTTCATTGGACGTTTTGTGGTAGTCTACTTTGATGATATTCTGATTTATAGCAAATCTTTAGAGGATCATTTGGACGTTTTGTGGTAGTCTACTTTGATGATATTCTGATTTATAGCAAATCTTTAGAGGATCATTTGGACCATTTACGTGTTGTTTTCAATGCTTTACGTGATGCACGTTTGTTTGGTAACCTTGAGAAATGCACCTTTTGCACCAATCGAGTTGTGTTTCTTGGCTATGTTGTTACATCATAGGGTATTGAAGTGGATCCAACCAAGATTGAAGCTATTGAGAATTGGCCGCAGCCCAAGACGGTCACACAAGTGAGGAGTTTTCTTGGCCTCGCTGGTTTTTATAGGCGCTTTGTCAAAGACTTTGGATCAATTGCCGCGCCGCTGAATGAGCTTACCAAGAAGGATGTGCCCTTTGTTTGGGGCGATGCACAACAACAGGCCTTCGTCATATTGAAAGATAAGCTAACACATGCTCCCTTACTCCAACTTCCTGATTTTACTAAGACTTTTGAGCTTGAATGTGATGCTAGTGGAATTGGTTTGGGAGGGGTCTTATTACAAGAGGGAAAACCTGTTGCATATTTTAGTGAGAAATTTAGTGGGGCTAGTCTGAACTATTCTACTTATGATAAAGAATTATATGCCTTGGTTCGGACATAGAAACTTGGCAACATTATCTATGGCCTAAAGAATTTGTTATACATTCTGATCATGAATCTTTGAAGCATATTCGTAATCAAGCTAAGTTGAATCGTCGGCATGCAAAGTGGGTTGAATTTATTGAGTCTTTTCCTTATGTTATCAAACACAAAAAGGGTAAAGATAATATTATTGTTGATGCTTTGTCGCGCCGTTATACTTTGTTATATCAACTTGACTTCAAAATATTTGGATTAGAAACTATTAAGGAACAATAAGTGCATGATGCTGAATTTAAAGATGTGTTGCAGAATTGTAGAGATGGTAGAACATGGAACAAGTTCGTCTTCAATGATGGATTTGTGTTCCGTGCTAACAAACTATGCATTCCGGATAGTTTTGTTCGTCTTTTGTTGTTACAGGAGGCGCATGGAGGAGGATTGATGGGACACTTTGGTGTCAAGAAGACGGAGGATGTTCTTGCTGCACACTTCTTTTGGCCACGTATGCGTCGAGATGTTGAGCGATTTGTGGCACGCTGCACTACTTGTCAAAAAGCTAAGTCTCGCCTTAATCCACATGGTTTATATATGCCTCTTCCTGGTCCTAGTGTTCCTTGGGAGGATATTTCTATGGACTTTGTTTTGGGATTGCCACGAACACAGAAGGGGAGGGATAGTATTTTTGTTGTTGTGGATCGGTTTCCTAAGATGGCACACTTTATTCCTTGTCATAAAATGGATGATGCTGCGTATATTGCTGATTTGTTCTTTCGTGAAATTGTTCGTTTGCATGGTGTGCCAAATACTATTGTTTCTGATCGTGATACTAAATTTCTTAGCCACTTTTGGAGATGTTTTTGGGCTAAGTTGGGGACTAAATTGCTGTTTAGTACTACATGTCATCCCCAAAATGATGGACAAACTGAAATAGTAAATAGAACTTTGTCTACTATGTTACGGGCTGTTTTAAAGAAGAACTTAAAAATGTGGGTAGAGTGTTTACCTCATATAGAATTTGCTTATAATCGTTCGCTGCATTCTACCACAAAGATGTGCCCGTTTGAGATCGTCTATGGTTTTGTTCCTCGTGCACCTATTGATTTATTGCCTTTACCTACTTCGGTGCAACATAATTTGGATGCTACGCAACACGCTGCAATGATATTAAACTTGCATAAGACTACTAAAGATAACATCGAACATATGAATGAGTATAAACTTGCTGGGGAAAAAGGGAGAAAGCATGTTGTGTTTGATGTTGGCGATCTTGTTTGGTTACATTTGCGTAAGGATCGCTTTCCAGAATTTATGCAAGTCTAAGTTAATGCCACGTGCTACTGGTCCCTTTAAGGTGTTAGAGAAAATAAATGATAATGCATATACACTTGAGTTGCCTGCAGACTTTGGTACGGTTAGTCCTACGTTTAACATTGCAGATTTGAAGCCCTACTTTGGTGAGGAAGATGAGATTGCGTCGAGGACGACTTCAATTCAAGAAGGGGAGCATGATGTGGACATCCCTTCTATTGATACAACCGTTGTACCTACAGCTACACACATACAAGGACCCATCACAAGATCTCGTGCCAAACAACTTAACTATCAGGTACTTTCGTTTCTTGGAACTATTCCTCACATACATGAGAATATGATGCTGCCTAAATCGGATGTATTTCTTACTCTTAGGAATGATGGACCAAGCATGGATGAGAGGGACAAGCATTGGAGCATGGCCATGCATGGAGATGGCGACAAGCGTGTGATGATCCAAGTGAAGGCCACGGATGAAGATTTGAACTTTGAGGCCATCATAATGAAGAAAGGCTTGGACGAAATATTCAAGATCAATACTTCACGAATTCGTCCATAGCTTAATATGGTGCTGCGACACCTTTATTTTGGGCAGCCCATGTAATTTTCAGGATTTTAATTAGCCACTTTTAGAGTCCGTATTTGAGGGAAAAGGACTTCTAGGGTTGGATTCGCCACCACTTCCATGGCTGGCGAAACCCACCTTTTCAGCTTAAATACTCCCCATAGCCGTCCCCTAGACTCGGATTTTGTTTAGACATTAAGTTAGCCATCATAGCAACTTCGCCAAGGCTCGAGCGTCAGAGGCCTCTTGTGCCGCACCTATTCAGGATCCCACCTTTTCAATAAAGCTTTCCTCTTAATCCGCAATATCTTGATTGCAATATTAGTTCTTACTTGTTCTCGATTTGGTAGGAATTAAGACCCTCATGGTCGGTGATCGTGTTCACGCAGGATCGGTAACCTCCAGGAGATTGGCCTAGCGATTGCATTGGCGCTCGTGCTCGCACGTGTAGTCGGATCGTCAAGCCCGAACTCCACCAAATCGATTATCGCCATCTCATCGAAAGATCGGACACATTTGCCTTATCATAAATCTCTTCGGTTGTAGATGTGTTGTTGCCACTAGGGAGAAAACAACGGTCTCTTGTTCATGGAACATGTGGACTGTTTACCTTACACACTTTGCTTAAAGCAGTTGTCTGTTGCTTGCAACTTAATACTGGAGGGGGGGTCGGATGATAACCTGAAGGTGGACTTCTAGTTATAGATGCAGCTGGATGGCGGTCTATGTATATTGTTGTATTACCCAATCGAATCTCATAGGATCTTTCTGACTCGTAATTGCATTGTTATGCATTGCTCAGTTCCTGTCAATTGCTCTGCTGTAATTTGTTTACCCTTCATGCCATGGTGTTTATCTAAGCAGAGCACCTCTAGTGAACTATGGACCCCGGTCCAATCTTTACCATTGATACATCTTCCACTGTTACTTTTTTACTTGCTGCAAACCATTGCCTTCCACACCATACGTTTAATCCTTTGTTACAACAAACCAGTGAGCTTGACGACCTCACTGATTCGTTGGGGCAAAGTCTTGAGTTTGTGTTGTGCAGGTCTCCGCGTTGCTAGCAACACCTGTGTGATGTTTCCTTCCTCCTTCTGGTTCGATAATTAGTCTAGTTTGGTTTGCTTGCTTTACTCAAAAACACAAAAAAAATTAGTTCCCACTCTGGTTGCTGGTCTGTTATTGCCTTGCTTGGTCATGCTTTCTATCAATGGATGGTTTCTTTGAAACTAGTTCTTATTGGCAAGGTGGGTTCACGGAAGAACAAAAGTCTTATTATAAGGAACACCGTTTGTCACAAAAAGGGAAACACTTATGGGCACAAATTGATAAATTGAATACTATTGCTAGAGAGGTGTGCTCTACTTATAATGTTACTTATTGCTTTGATAAAGCTTGTTGTTGTAGGAGGTATAAACACCTCCCTTTTCAATGTGAGTTTAATGAGAATATTACCATATCCTCTTATGTTAAGGGAAATTATGACTTTTATGATGTGGAAAAAATTGAAGAATTTATTGCTTTCAAGGGTGCATTTGAACTTGCTAGTTTTCTTGAAAATACTAATGATGCACCTTATGAACATGAGGTTTATGAGATACTTAAATTCTTCTTTGATAATTACAAGGAAGAAAATGGCTATATTCTTGAATATTTTAATAAATGCTTTCCACAAATGGAAGAGACTAATACCTTGCAGGATCCTATGGAAGACGAAATTGTTGAAACTGGAATCTCATTAGATGAAAAAGAGGAGGAGAGTGATGAACAAAAGAGGAAGAATGGATTATCTACCCATGCCTACCTTCTAATGAGAGTAACTCTTTATCCCTTACATTATTTGATTGTCCCCCATGCTTACCAAAGGAGGATGAATGTTATGTTCCTGTGGATCCTTTTGAAATATCTACTTTGGGTAAAACCTGTGAAGGTTTTAACCCCACTATTTTTGAGCTTGATAGAAATTATGTGTTTGTAGATCGTGAAAATCATGCTTTATGTGATAGCTATATTGTTGAGTTTGTTCATGATGCTACTGAAAATTATTATGAGAGAGGAAAGTATGGTTGTAGAAGTTTTTATGGTACTGAAACACCTCTCTATGTTCTAAAAGTTTTGAAGTTACTCTTGTTTTATCTTCCTATGCTTGTCACTTTGTACTTTGTGGATTTATTTGTGTACAAGATTCCGATGCATAGGAAGAGGGTTAGACTTAAATGTGTTTTGAATTTGCTTCTTGATGATCTCTTTGACTTCAATTCATATTTCTTATGTGAGCATCTTCTCAAGCTTCTTGTGCCTAACTTAAAGGCGTTAAAGAAAAGTACTTGTTGGGAGATAACCCAAGAGTTTCCTTGAGTCTTGGAAGTTATTACTTTAGTAATGACCTCTCCTTATCTTTTTTGTTTGCTTTTTGTGCCAAGAATGACCTCTAATGAGAGGGAAGTAAGATTTGGGGAGTTGCTGTCCCGAAACAGATTTCTGTCCTCCACCAAAAAAATTCGTGAGGAGGCTCTGTAACACGAATTAAGCTCAAAATTTACAAATAAATCCCCCATTATGTTAGCTAACTTTCGTTAGTTCGATACTTTTTTATTTCAACAACAGAAGATGTTCAAAAAATCGGTTTCTACCTGCTGGTCTATTTTGACAAATTTCTGCCATTATTTGCATTTGCTTCTTATTGATTCATTTTTTTAGTTCTCTTTAGTTGAATTGAGCTTTTTGAAGGAGTTACTACAGTAGCTTGTGTTTTTAGTGAAAAGACTTGTTGTTCCAAAGCTTTGCTAGGGGTCTAATATCTTTTGAATACGCTAATATTGCTAATGAAGATTGTGTGAAGTTTTGTATGAAGGAAAATTTTCAGGTGTAGAGAGAGGATGATGCAATGAGATGAAGAATGGACAAAATCTCAATCTTGGGGATGTCACCATGGTGTCACCCCAAGAAATATCCAATAGGTACAAGCGTCAAAGCTTGGGGATGCCCAAGGCATCCCCTTCTTCATCAATAAAAAACTTAGGTCTGTCTAGACACTTCGTTTTTATTGTTTCATGCACAGTTGTGTTGTTCTTGGAGCGTCTTAGTTTTCGTTTGCTTTGTTTAGTTTTCTTGAGTAGTTTGGACCCCCGTTCTTGCTGTGTTGTTTTGCAAATAAGTTCGCTTGGTGTTCGAAAGGAGTAATAAGTTCTTGCTTGAAGTGCGAGAGGAGCTTGCATTGACTGTGACTTAGACTTTAGCATGACATGCTAGGTGTTGTTTTAGTATTATGCTTAGTGATTATTGATGTAGCATGTCTTGTTCCAAACAATTGGGATTGCTTAGTGTGCCTTGAAGAAATCATGCGTTGTTTTAGCATGCAAAAGCGTAGTATTGTGGTATTCTCCTTTGATGCTTTGCTTGGGTTAACTTGGCACATGCTCACACCATGTTATGACTCTCACAAGTCACCATTAGCCTCTATGATCATGTATTCCTTGACTTGTAGTACCACTCTTTGCTTTGATTAGTATGCTTTATTGCACTGTATGTTTATGGCCATTATTGCTCTTTTAGTTGGTTGCTCCCAGTCTTTTGCTAGCCTCCACTTGTATGAGTAAGTTCTACTCATGCCTCCAACTCCCAAGAAACCAAGTTTTTCCAAAGTGTCCACTATAAACTCCTATGCATGGTGTGTTACACCATTCCAAGTATATTCTTGTTTTCAACTATCTTCCAATTAAAAACTATTTTGTTATGTGAAAACTTAGTGATTAAAGCCCTCACAAACTTGATGGCACACTTTATTCTTTGACTCTAATAAACTTGAACCATTGTGACAACTTTGTTATATATGCTTGCACTTATAAGTTGGAATTAGCAGAACCGTGCTGTCACGGGGAACATTTTCAACATTGCACTTGTACCTTGTTGTACTCAGTTGATAACATGTTCTTTTGTTATGTTCTTTTGTCACCGGTGTGAAATAAAGAGGGAACTTGTAAGTCCATCGAGTTTGTATCCTGTGTTAGAGAAATGCCTGGGCCGCTAGCCTAAGCCATGCCTAATCATGGTGGAAACTTGCAGCATCACCATAGTGACATCTATGAAGAATTCTTCTTATAAAAAAAGAGACACATTGAGAAAAGAGGAACGAGAGAAAAAAGCACCATATTCCCATGGTACATAAGAAGATTGCTGAGATGCTCATTGTCTGCTTGCCTTGTCATTTTGGTTATGAGAAAGCTCATGTACCATGTGCAAGGGGTACCCCGTTGGTGGTTCTCAATGATATGCAAATACTTATAGTGACAAGAACTTACCTGGACCCAAAGTTGAGTATGCATGAGGTGTGGCCCTCGTATTCAAGGGACTTGAGATTGCCAACTTATACTTCGTCAAGCATATACTCCAGCTTTGCCACTTTAATCTTAACCACTTCGAGATGCTTATGATAGGGGCAATGAGGGATGAAAGCTAACAAGTACCATAATTTTTGGAAGCTCTTTTTGAAACTTGTAATACATGCTTCCTTTATAAAAATGCCTTTCTTCCACCATTATTGAGTCTCCACCTTCTACCTTTAGGCACCATTAAGAGAACATGGTTGTCATTCTGTGTGTAGT
Organism: Avena longiglumis; assembly: GCA_030063025.1. Taxonomy (NCBI): domain Eukaryota; kingdom Viridiplantae; phylum Streptophyta; class Magnoliopsida; order Poales; family Poaceae; genus Avena; species Avena longiglumis. Next base: position 285,120,964 of record CP125975.1, read on the forward strand.
TTTCCAAAGCTTATTAATTGATGCATATTGTGTTATTACTTGTTCTTGTGCTATTTGTTTCTAGTCACCCTTGTGAACTTTGCAGGTGTTTTATGCCTATATTTGCTACTCTATGAGGGACAAGCTGATTGCCACTATGCCATGTTTTCTGCATGTGAAACAAACAAACGTTTTTCAATGCATGTTATTCATGATCTTTGTTTGTAGCTTGTCATGTTGCATGCATAGTTACTATGTCCTATTGTTAGAACTCCATCTTTCATGCACATGTTTAGAGTTCTTTGATCCCAGCTTTCAATGCTTGCAAATAGTTGGATCTTTATTGTGAGGGTGCATGTCACCTAAAAAAAATCTATTTATCACTTACCTACTCGAGGACGAGCAGGAGAAAGCTTGGGGATGCTGATACGTTGGAAACGTATCTATAATTTTTGATGCTCCATGCTTGTTTAGTATCTACTTTGCTTTACTTGTCCACACTTTGAGGTGCTTTTTACATGTTTTCTGGTACTAACCTATTAACAAGTTGCAACAGTGCCAGATGCCTATTTTCTGCTATTTTTGGTTTCAAAAAAGTTAGTAAAGAAATATTCTCGGAATTGGACAGGACAAACGTCAAAGTCAATTACTTTCCATGGGGAACAAGAAGTCCAGAGGGGAGCCAGAGGGGCCAGCCAGGGGGGCCAGACCCACCCCAAGCATGGGTAGGCCTAGCCCCGTGCATGGCTAGGGTTTGGTGACTCTGGCCGCCTCCTCGGCCTCCCCCTTCTCCTATAAGAAGCCCCCGATGCAGAAACCCTGGGTACCCGATCAAATATCCATGAAACCGTCTATAGCCGCCGCCACCATCATCCCTAGACCGGGGGGATCTGAAGTTCTTCCCGGCACCCTGCCGGAGGGGAGATCATCCTGGAGGCCTTCTCTCTAGTATGATGCGTCAGTAGTTCCACCTTGGACTATGGGTCCATGTAGTAGCTAGATGGTTGTATCTCCTCTTTTTTGCTTCCATGTATAGATCTTGTGAGCTCCGTTCATGATCAAGATCTAATCTATTTGTAATCATGCATGTTGTGTTTGCGGGGATCCAATGGATATTGAGATTATTATGTTGGTTTGATTAATGGTTTTGTCTTTATGATTCTATCATGTTTGTGTTGTTTGTGATCTTGCATGCTCTCCGTTGTTAGTAGCTATGTCTTCGGTTGTAGATGTGTTGTTGCCACTAGGGAGAAAACAACGGTCTCTTGTTCATGGAACATGTGGACTGTTTATCTTACACACTTTGCTTAAAGCAGTTGTCTGTTGCTTGCAACTTAATACTAGAGGGGGTTCGGATGATAACCTGAAGGTGGACTTCTAGTCATAGATGCAGCTGGATGGCGGTCTATGTATATTGTTGTATTGCCTAATCGAATCTCATAGGATCTTTCTGACTAGTAATTGCATTGTTATGCCTTGCTCAGTTCCTGTCAATTGCCCTGCTGTAATTTTATTACCCTTCATGCCATGTTGTTTATCTAAGGAGAGCACCTCTAGTGAAATATGGACCCCGGTCCAATCTTTACCATTGATACATCTTCCGCTATTACTTGTTTACTTGCTGCAAATCATTGCCTTCCACACCATACGTTTAATCCTTTGTTATAGCAAACCGGTAAGCTTGACAACCTCACTGATTTGTTGGGGCAAAGTCTTGAGTTTGTGTTGTGCAGGTCTCCGTGTTGCTAGGGACACCTGTGTGACGTTTCCTTCCTCCTTCTAGTTCGATAACCTCGGTCTCTACTGAGGGAAGACTTGCTTCTTCACACCTTGCTCTTGGGGTTTCCAATGAAGTGCTAATCAGCACCATCAGGGCACACACCCACAACTGAATTGGGGGCTCCCGTAATGACAACAAGTTGTCACAAGAACAAGGTTTATCAATATAAATAAAAGCAAGGATCTAGATATTTGCAAGAAATACTAGATCGGTGATTCTCCACATGAATGGAGAGGAAATGAAGCGCTTGATTGTAGTAGTTGAAGATCGAGTTCTCCTCCTTCGATTCCCCAAGGGACGGGGCCTTTGGTAGGATGAAGGCGGAGCTCTCTTGGATGAAGGTTGAAGAACAGATCCTGACTTTTTCGAATAAATCAAGAGTTCTGGCAGGAGGGGGAAGGCTGGCTTAAATACCCCTGCCCAGATCTTGCCATTGGAGAAATTTGGGGGCGGATTATCCGCCCCCCACTAGGGGTGGACTATCCGCCCCTGGACAGAAAGTCTGGGGGAAAGTCCGCCCCCCACACAGAAGGTGACGCCGATCTTGACTTGGTGAAAAAACCTCGAGGGGCGGATTATCCGCCCCCCCCCCAAGGGGCGGACTATCCGCCCTGGGGAAAATGTCTGCCCCCAGGATGGAAACTCCGGGGGGAAATCCGCCCCCTATACAGAAGGTCATGCCGCACTTGACTTGGAGAAAATCCTGGGGGCCGGATTATCCGGCCCCTATAGGGGCGTATTATCCGGCCAAGACGGAAAATCCGTCAGATACTCCGCCCCCATTTTAGGGTTGCGCCCTTTTGAGATTGGGGAGGGGGGATAATCCACCCCTGTTAGGGGCGGATAATCCGCCCCCCAAAAACAGTTTCCTTTTCAAGTTAGATATATGCAGCACTTCAACACATATTAAATAATCCTTGATATCATTATCTAACACACAAAACACTAGGGATTATGAAATGTTCTTTCAATCTCCCCCTTTTTGGTGTTAGATGACAATACTAGGATTTGCAATAAAACCTACTAACAGCACCTTAAGGAAATGAAAGAAGCTCCCCCTAAATGTGTGCATATTTATATTTTGCATTTGAATACAAATGCACACACTAAAGAGCAAGCCAATTTCATAACAAAGACAATTAAAACAAGGTGAGTTAGGAAACAAAGTCATACCACCGGGATGTGAAACCCACAATATTGATGCAATCAATAGATAATTCCATATGCCATCAATAAAATACCATACTTCATAGATAAATCCAGAATTCCATATGAGTAGTTCCACAAGTTAAATCCAGAATTCCAGAGATCCATACACGAGCACAAAATAAAAAACGACAAAGTCTTATATAAACCAAGCACACAAAGTTCAACGCTAAAAGGGCACAAGCAAGAAAATAAAACGAATGAAAAAGAGGCAAGTGCTTGCGCCCGACCCATGCAAATCCGTGACCTAATAGAACTACTTCTCCCCCTTTGGCATCGAAACACCAAAAAGGAAGAAGAGTGATGCTAGCGCCCCAGAAGATCACTCCTCCTCGTCCTCGTCCTTGTTGTAGTCATCCCCGTCCCCTTCCTCGTCATCATATTCATCGTCATGAGCAACTAGAGGAGTAGGCGCCCTCAGTGGTGGAGGAAACAGGTGACTCTCGATCTCTCCATAGTTGATCCTAGAAGGCTCCGGAGCTGTAGGAGCAGGGGGTGGCCAGTTGCACCTGACACATGGTGAAGAATGAGCTGCTGGGTGTGAGCCATCTCATGGCTCCTCCGATACTCCTCATACTGGCCCTTGTGAGTATATATGCCCATGCAAAGTGTTAGCGGGTAACCCTGGGGTTGGGCCGATCTTGCACGAATTCCACGAGAAACGAGGGGAAAGAGGTGGTCGGGGGATGAAATCGAGGAAAACGATGAAAACCACAAACACACACGCTGGAACACAATACACGCCTACTCCTCACGCCGGTGGCAACCGGTCCAACATACTCTCTAGGATCGGTGTTGGGCGAAGCTCGCTCTCCACGCCAACAACGGGGGATGATGTGCTTGGTGAGATCTTGACGACTTGGGGGCGAGAAACCGAGAACCCAAGGCCTTGTACAACTTGAACGCACTAGGCAAGATCCAAGAGGTGGGTGGATAATCCGGTGCTCCTTGGTAGGAGCATGAGACCAATAGATATAAGTCCTCAAAGGGTTTCCTTAATATCTATTATTATCCAAGTCTAAGGGCTTAAAATGGAGGGTGGGGGCTATATATAGTCCAACCACAAAACAGGGGTAGTTTCGGAACGAAAAGGTAAATTATAGGTAGCGTTACAAGGCACAGGGCCGAACTTAGGCATTCAGGATCAGTCGGGGCCGGTAGTACCGGTCCTGCAACCGGTAGTACCGGTGGTAACCGGTAGTATCGCTTCCGGAGCGGTAGTACCGCTTGAGGGCCTGGAGCTTCCGTCGGGCGCCTGTGGCGAGCGGTAGAGGCGGTCGTCTGCTGTCCGGTAGTACCGTTCTTTGGACAGTAGTACCGCTTGGACGAGTAATCGGTCGGCGATACCGCTGCGTCTGGCGTGATTAGAGCTTCGTCGGGCGCCTGTGGCGAGAGGTAGGAGAGGGCGGTAGTACCGCTGTCCGGTAGTACCGGTCGGCAGTACCGCTTGCGTCTGGCAGCGACTGGTTGCTTCTCCTCCGTTCCTTGGGTCCTTCTCTTCGTACCTGATGATGCACAGTGTATGCGTGTCAAGTAGCAAGCCATCCAAGGGTGTGTCGAAGTCACACAAGGAGAGGATCGAGTTCACCTTAGCTTGAAGGAGTTTGGATCGGGCGCGAGTCATGGGTCCACTTGGGGAGCTCGTGGGAGTAGATGTAGTCGCGGTCGTAGGACGGGCTGCATCAGCTCCCCCCCCTTGGGAAAGAGTCGTCCTCGACTCTTCAACCGTCACAACTTCCTCTTCGCCATGGTAGGGTGAGAGGTCCTTGACATTGAATGTCGAGCTCACAAGATACTTCGATGTTGGTATATCGATCACATAGGCGTTGTTGTTGATCCTCTTTAGCACCTTGAATGGTCCATCGCCTCTTGGCTTTAGCTTGGAGTCGCGTTCCTTGGGGAAGCGGTCTTTACTCAAGTGTATCCACACAAGGTCGCCCTCATCAAAGATCATCTCTTTCTTGGTCTTGTTGAGCCTTGATGCTTGGCGAAGGACTTGTTGCTCGATAGTAGCTCGTGTGTCTTCATGGAGTTTCATCATTGTTTGGGCACGCTTGACGACGTCCATATTGGCACGTTCATGAAGTGGAAGTGGAAGGATATCGAGCGCGGTGAGAGGCTCGAAGCCATAGACGATCATGAACGGGCTCCTCATGGTGGTGGAGTGCTTGGCGCGGTTGTAGGCGAACTCGGCGTGTGGAATGCATTCCTCCCAGTCTTTAAGGTTCTTGTTTATCAACACCCGGAGGAGTGTGCCGAGACTTTGATTGACGACCTCGGTTTGTCCATCTGTTTGAGGATGCGAGGCGGACGAGAAGAGGAGCTTGATGCCGAGCTTGGCAATGAGGGTCTTCCAGAAGTAGCTCATGAATTTTACGTCGCGGTCGGAGACGATTGTTCTTGGCACACCGTGTAGCCGAATTATTTCCCTGAAAAACAAATTTGCTACATGTGAAGCATCATCGGTCTTATGGCACGGAATGAAATGTGCCATTTTTGAAAAGCGATCCACTACGACAAATATGGAATCATGACCATGTTTAGATCTAGGCAAGCCTAACACAAAGTCCATGCTAATGTCCGACCAAGGTGCATGAGGAATAGGCAATGGCATATAAAGACCAAAGGGGTTGGACTTAGACTTAGCTTGGATACATGTAGGGCATCGTTGAACGTGGCGCTCCACGTCGCGCTTCATATTTGGCCAAAAGTAGTGAGTGGAGAGCATGTCATATGTTTTGTCACGGCCAAAGTGACCCATTAGGCCTCCACCATGGGACTCTTGAAGAAGCAAAAGTTGGAGGGACGATTTCGGAATGCAAAGCTTGTTTTGTTTAAAAAGAAAGCCCTTATGCAAATAGAAATCATCAATCCCTTTGTCTAATGAACATTCTGCAAATATTGGTCCAAAGAAAGGGTCGGACGCGTACAAGGATTTGATGTCCTCAAGACCCAAGACATTGACTTCGAGTCGTGTAAGAAGGCTTGTGTTTTTGCGAGACAAGGCGTCCGCTACCACATTTTCTTTGCCCTTCTTGTATTTGACAATGTAAGGAAAAGACTCCATAAACTCAACCCATTTTGCATGCCTTTTACTCAAGTTGGCTTGGCCCTTAAGATACTTCAACGACTCATGGTCGGAATGGATGATAAATTCTTTGGGCCAAAGGTAGTGTTGCCACACTTGAAGGACTCGAACCAAGGAAAAAAGTTCTTTGTCATAAATGGGATGATTGAGGCGTGCGCCATCAAGTTTCTCACTATGGTAAGCAATAGGACGCCCATTTTGCATAAGGACGCCACCAATGCCAATACCACTAGCGTCACATTCAATCTCAAAGGTTTTTGTGAAATCCGGCAATGCAAGAAGTGGTGCTTCGGTGAGCCTCTTTTTGAGCTCATCAAAAGCCTTTTGTTGTGCTTTTCCCCAAACGAACGTGACATTTTTCTTGGTCAATTCGTTGAGGGGGCAAGCAATTGTAGAAAAATCTTTCACAGAGCGACGGTAAAAGCCAGCCAACCCATGAAAACTACGAAGTTCACTAACATTTGTTGGGATGGGCCAATCTCGTATGTCCTTGACTTTTGAGACATCCACTTCTATGCCATTAGAAGACACAACAAAACCAAGGAAAATCAGCTTGTCTCTTGCAAAAGTGCACTTTGGGAGATTAGCATAAAGCTTTTCATGACGAAGGATTTGGAGGACCTCCTTAACATGAGTAACATGCTCCTCTAGTGACTTGCTATAGACAAGAATGTCATCAAAGTAAACAACTACACTCTTTCCAATGAGAGATCGCAAAATATGGTTCATGAGGCGCATGAAGGTAGATGGGGCATTGGATAAGCCAAAAGGCATAACCAACCATTCATAGAGACCAAGCTTGGTCTTGAAGGCGGTTTTCCACTCATCACCTTCAGCCATGCGAATTTGATGGTAGCCACTACGAAGATCAATTTTCGAAAATATAGTGGCTCCACATAACTCATCAAGCATGTCATCAAGAAGCGGTATAGGATGTCGATAACGCACGGTGATAGCATTCATTGGACGGCAGTCCATGCATAACCGCACGTATCATCCGTTTTTGGTACTAGGATCACGGGGACCGCGCTTGGGCTAGTGCTTACTTGGATCAAACCTTTGGAGACGAGTTGGTTGATTTGACGTTCGATCTCCTTTGTCTCTTCCGGGTTTGTGCGATACGCGGCGCGGTTTGGAAGTGGTGCGCCGGGTATGAGGTCGATGCGGTGCTCGATTCCACGGAGAGGAGGAAGGCCATGAGGAAGCTCTTCGGGAAAAACATCTTGGAATTCCTGCAAAATAGCCATCAAAGAAGGAGGAAAATTTGTCAAGTCGTTAGTTCCTTGCGCTAGTCCCTTGCATACAAGGACATAGTGCAAGATGGATGGGTTGTTCCGCACTTCTCTCATCTCACTTTTGGTGGCAAGAAGAACACTCTTAGTTTTTCCACTCGAGTTTGGCTTGTAGCTCTCACTCACTATGGTGTGGTTCTCTCGCTCACCACTCTTCTCACAAGGTGTTTTTGCGTATTGCGCCCTCGCTAAAGCCTTTGCATTGTCCGCAATTATTTGGCTAGGAGTCATTGGTTGCAACACACAAGTTTTATCAAGCCATTTGAAGGTGTAAGTGTTTGAGTGACCATTATGCAGAGCACGCTTGTCATATTGCCACGGCCTTCCGAGCAACATGTGACAAACCGTCATTGGGACCACGTCACATTCCACCGTGTCCTTGTAGTGCCCAATGGAGAACGTCACCGAGACGGTGTGCTTGATCTTGACGGATCCTTGGTCACTTAGCCATTGGATATGGTAGGGGTGTCTATGCGGATGAAGGGTGAGGTTGAGTTTCTCACACAATTCCGTGCTTGCAAGGTTATGGCAACTCCCTCCATCGATGACAACTTTGATGGACTTCCCATTGATGCCGGCACGAGTTTGGAAGATGTTCGAGCGTTGGTCTTCATTTTCATTGGCTTGGGTAGTCAAGACCCTTGTGACCACAAGCGATGGACTTGCGTCATGCTCACACACAAGAAGTTCTTGGTCCTCTTCCAAATGTTGCCTTGCCAAGGCTTCCTTGACCCTTGCATCAAACTCTTCTTCACTCAAGTATTCTTCATCGCCGTTGTCATGGATGAACAAAACTTTCTTGTTGCCACAAGCATTTGACTTGTGGCCTTTGCCTCCACACTTGTAGCATTCACCATTGAATGGTTGATCATCCCTTGTGTGTTTGCCACTTGGGGGCTGTTTTCCTTGAGGAAGAGTTGGCTTGAAGGGAAGCTTGGTGGTACTTGAGGAGCTTCCACTTGTTGTTGTTGGAGTAGTGGTTGGCGCTTGCTTATAGGAGAAGTACGTCTTTGGCTTGTTGTACTTGATGTCTTCTTGCACTTGACGCTCGGCCTTTGAAGCGATGTGCACAAGCTCAACCATGTTGTTGTACTTTTGGAACTCGGTGATGCGCTTGATGGGATGGTTCAATCCATTGAGGAAGCGTGCCATTGTTTGTTCATCTCGCTCTTCAATGTTGGCACGGATCATGTTGAGCTCCATTTGGTTGAAGTACTCTTCCACGGTCTTTGTTCCTTGACTAAGCGTTTGAAGCTTGTTGAAGAGGTCACGCGTGTAGTGTGAAGGAACAAAGCGGGATCTCATATGAGCCTTCATATCTTGCCAAGTTGCGATTGGAGGCTCTTCTTTTGCTTCGCAAGCGAGTTGGACTTGTTCCCACCAAAGGTTGGCATACTCATCAAACTCGAGGGATGCCATGGCCATCATCTTCTCATTGCTATAGTTGTGCATGCGGAAGATTTTGTCGACCTTGAGTTCCCAAGAGAGATATTCCTCGGGCTCATTGGAACCGGTGAACTTTGGCATGGTGAACTTGAGCTTGCCGAAAGTTTCTTCTCCGTTGCGATTCCGGTTGCGTCGGTTGCCATGATTTTGGCGGTCATCATCATCATCCGAGCTCTCATGTCTTGCTTGGTGATTGTTTCGTTTCTCTTGCAGTTGTTGAGGTGTCGCGTTTGGTGGTGGAACTTGTTGTTGACGACGAGCTTGGGGAGGTTGCTCGTTTTGTTGTCGCTGTTGAGGACGAGGAGGAGGTTGATGGTCCTCACGACGAGCTTGGGGAGCTTGCTCTTGTTCTTGTCGTGGTTGATGCCGAGGAGCATTGTCTTGACTATCATGTTGGCGACGTGGACGCTCATGTCGATGATGACGCCTAGGGGGATCTTCGAGTGCTTCACGTCGACAGTGATCTTGTTCGTCCTCTTCGGATGCTTCACTTGTTGTTGAAGGGGCATGTCGACGTCGATGGCCTTGGTGGTCCATGCGAGGTTGCTCTTGTTGAATAACAAGTGCCCTTGGTTGTGGCCGGTTCGCTTCTCGCCTTGGAGGTCTTGCGGAGAGGTCACCATCATAGCTTGACTTTGCGGCGTGACGCGGAGATGGTACCGCTTGCAAAGAGCTCATGGATTGAAGAACGGGTCCATCCCGGTGCCTTGAAGCGTGACGGCGAGGTGCACTTGATTCACTTGAGGAGTGCCGAGATGAGCTTGATTCATGAAGCGTGGCCTTGCGAGTCCATCAATGATGCGTTGAAGCTTCTCATCCGTTGAGGCGAGTGCACGACCAAGAGCTTCATTTTGATGACCGAGGTTGTGTTGCATGGCATGCATTTGGCCACGGACTTCTTCGAAGCGGTTGTCGATGTTCTTGAATTCCACACGGGCCTCGCTAAATTGTTCATCTTGGCGCCGCTCGAGAGCTTCACAACGATAGTTGAATTCTCCTCAAGACCTTCCAATGGTCCCATCTTGTCATGAATTGTTTATCATCCTCCGGAGGTGGTGGTGGTTGGGATGGCTCTCCATGCCTGTCCATAATGCAAAGCCAACAAGGGTTGTATATGGAGAGAAAGGGTGTGGAGAGTTAGCCTTTTACCTCACCTTGGAGATTATATCAAACCAATTGCCACACAAATGAGCGAGAAGCGTGCAAAGTGAAATGGGCAAGAAACTCACACACAAGTATGCTACAACTATCAAAAGCTTTTGGTGGAAGGTTAGGATTGTGGAAAACCAACGAAACGATCCAAGCAAAAGGTTATTGCCCTACGTGGTAAAGAACCAAAGATCAAAAGCAAAAAGGATACGATCTACAAAAACACGGAAAACACACACGTGGAGAAAAACGGGCTTAGCACGACTATGAAAATGAGCACAAAAGGTCCTAACGAAGACTATGCTCGGTTGTCGTGCCAACACAAGGAGAGACCACAACTCGTTTGCCAAAAGAGGATAAGCAATAGATTTGTGCACTTGCCTCGGTGCGCTCTTTCTTCTCTCTTGTTGGCTTACAAGGTTGGTATTCTCTTTGTATTGGGAGACTATGTATCTTTCTATTCTATCTTTTTCTTTTTCTCTTTTTTTTGATTCTTTTTCTTTTTCTCCCTTGCTATGCTACTATGTTAGCTTTTGTATTTGGCCTCACACTCTCACTTTCCGAAGGCAAGTGCACAATGCTTAGACAAACACAAAATGAGTTGCTCTCATAGGATAGATACACACAAAGGAAGATATGGGGCTGTCAAGGTGGTGCAAGTTATACCTTTGGTATTGTTGACGACTTGCAACCGATGGTGGGGAATGGTGTTCGAGCGTCGCGGTGTCGTTGAGCGTGGGATGTATTTGATGCGGAAGCTGTTGTGAAAATGGCGACAAACACGCGGAACACGAAAAAGCGAGGTGGAAAAAGTCAGCAAACAAAATGGAGGTGTCATCGGGCGAGGAAGAACGGTCAGAGGCGAGCGGTAGTACCGTTGGCAACAACCGGTAGTACCTGATGGCGTATCACCGCTTGTACTACGGTAGTACTGGTTACTATGTACCGCTTAAGCACGGACTTGAACGAGATGATCTTGCCAAAACCTCAAATTCGTGGGAAATCGTAGAAAGGTGGGCTAGAAACAACAGGGGCTATAGATCGACTCCCAAAGCAACAGATCTATGGACCAAAACCACGAAAAACTCACCAAATCCAGAGATCGATCCGAAGGAAAATTGGGGCTCTTTTTGGTGGGATTTTCGATTTTAAGGCGGATAAAATAAAAATTGGGGGGAAATTCGTGATCAACCGTGCTCTTGATACCAATATGTTAGCGGGTAACCCTGGGGTTGGCACGATCTTTCACGAATTCCACGAGAAACGAGGGGAAAGAGGTGGTCGGGGGATGAAATCGAGGAAAACGATGAAAACCACGAACACACATGCCGGAACACGATACACGCCTACTCCTCACGCCGGTGGCAACCGGTCCAACATAATCTCTAGGATCGGTGTTGGGCGAAGCTCGCTCTCCACGCCAACAACGGGGGATGAGGTGCCTGGTGAGATCTTGACGACTTGGGGGCGAGAAACCGAGAACCCAAGGCCTTGTACAACTTGAACGCACTAGGCAAGATCCAAGAGGTGGGTGGATAATTCGGTGCTCCTTGGTAGGAGCATGAGACCAATAGATATAAGTCCTCAAAGGGTTTCCTTAATATCTATTATTATCCAAGTCTAAGGGCTTACAATGGAGGGTGGGGGCTATATATAGTCCAGCCACAAAACAGGGGTAGTTTCGGAACGAAAAGGTAAATTATAGGTAGGGTTACAAGGCACAGGGCCGAACATAGGCATTCAGGATCAGTCGGGGCCGGTAGTACCGGTCCTGCAACAGGTAGTACCGGTGGTAACCGGTAGTACCGCTTCCGGAGCGGTAGTACCGCTTGAGGGCCTGGAGCTTCCGTCGGAGGCGCCTGTGGCGAGCGGTAGGAGGGGGCGGTCGTGCCGCTATCCGGTAGTACCGGTTGCTGGACCGGTAGTACCGCTTGGACAGGTAGTACCGGTCAGCAGTACCGCTTGCGTCTAGCAGTGGTTAGAGCTTCCGTCGGAGGCGCCTGTGGCGAGCGGTAGGAGAGGGAGGTAGTACCGCTGTCCGGTAGTACCGGTCGGCAGTACCGCTTGCGTTTGGCAGCGACTGGTTGCTTCTCCTCCATTCCTTGGGTCCTTCTCTTCGTACCTGATGATGCATAGTGTATGCGTGTGAAGTAGCAAGCCATTCAAGGGTGTGTCGAAGTCACACAAGGAGAGGAGCGAGTTCATCTTAGCTTGAAGGAGTTTGGCTGGGGCGCGAGTCATGGGTCCACTTGGGGAGCTCGTGGGAGTAGATGTAGTCGCGGTCGTAGGACGGGCTGATGTGGACATCCCTACTATTGATACAACCGTTGTACCTACAGCAACACACATACAAGGACCCATCACAAGATCTCGTGCCAAACAACTTAACTATCAGGTACTTTCGTTTCTTGGAACTATTCCTTACATACATGAGAATATGATGCTGCCTAAGTCAGATACATTTCTTACTCTTAGGAATGATGGACCAAGCATGGATGAGAGGGACAAGCATTGGAGCATGGCCATGCATGGAGATGGCAGCAAGCATGTGATGATCCAAGAGAAGGCCACGGATGAAGATTTCAGAACTTTGAGGCCACCATAATGAAGAAAGAAGGCTTGGACGAAATATTCAAGATCAATACTTTACTAATTCGTCCATAGCATAATATGGTGCTGCGACACCTTTATTTTGGGCCAGCCCATGTAATTTTCATGAGTTTTTAATTAGCCACTTTTAGAGTCCGTATATGAGGAAAAGGACTTTTAGGGTTGGATTCGCCACCACTTCCATGGCTGGCGAAACCCCACCTTTTCGCCTTAAATACTCGCCTTAGCCGAACCTTTAGACTCGGATTTTGTTTAGACATTAAGTTAGCCATAGTCGCAACTTCGCCAAGGCTCGAGCGTCGCAGAGGCCTCTTGTACTTCGCACCTATTCAGGATCCCACCTCTTTCAATAAAGCTTTCCTCTTAATCCGCAATATCTTGATTGCAATATTGGTTCTTACTTGTTCTCGATTTCAGGTAGGAATTAAGACCCTCGCTGGTCAGGCTGATCGTGTTCACGCAGGATCGGTAACCTCCAGGAGATTGGCCTAGCGATTGCATTGGCGCTCGTGATCGCACGTGTAGTCGGATCGTCAAGCCCGAACTCCACCAAATCGATTATCGCCATCTCATCGAAAGATCGGACACCTTTGCCCTATCACGGGCTGCATCACAAAGAATGTGCCGCTGAAACCAATTGAGCTGCTTGACCTCACGAGCCATTGGGGACTCAGCGGGACGACGACCACTAGCCCTTGCATCACGCATGAAGAACTCAGGGGCAGTGGAAGGGTGAGAGGTCTTCTGAGCCTTGTTGTATATCTTCTTTGGCTTGTGAACACCATCCAAACCAGTGCCAAAGTCCTCATGTGGCAGCATGTGCTTGATGAGCATCATAATAAAAGGAGCATATGGGATGGAGAGCCGGTTGAGCATCGCATCAGTCATCTCATGATAGATATAGTCCATAATATCCAGCTTATAAACTGTAGACGAACCAGCATTGGTGGCACACTCGTGAGCAAAGGCAAGCAGGGGAACCAGGTGACCGCGGATCTTATCATTGTTACCCCCACTTGGAGAGATGTTCTCCCTAAACATGCCAACAAGGGTGGCATAAAAAGGAGAGAGGCTGTTATGGGGTAACCCTTGGGTTGGCCCGATCTTTCACGAATTCCACGAGAAACGAGGGGGAAAGCGGTGGTCGAGGGATGAAATCGAGGACGGAGATGAAAACCACGAACACACGCACGCCAAAACACGATACACATCTACTCCTCAGGCCGGTGGCAACCGGTCCAACATAATCCCTAGGACTGTTGGGCGAAGCTCGCTCTCCACGCCAACAACGGGGGATGAGGTGCTTGGTGAGATCTTGACGACTTGGGGGCGAGAAACCGAGAACCCAAGGCCTTGTACAACTTGAACGCACTAGGCAAGATCCAAGAGGGGGGGTGGATAATCCGGTGCTCCTTGGTAGGAGCATGAGACCAATAGATATAAGTCCTCAAAGGGTTTCCTTAATATCTATTATTATCCAAGTCTCGGGTTTACAATGGAGGGTGGGGGCTATATATAGTCCAGCCACAAAACAGGGGTAGTTTCGGAACGAAAAGGTAAATTATAGGAAGGGTTACAAGGCACAGGGCCGAACTCAGGCGTTCAGGATCAGTCAGGTCCGGTAGTACCGGTCGTAACCGGTAGTACCGCTCCGGGAGCGGTAGTACCGCTTGAGGGCCTGGAGCTTCCGTCGGAGGCGCCTGTGGCAAGCGGTAGGAGGGGGTGTCACTGTCCCAGGTAGTCTTGGTCGGTAGTACCGCTGTCCGGTAGTACCGGTTGGTGGGCCGGTTGTACCGCTTGCGTTTGGGGCGTGGAGTGGTGCTTCTGAGCGTCCGTAGCTGGGGCAGTAGGACGCTTGGGTAGTACGGTCGGCTCAACCGAGTAATCCGCTAGGCCCTGCAACATCGGTTGCTTCCCCTCCATTCCTTGGGTCCTTCTCTTCGTACCTGATGATGCACAGTGTATGCATATGAAGTAGCAAGCCATCCAAGGGTGCGTCGAAGTCACACAAGGAGAGGAGCGAGTTCACCTTAGCTTCAAGGAGTTTGGCTCGGGCGCGAGTCATGGGTCCACTTGGGGAGCTCGTGGGAGTAGATGTAGTAGCAGTCGTAGGACGGGCTGCATCAGAGGCCAGCAAAGGTACCAGCAATGACATTAGGTGTCAGACATGGAGCAAACACAGTGTCCTTGGATGGCCTGAGCGAAGAAATGATGCGGTGGCCAGAAGCTGTGTCATGCCCATGAAACGCATACCCAAGGACCTGACCAAAGGTGCGAAAGTCAGATTGAATCATTGTTGTGCCGGTCATCCACTTCATGGTGCTCAGCTCATCTCTGCAGATCACAAGTGTGGAGAAAAACTACTTCACCATCGAAGAATCATAGTGACACTGTAGAGTCATAAGGTGATGAAGCCCCATCTTGTTAGTCACATCCAAAGCTTCATGGAGTCTTGTCTTGGATTGGGCCTCAGTCATATTCAGAGGATGCATAGGGCGAATCTTGAGAGGAACATAGACATCATCATGAATAGACCTAAAGTGAGAGCACCAAAACATGGAGTCCTCTGGAGAACCATCACTGTCAGCATCTGCATAGTAATCTGTTTGGTGCATGGATGAGTACTCAACGCTGTCCATGGCCTTGTAGTTGGGCCGAGACCGCTTGCCCTTGCCCTTGCGAGATGCAACCCTCTTTGCTTTCTTTGCAGCCTCAGCCATCCGTTCAGACTCTCTTGCCAATCTGCGGACCTTAGTTTTGTCAACAAACTTACCCACTGCAGTGGGCTTGAGATAACGGGCACGGGGACGATGCTTGTAGGTCTTAGGAGCACGTGAACCACCTATGAAAAGCATGGGAGAGTTAGCATGGGGATAAGCACACACACAAGTCCAAGAGGAATATTAGAAATAGTAGGAAAACAATCCATGGGCCAAAGATGTGCATTTGTGAAAATCTGAACCAAACCAGAACAGACAATGAATCTCCAGGCCGGATTATTCGGCCTGGGAGGATAACCCCGCAAAAAAAATCTGGTTCGGCCCAGATTCACCAAGGCAAAACAGATCGGGCACTAGGGTTGCAATACTACTGATTCTAACAAACAGGGGAAACAAAAAGTGTCTTCTACAACGAGATTTCCACCAAAAACAATGAATCTCATACAAAAGAGATGGATGAGGGAGTTACCCTTACTCATTGGAGGAAAATCTCGGAGGAGAAGGTACCCGGAGGCGAGGGGAAGAAGATCCGGGGATGGCCCGGAGAATCCGGTGGTCGAATCGACTCCCGGGAAGGGCGGAGGCTCCGGTGGCAGCTTGGGGCAGAGCACGGGTTGGGGGAGGACTGGCTGCTCTGTTTGAGCCCTTCCTCCCCGACCCTGCCCTTAAGAGGCAGATTTCGCCCGGGGCAAATAATCCGCCCCCACTTGGGGCGGATAGTCCCCCCCCCCTTCTGAAATTCTGTCAACACAGATTCAGGCCGGAGCACTCCTTGCAAAACCCCTCGAAAGTGTATGAAAGACTTGTGTGCATGAATAGATGGTTTAAGGAGGGAAACATGCTTGGGTTTAGAGCAACAAACTAAGATGGTACTACACACCCAAAGTTGCAACAACAAATCAACCAAAAGCCAAAATTGGGTGTGTTTTCCATAAGAACAAAAGATATGCAAGAAATCAAAGAGAGCCATTAGAAACCAACTCTTCTCAAGGAAGAGGGTGGTGGCCGAAGCCACCATGTTGGAGCGCATGGCATGACACCGCGAAGATGTATCTTGAGTTTAAAACCAATGCTCATCGATGACCCACATATCACAAAATGATATTAAGGGAAATGATTTTTCTTGCTTTCGGCATTATGGGGGAGGGTTATCCCAATCAATTAGGACCACACTCCCCCTATGTCTATGCCCGCATCTAAGCCAAATACATGAAGAAGAGTAAGTGAGTATGCAAGGGTAGTCAAGCCAAGATCCTTGAATCTATGATATTTAGCTCATTCCTCAAATAACAAAATCTTGCTTCATCAAGAGGCTTCATGAAGATATCAGCAAGTTGGTTCTTCGTGATCATAAAAGATAGTGCAATATCGCCACGAGCAACATGATCCCGAGTGAAATGATTGCGAATCTCAATATGTTTTGTTCTTGTATGCTGCACCGGATTGTAAGTAATTTTGATAACACTTACATTGTCACATAAAAGAGGCACTTTGTCACAATTGACACCATATTCCTTTAAAGTTTGCCTCATCCATAATAATTGTGTACAAGCACTTGCAGCAGCAACATATTTAGCTTCGGCGGTTGAGAGTGATATGCAATTTTGTTTCTTTGAAGACCAACACACTAGAGACCTGCCCAAGAATTGACATGCACCAGAAGTTGATTTTCGATCATCTTTGTCACTAGCCCAATCTGAATCAGTGTAACCACATAAAGAGAAACTGGAGCCTTTGGGATATCATAAACCAAAATTTGGGGAATGAACCAAATATCTGAAGATTCTCTTGACCGCCACTAGGTGTCTTTCTTTAAGAGCGTCCTGGTACCTTGCACACACTCCTACACTCAACACGATATCGGGCCTAGATGCGCAAAGGTAAAGGAGAGAGCCGATCATGGATCGGTATACCTTTTGGTCCACGTCTTTACCCTTTGGATTAAGCTCGAGATGACACTTAGTTTGCATTGGAGTAGCAACGCCATTGAGATTTGTCATCTTGAACCTCTTGAGCATGTCTTGGATGTACTTAGCTTGATTAATGAAAGTTCCCTCTCTAAGTTGTTTGATCTCGAATCCAAGAAAGAACCTCAATTCTCCCATCATAGACATCTCAAACCTCTCGGTCATCAGCTTTGTAAATTCATCGTTAAAAGCTTGGTTAGTAAAGCCAAAAATAATGTCGTCTACATATAGTTGGCATACAAAAAGCTCTCCATTAACCTTCTTAGTAAAAAGAGTGGGATCAATTTGCCCAACTTCGAATCCACGGTCTAACAAAATCTCTTTAAGGTGCTCATACCACGCACGTGGGGCTTGTTTAAGGCCATAGAGCGCCTTATCGAGTTTGTAGACATGGTTCAGAAATTTGGGATCCTCAAATCCCGGAGGTTGCTTGACGTATACCAACTCATGTAGTGGACCATTAAGAAAAGAACTCTTAACATCCATTTGCTGCAATTTAAAATTATGATTAGCGGCATAGGCAAGGAGGATACAGATGGACTCAAGACGAGCCACAGGAGCATCAGTTTCACAGAAATCAATTCCTTCCACTTGAGAGAATCCTTGAGCCACTAGCCTTGCTTTATTCCTCACAACAATGCCATTTTCATCTTGTTTGTTCTTGAAATTCCACTTGGTGCCGATCACATTGTGGCACTCTTTGGGTTTCTCTACGAGCTTCCAAACCTTGTTGCGCTCGAAGTTATTTAATTCTTCATGCATTGCAACCACCCAATCGGGATCTTCAAGAGCATCAAAGACCTTCTTTGGTTCAACCATTGAAATGTGAGCTTGATGATCACAGAAGCTGGCAAGTTCTCTTCTAGTAGACACCCTTCTTCTTAGATCGCCGATAACCTTGTCAAGAGTGTGACCCCTTAACTCAAGGTTCTGATCAGCGCGAGCCTTGCGTCGAACCTCAATTTCCTTATTGTTTCTAGAAGGAGATGATCCAGCATTTGGATCCTTGTCTTGTCCACTACATTGCCCTTGATCTTGATTTGAGCTGATAGTGAGCTTGTTCTTTGAGCAGGTTCTTGGGACAATCTGCTACAGGTGGGGCCGGACTATCCGGCCTGGGAGATGCAGCTGCAACTTCTTCTTCCTGAGAGTCCCTGGTAGAACTGGGAGTTCTAGGGCCTGATAATCCGCCCCTTGGGGCCGGAGAATCCGGCCAGGAATTTTCTTAGTCGTTTTGTTCTCCTTGAAGTCCACTGGAGCGAGTTGGAGTGCCAAGGGCGGACAGTCCGCCCCTTGGAGGAGGCGTGTTGCAGCCCAACACATGGCATTCACCATTGGTCCACACCATGCTACATCAACCACACCCTCAAAGGTGAACTCATTCCATACCCCACCCTCCTTTGGCTATCATGTGAATGGAATCCTACTTGAGACACGTGCCAATGCTATGACCAAGACACCAAGAGGAGATGACAAGAGGACCCCAAAGATCAAGACCCCCAAGCAAGAGGCCTGGAAGAGAAGATGCAAGAAGCTGCTGAAGCTAGACTGGAGTCTCCGGTCCATCTCCGGACCGACCCCCAAACCAGCGCCCAGGACAGTCAGAATGCCCCTCCGGAGACGACACCGGCGATTGACCGGAGTCTCCGGTCCAGACCGGAGTCTTAGGCCAGCACACCGGAGTCTCCGGACCAAGTGTATCGGGCCTGCGTGCCTCGGGTTGGGCCTGGCCCATGTAACGCCCAGAACTTCCTATTTATGCCTGTTTTACCCCTAGCTCGTGGCTGGCCTATATATAAGCCCCCACCCCCTCCTTGAAACCCTAGAGTTGATGATGAATGAAGGCTTGTGCCTAACCCTAGATGGGAACCCCTCTCTATAGTTAATCTATGAGTTGTACAAGGCCTTGGAATTCGGTTGTTCGTCTCCAAGTCGTCAAGACCCTCCTCAAGTGTTTGGTCTTCTCCTCATCAAGGATTCTAGTAGTGCTAGGTCTCTCCCCTTGGGATTCTACTTGGTTGCTACTCTCTCCTTTGATTTGGATTCTATCATCCGCTTGCCGATCTCTCCTTTGGTGATTCTACCTAACGGTCTCTCGCCGAGGATTCTATTGGATTGGTTGTTCAAGCCAACGGGAGCAAATCGAATCGGGTTGTGTTTGCGTGTGTTTGTATCTTTACCTTGCATTTGTGTTGCATTCATCGTGTTCATCGGGTATCCCCTCACTCCCCGCATCAAATCCGTGAAGATCGGGCCACCCTAGGGTCAATCCCACAAGGGATCCCATAACAACTGGTATCGGCAGCTTTTGGTTGCCACGGATTTGACTTCGTTCCCCCATATCCACCATAAATTCGAAAATACCAAAAAAATTAGCCCCAATTTGCTTTTGGATCGATCTCTTGATTTGGTGAGTTGATTGTGGTTTTGGTCCATTAGAAACTTGTCCTTGGATTTGGTCTACCTTTGCCCTGCGTTTCCTAGCCCAATTTGGTCGAAATTTTCTGGATTTGAGGGTTAAAGGGCCGAATTTCCGCTCACGAACTCGAGCTGTTCGTCATGCTGGAACCAGACCGGAGTCTCCGGTCATCACACCGGAGTCTCCGGACCACACCGGAATCTCCGGCCCCAACACACCGGAGTCTCCGGCCCTGATCAAAATTTTGACCCCTTTTCCTTTTTCGACTAATTTCCTTTGTGTGTTTGTGTTTCGCCTGAGTGTCTATCAACTAACAAGCTTCCGCAACGCCAACAACACCTCGTGCTCGACATCGACACCGCGGAACTCGAACCATCCCTTCACCAACGATTGCAAGTTCAACATCACCAAAAGGTATAACTTGCACAACCATTGTTAACCCCCTTCTTCCTGTGTGTGTTACCTAACCTATCGAGAGTAGCCCTCCTATGTTTGTCGAAGCATTGTGCGCTTGCTCTTGCATAGTCATGATATAGAGGCAATAACAAAATTGACTCCATAGTGTACAAAAAAAAGCTTCTAAGCAAAATAAACAAAAGAAAGATACCAATAGCTAAAGAGAGTCCAAAGCTTCTAAGCAAGAGTGCGAGCAAGAGCAAGGCAAGCGTACAAAATCCGTTGCTTCTCAATCTTGTGCGAACGGGCTACGGTCTCTCCTAGTGTTGGCACGACACCGAGCATTAGTCTTCGTTAGGTCCAATTTTGTTCTTTGCTCATTTTTCATAGTCGTGCTAGCCACATTAATCTCCACCATGTGTGTATAGTCGTAGGTTCTCGTCACCCTTTTTGACCTTTTCCTTTGATTTTGTTTTTGTTGGATTTTACCCACTTTTGACAATATCCTTTTCTTTTGGTTGTTCCATTTGCTATCCACCTTTCTAACCTACCACCATAGGCTTTTGTGTGTGTGTGTGTCTTGTGTACCCGCTATTCGCTTTGCTCTCGGCAACAACAATCTTTCCAATCGTTGACTACGGTGAGGCAAGGTAGCAATTACCATTCCACCAATCTCACCATATCTATCAAGTGTGTTTGTGCACCATGTCTAGGGCAAGTGGAGGTAGTGGAGATAGCAATTTCAACAACCAAGATGGCTTTGCCACGCGCCACAACTTATGGGCGCAACGCCAAGAATTCAACAATCAATTTGAGCGACTTGAGCACCGTCTTGATGATACTTTTCGAGAATTTGAGTACCGTGAGCGGCAACGTCAAGAGGAGCACCATGCTCAATTCCAAGCTCTTCACCAAGCTATTGCCAACCTTTGCAACCGACACGGTCATCGCTCAAGCTCATCAAGTTCATCCCGCACGCGCTCCTCAAGTCGACATGGCGAGTCTTCAAGGTCACACTCCCGCCGCGGAGAACCCCACCACCATAATGGGGACCCACAAGCTCGTCATCGTCGCCCTCAAGCGGTGGACCCAAATGCTCCCCAACCTCAACCTCAACGACAAGAGCATGGTCCACCACCACACCACGCAATCATCGACGTGCACCAACCTCAAGAACGCCAAGATGAAGCTAACCATAATGATCGGCGCCGTCATCCTCCTCATAACCACCACGAGCAATGTCAACAAAATCAAGAACCGGTATGGGACACAAGTGATGATGATGAGGATGCACGCCAAGCTCGACGCAATAACCAACATGCGCAACACCACCACCGACACCGTCAAGCTATGAATGTCAATGATGCCGACCAACGGCGAAGAAGAGACTTCGAGCATCATCAAGAACACCCTCCACAACAACCTCAAGGCAATCAAGAGCCTCCTCCTCCGCCGCCACGCCCTCCAAGTGACGCGAGTATGCACCATGAACGTCGCAGCAACCACCATGAGCGTGATGATGGCAAGTTTGGGAAGCTCAAGTTCGTTATGCCCAAGTTCAAAGGAGAAGAAAATGCCGATGCATACCTTGAATGGGAGCTCAAAGTCGACAAGATCTTCCGAGTCCACAACTTTTCCGAAGAGAAGAAAGTGGCAATGGCATCTCTTGAGTTTGAGGACTACGCCAATGTTTGGTGGGAAGACTACCAGAGCAATCGTGAGAAGCAAGAAGAACCACCGGTCACCACTTGGACCGAGATGAAGAATGTGATGTATGCAAGATTTTTCCCCGAGCACTATCGCCAAGACCTCTTCGACAAGCTCCAAAACTTGAAGCAAGGCACAAAGACAATTGAAGAGTTCTATAAGGAGATGGAGATGACTATGATGAGAGCCGATGTGAAGGAACTCGAGGAGCAAACAATAGCATGGTTCCTCAACGGTTTGAGCCGCCCAATACGCAAGATAGTTGATTTCCAACCTTACAAGACTCTCGTGAACCTTCTTCACCAAGCAACCAAGGCCGAGCGCCACTTGCAAAAGGAACATGCTTATGAGAAGCAAAGGGCGTACTACGCTTCAATCAACTCGAGTAGCCCCTCCAAGCCAACAAAACAAACAACAAGCTCCTCCAAGCAATCCAAGACACCTATGGCATCCTCCTCCAACACAACAACAGAAAGTCAAGTAGTTTGCTACAAGTGTGGAGGAAAGGGCCACAAGTCGTATGAGTGCATCAACACAAGAATCATGCTAACGGATGAGAACGGCGCAACATACTCCGTGAGCGAAGATGAATTTGAAGCTATGAACCAAGCCGCTATAGCAAAAGATGCCGCAATGCAAGATGAGGACACACTTCTTTGTGAACATGATCCAAGCCCCTCACTTTTCATCTCCCAAGTCTTGATTACCAACTCCATCCCTAGAGAGGACCAACGCCTCAACATCTTCCAAACCCGAGCCGGAATTGATGGCAAGTCCATAAAAGTTATCATTGATGGAGGAAGTTGCAACAACCTTGCGAGCATCAACCTTTGTGAGAAACTCAAGTTACCATACATGGAGCACCCTCGGCCCTATCATGTCAAGTGGCTTGATGACAATGGCACCATTCAAATCAAACACAAGGTCAACGTCTCCTTCAAGATTGGTCCATATCAAGACACCGTCGAGTGTGATGTCGTGCCTATGACCGTGTGTCACATGCTCCTTGGAAGACCTTGGCAATACGACAAGGGTGCACTACATGATGGTACCTCCAACCAATACTCCTTTAAGTGGAAAGACAAGACATTGGTGCTACAACCTATGACGCCAAGCCAAATTATCACTTCCAACATGACGTCGCTGCCCAAGATAAAGCAAGCTAAGGACCCTTGTGAGATGAGTGGTGAGAGAGTGATCCACCAACACGTGAGTGAGAGCTACAAGCCCCAAATGAGTGGAAAAATCATGAGTGCCACGTCGCAAGCCACCACACGTGAGAAGAGTGATTTGAGCGTACCCAATACTAACAATCCTTCATACAACTCTTTCTCCTTGTTGTCGGTTTTGCAGGATACACAACCTCCCCTACCACCTACAAGGAACACGCTTCAAGATCTCCAACCAACCCTTGATGACAAGCTCAACTTCACGATCTTCAACCAATTTGAACAAGGCTACGACACCGGAGATCCCACAACATACAAGCTCAAGACCATGTGCACACCTTCTTCCCTATATGATGATGGAACTTCGTCGAGGACGACTCGTTTTGAAGCGGGGGGAGATGTTGCAGCCCAACACATGGCATTCACCATTGGTCCACACCATGCTACATCAACCACACCCTCAAAGGTGAACTCATTCCATACCCCACCCTCCTTTGGCTATCATGTGAATGGAATCGTACTTGAGACACGTGCCAATGCTTTGACCAGGACCCTGACCATGACACCAAGAGGAGATGACAAGAGGACCCCAGAGATCAAGACCCCCAAGCAAGAGGCCTGGAAGAGAAGACGCAAGAAGCTGCTGAAGCTAGACCGGAGTCTCCGGTCCAGACCGGAGACTCCGGTCTCCGGACCGACCCCCAAACCAGCGCCCAGGACAGTCAGAATGCCCCTCCAGAGACGACACCGGCGATTGACGGGAGTCTCCGGTCTAGACCGGAGTCTCTGGCCAGCACACTGGAGTCTCCGGACCAAGTGTATCGGGCCTGCGTGCCTCGGGTTGGGCCTGGCCCATGTAACGCCCAAATCTTCCTATTTATGCATGTTTTACCCCTAGCTCGTGGCTGGCCTATATATAAGCCCCCACCCCCTCCTTGAAACCCTAGAGTTGATGATGAATGAAGGCTTGTGCCTAACCCTAGATGG
Organism: Avena longiglumis; assembly: GCA_030063025.1. Taxonomy (NCBI): domain Eukaryota; kingdom Viridiplantae; phylum Streptophyta; class Magnoliopsida; order Poales; family Poaceae; genus Avena; species Avena longiglumis. Next base: position 285,144,879 of record CP125975.1, read on the forward strand.
GAACCCCTCTCTATAGTTAATCTATGAGTTGTACAAAGCCTTGGAGTTCGGTTGTTCGTCTCCAAGTCGTCAAGACCCTCCTCAAGTGTTTGGTCTCTCCTCATCAAGGATTCTAGTAGTGCTAGGTCTCTCCCCTTGGGATTCTACTTGGTTGCTACTCTCTCCTTTGATTTGGATTCTATCATCCGCTTGCCGATCTCTCCTTTGGTGATTCTACCTAACGGTCTCTCGCCGAGGATTCTATTGGATTGGTTGTTCGAGCCAACGGGAGCAAATCGAATCGGGTTGTGTTTGCGTGTGTTTGTATCTTTACCTTGCGTTTGTGTTGCGTTCATCGTGTTCATCGGGTATCCCCTCACTCCCCGCATCAAATCCGCGAAGATCGGGCCACCCTAGGGTCAATCCCACAAGGGATCCCATAACAGGGCGGATAGTCCGGCCAGGGACTATCATTTTGCCTAGAAGACTGATGATCTCAGCAGGTTGAGGTGTTGGTGCAGAGGTTTCTCCAGTAGTAGGGGCTTGTTGATCTTGTGTAGATGAGGGCTCCACTTGAGTGGAGCATTGTCCTTCCCGATCCGCCACAAGGGGTTCCTCAATGGGGCGGAAAAATCCCACGCTCATTCTTCTTATGACATCTTGGGGTATTTCAGCATATGCATCACAAACATCAACTTGCCCCACATGGGAGCCATCATTTTCATCGAATTCCACACTACAAGATTCCACAACAATTCCGGAGAGCTTGTTGTAGACTCTATAAGTGTGGGATTCGGCACTGATGTGGACATCCCTACTATTGATACAACCATTGTACCTACAGCAACACACATACAAGGACCCATCACAAGATCTCGTGCCAAACAACTTAACTATCAGGTACTTTCGTTTCTTGGAACTATTCCTCACATACATGAGAATATGATGCTGCCTAAATCAGATATATTTCTTACTCTTAGGAATGATGGACCAAGCATGGATGAGAGGGACAAGCATTGGAGCATGGCCATGCATGGAGATGGCAGCAAGCATGTGATGATCCAAGAGAAGGCCACAGATGAAGATTTCAGAACTTTGAGGCCACCATAATGAAGAAAGAAGGCTTGGACGAAATATTCAAGATCAATACTTCGAATTCGTCCATAGCTTAATATGGTGTTGCGACACCTTTTATTTTGGGCCAGCCCATGTAATTTTCGCAGGATTTTAATTAGCCACTTTTAGAGTCCGTATTTGAGGGAAAAGGACTTTTAGGGTTGGATTGCCACCACTTCCATGGCTGGCGAAACCCCACCTTTTCGCCATAAACGCCCATCGCCGAACCTCTAGACTCGGATTTTGTCTAGACATTAAGTTAGCCATAGTCGCAACTTCGCCAAGGCTCGAGCGTCGTAGAGGCCTCTTGTACATCGCACCTATTAAGGATCCCACCTCCTCAATAAAGCTTTCCTCTTAATCCGCAATATCTTGATTGCAATATTGGTTCTTACTTGTTCTCGATTTGGTAGGAATTAAGACCCTCGCTGGTCGGTGATCGTGTTCACGCAGGATCGGTAACCTCCGGAGATTGGCCTAGCGATTGCATTGGCGCTCGTGCTCGCGTGTAGTCGGATCGTCAAGCCGAACTCCACCAAATCGAATATCGCCATCTCATCGAAAGATCGGACACCTTTGCCCTATCAAGTGGTATCGATTTCAGTTTCTCGGTGAGATTTTCTTTTTGTAGATTAGATCTGTTTTACCTATAACCCGAAAAAGCCAAAACACGGTTATAGTTTAGATCCATCCCATAACCAATCTCGCCTCGCATTCTCTTTTCGGTTTTGCATTGTTGAATTTGTGTCTACATCGTCTCGTCGCCGAGTTCTTTGGTCTTAGTGTCTCGTCCCTTAGAGTTTCGAGTTCGATCATAATAGTCACCACCACACTGCGATCACCGCCACCATATTCCGCCACCATATTCCGCCGCCATATACCCAGCCACCATAAACCCTAATACTCGCCACCTTCCTGGCGACCACAGATCCGATCGGTTTTCTGCCATGATGCAGTCCGAGTAGAGTTACTGTTTCCTAGTTATTTCTTTTGACTTTCCTTCTTTGTTGTTTCCGTGTTCAGCTAAACTCCGTGTCGCGCTAAGAGTCTGGTCGTAAGTCCAGAAGGAGAGCAAAAAAAAAAAACGAAATGCTTGTCCCTCTCATATGCTCCAGAAGGAGTCCACCATATGCTCCAATGCTTGTCCCTCTCATCCATGCTTGGTCCATCATTCCTAAGAGTAAGAAATACATCTGATTTAGGCAGCATCATATTCTCATGTATGTGAGGAATAGTTCCAAAAAACGAAAGTACCTGATAGTTAAGTTGTTTTGCACGAGATCTTGTGATGGGTCCTTGTATGTGTGTAGCTGTAGGTACAACGGTTGTATCAATAGAAGGGATGTCCACATCAAGCTCCCCTTCTTGAATTGAAGTCGTCCTCGAAGCAATCTCATCTTCCTCACCAAAGTAAGGCTTCAAATCTGCAATGTTAAACGTAGGACTAACCGTACCAAAGTCTGCCGGCAACTCAAGTGTATATGCATTATCATTTATTTTCTCTAACACCTTAAAGGGACCAGCAACACGCGGCATTAACTTAGACTTGCGTAAATCAGGAATGCGATCCTTACGCAAGTGTAACCAAACAAGATCGCCAACATCAAACACAACATGCTTTCTCCCTTTATCCCCAGCAAGTTTATACTTAGCATTCATATGTTCGATGTTATCTTTAGTAGTCTTATGCAAGTTTAATATCATTGCAGCGCGTTGTGTAGCATCCAAATTATGTTGCACCGAAGTAGGTAAAGGCAATAAATCAATAGGTGCACGAGGAACAAAACCATAGACGATCTCAAACGGGCATATCTTTGTGGTAGAATGCAATAACGATTATAAGAAAATTCTATATGAGGTAAACACTCTTCCCACAATTTTAATTTCTTCTTTAAAACAGCCCGCAACATAGTAGACAAAGTTCTATTTACTACTTCACTTTGTCCATCAGTTTGGGGATGACATGTAGTACTAAACAGCAATTTAGTCCCCAACTTAGCCCATAAACATCTCCAAAAGTGGCTAAGAAATTTAGTATCACGATCAGAAACAATAGTATTTGGCACACCATGCAAACGAACAATTTCACGAAAGAACAAATCAGCAATATATGCAAACATCATCCGTTTATGACAAGGAATAAAGTGTGCCATCTTAGAAAATCGATCCACAACAACAAAATACTATCCCTCCTTACGTGTTCGTGGCAATCCCAAAACAAAGTCCATAGAAATATCCTCCCAAGGAACACTAGGAACAGGAAGAGGCATATATAAACCATGTGGATTAAGGCGAGACTTAGCTTTTTGACAAGTAGTGCAGCGTGCCACAAATCGCTCAACATCTCGACGGATACGTGGCCAAAAGAAGTGTGCAGCAAGAACATCCTCCATCTTCTTGACACCAAAGTGTCCCATCAATCCTCCTCCATGCGCCTCCTGTAACAACAAAGGCGAGCGAACTATCCGGAATGCATAGTTTGTTAGCACGGAACACAAATCCATCACTGAAGACGAACTTGTTCCATGTTCTACCATCTCTACAATTCTGCAACACATCTTTAAATTCAGCATCATGCACATATTGTTCCTTAATAGTTTCTAATCCAAATATTTTAAAGTCAAGTTGAGATAACAAAGTATAGCAGTAGCGACAAAGCATCAGCAATAATATCTTTACCCTTTTTGTGTTTGATAACATAAGGAAAAGACTCAATAAATTCAACCCACTTTGCATGCCGACGATTCAACTTAGCTTGACTACGAATATACAAGGACCGTTGATACAACCGTTGATACAACTTAGCTTGGCTAATTAACTTAGCTTGACTACAAAGTGATGTGGACATCCCTTCTATTGATACAACCGTTGTACCTACAACTACACACATACAAGGACCCATCACAAGATCTTGTGCCAAACAACTTAACTATCAGGTACTTTCGTTTCTTGGAACTATTCCTCACATACATGAGAATATGATGCTGCCTAAATCAGATGTATTTCTTACTCTTTGGAATGATGGACCAAGCATGGATGAGATGGACAAGCATTGGAGCATGGCCATGCATGGAGATGGCAGCAAGCGTGTGATGATCCAAGAGAAGGCCACGGATGAAGATTTCAGAACTTTGAGGCCACCATAATGAAGAAAGAAGGCTTGGACGAAATATTCAAGACCAATACTTCTTAATTCGTCCATAGCTTAATATGGTCTTTGGGACACCTTTATTTTGGGGCAGGCCCATGTAATTTTCGCAGAGATTTTAATTAGACACTTTTTAGAGAGAGTCCGTATTTGAGGGAAAAAGGACTTCTAGGGTTGGATTCGTTCACCACCACTTCCATGGCTGGCGAAACCCCACCTTTTCGCCTTAAATACTCCCATAGTCGCCCCCTAGACTCGGATTTTGTTTAGACATTAAGTTAGCCATCATAGCAACTTCGCCAAGGCTCGAGCATCGCAGGCCTGTTGTAATCGCACCTATTCAGGATCCCACCTTTTCAATAAAGCTTTCCTCTTAATCCGCAATATCTTGATTGCAATATTAGTTCTTACTTTTCTCGATTTGGTAGGAATTAAGACCCTCGTTGGTCGGTGATCGTGTTCACGCAGGATCGGTAACCTCCGGAGATTGGCCTAGCGATTGCATTGGCGCTCGTGCTCTTTCACGTGTAGTCGGATCGTCAAGCCGAACTCCACCAAATCGATTATCATCATCTCATCGAAAGATCGGACACCTTTGCCCTATCAAGTGGTATCGATTTCAGGTTGCTCGGTGAGATTTTACTGTTTTCATAGATTAGATCTGTTTTACCTATAACCCGAAAATGCCAAAAACACGTTGAGTTTAGATCCATCCCATAACCAATCTCGCCTCGCATTATCTTTTCAGTTTTGCATTGTTGAATTTGTGTCTACATCGTCGCGTCGAGTTCTTTGGTCTTAGTGTCTCGACCCTAAGAGTTTCGAGTTCGATCATAGTAGTCACCGCCACACTCGCGATCACCGCCACCATATTCCGCCGCCATACACCCACCACCATAAACCCTAAAACTCATTGCCTTCCTCTACCGACAGATCCGATCAGTTTTCCTGCCGCGGTACGAGTCCGAGTAGAGTTATTGTTCCTAGTTATTTCCTTTTACTTTCCTTCTTTGTTGTTTCCGTGTTCAGCTAAAGTCCATGTCGAGCTAAGAGTCCGGTCGTAAGGGCAGAAGGAGAGCAAAAAAAAAGTCTGGAACCGCCTCCGAAAAAAATTTCTGGCTATACTAGTTTTCGGCTTTGGGGATCACTTTTCTCCATAGGCCGTTATAGCGATATTTTTTTGGCGCCTGCGCGCTTTCCGGAGCAAAATAAAAAAATTCAAAAAAAATTTTGGGGCTAACCTCTTTTTAGACCCCGTAGATCAGTTCTAGACACTCGCCATCATAGTGATTTTCTGCCTCTCGGATCGCTTTTCAGGGTGCCATATCATCATACAATGCTTGTTGTGTCGCGTCGTGACATCGTTGGTGCTCTAGGCTCGCGTCTCTAGTACGGTCTAGCCTAGGACCAAAGACTGAGATCGTTGAGCATTCTTTCAACTTTTGCATTCTGTTTTGATAATTGCTAACCCCTTGCTAAGCCTTCCCGAGCTCCACAGATATTCTCCACGTGCGGTGTCTCGACTCTGTAATCGCTTGGTTCAATCTCTGGACCCAGATCCTCGCAGTTGCACATCCCCTTTTCCTTACATTTGGTAAGAACTTGTAAGAGCTTTGTATATTGCTTGACGGATTACGTGACTTCCACCATATTCTGTAGTATATACCGTGCTTTTAAGGACTAACCATGACAGATACTTCATGAACCCCGCCACCATGAGAACGAAGAACTACATGCCCACTTCTCCGCTCTTGGTCATCGCTGAAAGCGTGGATACGCGCCTAGGGAGTTTGACACCAAACTCACCAACGCCAGGACAAGATCGATGGACTCGAGAAATCCTTCAACGCCAAGCAGCGTTCGGTTCAAGGAGCTTTTGAACCGATTGCCCGCACCGCACGGCACCCACACATGGCGCCGGCGCATTCCGATCACGAATTGCCTGCTGGTTCGGACCGGCCACTGCACTGCCAGGTACGACGCTCCTCGAGACTTCCATGTTCTTGCTGCAACATTGGGGACAGATGACGGGTACTACTACGATCCCGACGACGACGATCTGTTTGACGAGGAGGTTGAACAACCTCCACAGGTACCTGCTGGTCGTCCCCGACATTACTACCGCAACGCTCGACCACCGGTACGTGATGATGATCATGTTGCAAAGTTTAAATTAAATATTCCATCTTTTGAGGATAAATATAATCCTGATGCATATCTTACATGGGAGATGGAAGTAGAACAACATTTTGCATGCTTAAAATATCCTGAGAATATGCGTGTTAGTGCTGCTACATGTGAATTTACTAAATTTGCTTCCCTTTGGTGGTCTGAGTATTGTCGTTTAAATCCTACTACTATTCCTAGTACTTGGACTGCTTTAAAAACTGCTATGCGTGTTCGTTTTGTACCTCCTACTTATCAACTAGATTTACTAAAGAATCTGACACGTTTAGAGCAAGGGAAAAATTATGTAGAAGAGTATTATCAGGAATTGCAAACGGGGATGGTTCGGTGTGGTCTTGTTGAATCTAATGAACAAATGCTTGCACGTTTCTTTGGTGGATTAAACAAGGACATTCAGCACATCTTAGATTATAAGGAATATAATTCTATCACTCGTTTGTTTCATCTTGCTTGCAAAGCTGAACGTGAAGTCTTGACCGCCAAACACCATGGAGGAGGACTAATAATTCTGCAGTCGCACATCCACTTGGACATCCCGACAATCAGCCTCCTCGTGATTCGCCTCCGGCTACTACCACATCCAAGGCCACCACAAGATTTCCAGCTACTCCTCCACCATCATCCAATGCTCCTTCGTAGTGCATCTTCTATGGCTTCCACGGGTAAGACAAAGGATATACAATGCATAAGTCTTGGGGTTTTGGTCATATTGAGAGACAGTGCACAACACAACGTGTGATGATGGTCTTGAAGATGGTCAATCTGATTCAGCGAGTGAATTTGATGAAGATACACTAGCCCTTATTTACGCTCGAGATGGAGACAATTACGATCGATGAAGAGCCAGAGGTAATGGGAGTCAAGGCTGATCAATACAAGAGCTTAATTACACAACGTGTGTTGAGTGTGCAATTGAGCAAATCTGAGCAAGATCAACGCCACAACCTGTTCCAAACACGTGGTGTTGTCAAGGAAAGAGCTATACGGATCATCATCGATGGAGGGAGTTGTAATAATCTGGCCAGTGTTGACATGGTAGAGAAGCTTGCGCTTCCAACAAGACAACGCCCACATTCATATTACATCCAATGGTTTGAGAGTTCTCGCAAGATCAAGGTAACAAGAACGGTACGCGTGCATTTTACTATTGGTACATATTCTGATTTTGTTGATTGTGATGTTGTACCTATGCAAGCTTGTTCTTTGTTACTTGGTAGACCATGGCAATTTGATAGAGACTCTGTTCATAATGGTAAAACTAATCACTATTCTCTTATGCATAATGGAAAGAAAATTGGTCTAAAACCTATGACTCCCGAACAAATTTTAAAAGATGATCTTGCTAGAGCTAGTAGAGCTAAAACTGAGGAGAAAAATAAAAGTGAGAATCAGATTGTTCCTGCAGATTTTATACCACCAAAGAACACTAAATCTGATTCTACACATGCTACTGAAATTCGTTTGAAGAGTCCATGTATGCTTGCAAATAAAATTGATATTGCTGAACTAGATGTAAACAATACTCAATGTTATGCAATTGTCTGCAAAGAGGTTTTGTTTTCATTTGAGGATATGCCTCCTTCTTTGCCACCCGTTGTTGCTAACCTTTTGCAGGAATATGAGGACGTATTTCCCGCTGAGTTGCCACGAGGACTACCTCCTATTAGAGGAGTTGAGCATCAAATTGATCTAATTCCTGGTGCCACGTTGCCCAACCGCCATATAGAACCAATCCAGAGGAGACAAAGGAGATACAACGCCAAATTCAGGAACTACTCGTGAGAGATCATATTCGTGAGTCCCTTAGCCCTTGTCTGTTCCTATTATTTTGGTACCTAAGAAAGATGGTTCTTCGCATGTGTGATTGTAGAGCTATCAATAATATTACTATTCGATATCGTCATCCTATTCCACGTTTAGATGACATGCTTGATGAATTGAGTGGCTCTACCATGTTTTCTAAAGTTGATTTGCGTAGTGGTTACCACCAGTTAAGTATGAAATTAGGAGATGAATGGAAAACAGCATTTAAAACTAAGTTCGGTTTATATGAGTGGTTAGTAATGCCGTTTGGTTTAACTAATGCACCTAGCACTTTCATGAGATTAATGAACGAAGTTTTACGTGCTTTCATTGGACGTTTGTGGTAGTCTACTTTGATGATATTCGATTTATAGCAAATCTTTAGAGGATCATTTGGACCATTTACGTCTTTGTTTTCAATGCTTTACGAGATGCACGTTTGTTTGGTAACCTTGAGAAGTGCACCTTTTGCACCAATCGAGTTGCGTTTCTTGGCTATGTTGTTACATCACGGGTATTGAAGTGGATCCAGCCAAGATTGAAGCTATTGAGAATTGGCTGAGCCCAAGACGGTCACACAAGTGAGGAGTTTTCTTGGCCTCGCTGGTTTTATAGGCGCTTTGTCAAAGACTTTGGATCAATTGCCGCCATTGAATGAGCTTACCAAGAAGGATGTGCCCTTTGTTTGGGCGATGCACAACAACAGGCCTTCATCATATTAAAAGATAAGCTAACACATGCTCCTTACTCCAACTTCGATTTTACTAAGACTTTTGAGCTTGAATGTGATGCTAGTGGAATTGGTTTGGGAGGGGTGTTATTACAAGAGGGAAAACATGTTGCATATTTTAGTGAGAAATTGAGTGGGGCTAGTCTGAACTATTCTACTTATGATAAAGCATTATATGCGTTGGTTCGGACACTAGAAACTTGGCAACATTATCTATGGCCTAAAGAGTTTGTTATTCATTCTGATCATGAATCTTTGAAGCATATTCGTAGTCAAGCTAAGTTGAATCGTCGTCATGCAAAGTGGGTTGAATTTATTGAGTCTTTTCCTTATGTTATCAAACACAAAAAGGGTAAAGATAATATTATTCTTGATGCTTTGTCACTGTTATGCTTTGTTATCTCAACTTGACTTCAAAATATTTGGATTGGAAACTATTAAGGAACAATATGTGCATGATCTGAATTAAAGATGTGTTGCGATTGTAGAGATGGTAGAACTTGGAACAAGTTCGTCTTCAATGATGGATTTGTGTTCGTGCTAACAAACTATGCATTCCAGATAGCTGTTCGTCTTTTGTTGTTACAGGGAGGCATGGAGGAGGATTGATGGGACACTTTGGTGTCAAGAAGACGGAGGATGTTCTTGCTGCACACTTCTTTTGGCCACGTATGCGTCGAGATGTTGAGAGATTTGTGGCACGCTGCACTACTTGTCAAAAAGCTAAGTCTCTCCTTAATCCACATGGTTTATATATGCCTCTTCCTGTTCCTAGTGTTCCTTGGGAGGATATTTCTATGGACTTTGTTTTGGGATTGCCACGAACACAGAAGGGGAGGGATAGTATTTTTGTTGTTGTGGATCGGTTTTCTAAGATGGCACACTTTATTCCTTGTCATAAAACGGATGATGCTGCGCATATTGCTGATTTGTTCTTTCGTGAAATTGTTCTTTTGCATGGTGTGACCAATACTATTGTCTCTGATCGTGATACTAAATTTCTTAGCCACTTTTGGAGATGTTTATGGGCTAAGTTGGGGACTAAATTGCTCTTTAGTACTACATGTCATCCCCAAACTGATGGTCAAACTGAAGTAGTAAATAGAACTTTGTCTACTATGTTACGAGCTGTTTTAAAGAAGAACTTAAAATTGTGGGAAGAGTGTTTACCTCATATCGAATTTGCTTATAATCGTTCATTGCATTCTACCACAAAGATGTGCCCATTTGAGATTGTGTATGGTTTTGTTCCTCGTGCACCTATTGATTTATTGCCTTTACCTTCTTCGGTGCAACATAATTCGGATGCTACACAACGCGCTGAAATGATATTAAACTTGCATAAGACTACTAAATATAACATTGAACACATGAATGCTAAGTATAAACTTGTTGGGGATAAAGGGTGAAAGCATGTTGTGTTTGATGTTGGCGATCTTGTTTGGTTACATTTGCATAAAGATCGTTTTCCTGATTTACGCAAGTCTAAGTTAATGCCACGTGCTGCTGGTCCCTTTAAGGTGTTAGAGAAAATCAATGATAATGCATACAAACTTGAGTTGCCTGCAGACTTTGGTACGGTTAGTCCTACATTTAACATTGCAGATTTGAAGCCTTACTTTGGTGAGGAAGATGAGATTGCATCGAGGACGACTTCAATTCAAGAAGGGGAGCATGATGTGGACATCCCTACTATTGATACAACCATTGTACCTACAGCAACACACATACAAGGACCCATCACAAGATCTCGTGCCAAACAACTTAAATATCAGGTACTTTCGTTTCTTGGAACTATTCCTCACATACATGAGAATATGATGCTGCCTAAATCAGATATATTTCTTACTCTTAGGAATGATGGACCAAGCATGGATGAGAGGGACAAGCATTGGAGCATGGCCATGCATGGAGATGGCAGCAAGCATGTGATGATCCAAGAGAAGGCCACAAATGAAGATTTCAGAACTTTGAGGCCACCATAATGAAGAAAGAAGGCTTGGACGAAATATTCAAGATCAATACTTTACAAATTCGTCCATAGCTTAATATGGTGCTGCGACACCTTTTATTTTGGGCCAGGCCCATGTAATTTTCATGAGATTTTAATTAGCCACTTTTTAGAGTCCGTATTTGAGGGGAAAAGGACTTTTAGGGTTGGATTGGGCCACCACTTCCATGGCTGGCCGAAACCCCACCTTTTCGCCCTTAAATACGCCCCATAGCCAAACCTCTAGACTCGGATTTTGTTTAGACATTAAGTTAGCCATAGTCGCAACTTCGCCAAGGCTCGAGCGTCATGAGGCCTCTTGTACTGCACCTATTCAGGATCCCACCTCTTCAATAAAGCTTTCCTCTTAATCCGCAATATCTTGATTGCAATATTGGTTCTTACTTGTTCTCGATTTCAGGTAGGAATTAAGACCCTCGCTGGTCAGGCTGATCGTGTTCACGCAGGATCGGTAACCTCTAGGAGATTGGCCTAGCGATTGCATTGGCGCTCGTGGTCGCACGTGTAGTCGGATCGTCAAGCCCGAACTCCACCAAATCGAATATCGCCATCTCATCGAAAGATCGGACACCTTTGCCCTATCAGGCACCGTAAGCAAAAAAATACCTTTTAAAGCCTTAGACTCAAATTTAGACAAACAGACACCTTTGATAAGAAACAAACACTTACAACCGAATACCCGGAAGTACGAAATGTTGGGCTTGTTACCGGTGAGTATTTCATGTGGAGTCTTGTCCAAGATCTTGTGGAGGTAGAGCCAATTTGATGAGTGACAAGCGGTGGATATGGCTTCGGCCCAAAAGTTGTAAGGAGACTTGAATTCAGCCAACATCGATCTAGCCATATCCATCAAAGTGCGGTTCTTCCTCTCTGCTACACCATTTTGTTGAGGGGTGTATGCAGCGGAATATTGATGTCTTATCCCCTCTTCACTTAGAAACTCATTCAATGTGTAGTTCGTGAACTCGGAGCCGTTGTCACTTCTTATTGCCAAAATGGGAACATTGTGTTGACGCCGAACTTCATTGGCGAAATCAATGACCGTTTGTTGAGTCTCACGCTTTAGCTTGAAGAAATAGACCCATGTGTATCTTGAGTAATCATCGACTATCACCAAGCAATATTTCTTCCCACCGAGACTGGCATGAGAAGGAGGACCAAATAAGTCCAAATGAAGTAATTCCAAGATTCTCTTTGAAGAAACAATGGTTTTCCTCTTGTGGGGAGAGTCATGCATTTTGCCTTCAACACAAGCCCTGCAAACACGATCTTTGGCAAAGGAAACATTGTCTTTTAGTCCAAGGATGTGGCCACCCTTGTGAAGACTTTGCAAATTTCTCATGTTGACATGGGCTAAACGGCGATGCCATAGCCAGCCCACGTCGGCCTTTCCGAATAAGCACATCGGACCCGAAGTGGTTTTCCCCGAAAAGTCCACCACATACAGGTCATTTTTGACGTATCTAACAAAAGCGACCTTTAGAGACTTGCTCCACAAGAGTACCACCAAATCATCATCAATGAAAACAGCAAAGCCCATCTTACCAAGGGCACGAATAGAAAGTAAGTTGTAACCGAGGGTCTCAACAAGCATGACGTCCATGAGAGAGATATCATGGGTGACCACAACCTTGCCAAGACCCAATACCTGAGATTTAGACTTATCACCATAGGAGACTGTAATATTATCATGATTGGGTCGCATCTCCGTGATGATCTCCTTGCTTCCGGTCATATGACTAGTGCATCCACTATCCAACACCCATTTAGACCCACCGGAAGCATAGCCCTGCAAGAGAATTTGATACGGATCTTTCACAGCGAGTCAACCTGGTAGATAATATCCCAATTACGCGATGAACGCAACCTGAAGAAGAGGAATCAATCCAGCAAGCAACGTATTGATAAACAACACGCCTCAAACCCACAGCTCGATAATCCTTGATGAACACAAGAACCTCCACAGCAATCTCTAGAATCTGATAAACGGTATCGCCATCCCTGGAGGGATGATACACGGTGGAGCACAATATAGTTTTTAGACTAAACAGTTGAACTCCACCGTGTATCATCCCTCCAGGGACGGCGATACCGTTTATTGCTCTGATACCAAGATGATATGGGGTGGCCCGATCTTCTCAGCAAGCACTTGCCGATGATGATGGTGGATGATAGATAACTAGCCTGTAGCTATGAACTCTCCCGCTCGAACCCTGATGCCAATGCAACAGCTCTCGAACCCTATGGGATATTCACAACACCACGCTCTTGCGCACGCAACCGTCGACCATGAACGGTAGTTTGCAATCTACTAATTCCCAATGGAACAACAGATCACACTCAATTGCAGTAGTATAACTCGACACAGGGTAATTCCAGAGGTTCTTGATAAGAAACAACTCCAAAATAGTTTTAACGTGGTCTAACCCTAACTATGGGGACGTCCCAGGGCTTATAAGGGCGGCTGGGGCGGCCAAAATCGCGAAACAAAATGTGTCTGATACAGTCAGATCCGTCCATATCTGATGGTAACTTTCAGAGCCAGACTTTCCTCCCTAAGTAGGAGCGGATTATCCGCCCCCCTACTGAACCTTGCGCCTGAAGTCCTTAGCAGAATTCCTGGAGCAGGGCTTCCAACAAGTACTTATTTGCTTGATTTGGAGTTCGTATGAAGAATCCACGTCCGTTTCAATTTTAGGGCTTCTGTCTGTCCGAACTGAACCTTCCTTCTTGATGATCTTCTCTTGCGCCTTCATCCCGCTCCTCCCTCGAGCATCCTTGGCGATCATCATACTAGGCTCCTCTTGTAACCCTTCTCCTCCTCGTGTCAAGCTTGTTTCCTCAACGAACCTGATCATACACAAGTGCATAGATTTAGGCAGTATAAAGTTCTCATTATCATAAACATCAGATTCATTTAGGAGTGAATTCACCTGTTGTTCAAGTAGCTTTGCACGAGCCCGTGTAATGGGTCCAATTCTAATCTCATTGGACTGATCCTTCTTAGCATTGGCTGGAACATCTTCGGTAGTAATTGGGGCAGGTGTAAATATAGGGATGTCCTCATCATCTCCCCCCCTTCAAAAGGTGTCGACCTCGACGCTCCAAGGTCTTCTCCATCATATGGTGACAAATCAGCAACGTTGAAACTGCTAACTCCACCAAACTCAGCAATAGGAATATCAATCGAGTAGGCATTATCATTGATCTTGGCTAACACCTTGTAAGGACCAGACCACGGGGCTTGAATTTGGATTGTCGAGCTTGGGAACCTATCCTTGCAGATGCACCCATACCATGTCTCCGGGCTTGAACAAAACCTCCTTTCTTGCTTGATTTTTGCAAAGAATGTTCTTGCCTTTCTTCTCAATAGCCTCTCGAGTCTTCTCATGAATTTTCTTCACATATTCAGCATGTTTTGATGCCTCCATATCAACTCTCTCATGCAATGGTAGAGGCAACAAATCAAGTGGCGTCAATGTCTTGAATCCATACACCACCTCAAAAGGACAAAGCTGAGTAGTAGAATGCACAGCCATGTTGTAAGCAAATTCTACATGTGGCAAACACTCTTCCCACTCCCGTAGATTCTTCTTGATCATAGTCCTCAATAACTGTGACAATGTTCTATTCACCACCTCCGTCTGACCAACTGTTTGGGATGACAAGTAGTACTAAACGACAACTTTGTTCCAAGCTTCCCCCATAAAGTCTTCCAAAAGTAGCTCATGAACTTCACATCACGGTCAGAAACAATCATCTTGGGTCTCCATGTAGTCTCACGATGTCCCTGAAAAACAGGTTAGCAATATGCGACGCATCATCGCTTTTGTGGCAGGCAATAAAATGAGCCATCTTAGAGAATCTATCCACTACCACAAATATAGAATCATGACCTCTCTGAGTTTTGGGTAAACCTAGCACAAATTCCATGCTAATATCTTCCCAAGGTGTAGTAGGTGCAGAGAGAGGTGTATACAAACCATGAGGCTTCAACTTTGATTTGGACTTGTTGCATGTAATGCAGCGACTCACAAATCGATAGACATCACGCCTCATCTTGGGCCAATAAAAGTGATCAGCGAGCATGAGCAAAGTCTTTTCACGCCCAAAGTGACCCATCAAACCTCCAGCATGTGATTCCTGCACTAAAAACAAACGCAAAGACGATTCTAGAATGCATAGTTTGTTAGCTCTAAACAAATAGCCATCATGTATATGATACTTATCCCAAGCATGTTTCAAAGCACACAAACGATATGGTTCAGCAAAATCATGATCAGTTGCATAAAGTGCAAAAATACTTTCTAATCCAGGAATTTTAACATCAAGATGTGTCAATAACATATTCTTCCTAGACAAAGCATCAGCAACCACATTTTATTTTCCTTTCTTATATTTTATAATGTAAGGAAATGATTCAATAAACTCAACCCATTTAGCTAAGCGTCTATGCAAGTTTGATTGAGCTTTAAGATACTTCAATGCTTCATGATCAGAATGTATGATAAATTCTTTTGGCCAAAAATAATGTTGCCAAACCTCAAGAACTCTAACAAGTGCATACAATTCTTTATCATAAATAGGATAATTCAGTCTAGCACCAGCAAGTTTCTCAGAAAAATATGCTATTGGAGGACCCTCTTGCATCAAAACGCCACCAATTCCTATACCACTAGCATCACATTTAACTTCAAATTGCTTTGAAAAATCAGGTAATGCAAGCAAAGGTGTTGTAGTAAGCAAACGTTTCAATGTATCAAATGCAATATCTTGGGCTGCGCACCATACAAATGGCACACCTTTCTTAGTCAATTCATTCAATGGTGCAGCAATAGTGCTAAAATCCTTCACAAAGCGCCTATAGAAACCAGCTAAACCATGGAAACTACGCACTTGACTCACGTTCATGGGAATAGGCCAATTTTGAATTGCTTCAATTTTAGATTGATCTACTTCTACCCCATGCTTAGATACAACATATCCCAGAAATATGACCTTATATTTTGCAAATGTGCACTTCTCAAGATTAGCATATAATTGATTATCACGCAACACTTGCAAAACTTGTCTAATATGATCAGAGTGTTCAGATTCATTGCGGTTGTATATGAGTATATCATCGAAATAAACAACCACAAAACGACCAATATATTCTCTCAAAACATGATTCATTAATCTCATGAACGTACTAGGTTCATTAGTAAGACCAAAAGGCATAACTAACCATTCATACAAACCAAATTTTGTTTTCAAAGCAGTTTTCCATTCGTCCCCTTCTTTCATCCTAATTTGATGGTATCCACTACGCAAATCAATTTTAGAGAAAATAGCAGCTCCACTCAATTCATCTAACATATCCTCTAAGCGTTGAATAGGATGACGATATCGAATAGTGATGTTATTAATAGCTCTACAATCTACACACATGCGCCATGTACCATCTTTCTTAGGTACTAAAATAACAGGAACAACATAAGGGCTAAGAGAAACATGAATGTACCCTTTGTCGAGCAACGCTTGTACTTGTTTTTGTATCTCCTTAGTTTCTTCGGGGTTGGTTCGGTATGGTGCCAGGTTTGGTAATGTAGCGCCAGGGATCAAATCTATTTGATGATCAATGCCACGCAATGGAGGCAATCCAGCTGGCACATCTTCTGGAAACACATCACCAAAATCCTGCAAAACAGTAGGTACACCAAGAGAAAAGGGGGTCATGTCGTTAGAAACCAAAACCTCGCCCTTATACACGAGCACAAGTGGCATGGCTGTAGGATCCTCACTAAATTCTCTCATATCCTCTTTGGTGGCTAGTATTACTAGATTAGGCACTCGCTCACTTTTCGTTATATCATTCTTTTGGGGCTCATTTACAACACTCACAGTTTCAACACTCTCTCGCCTAGGTGCATCTTGCAAGTTCACTTCAATCTTCTGACGAGATTCGTTCACAATCTGCTGTGGTGTCATAGGCTGCAAATTGATTTTCTTGCCCTTGAACTCCAAATGATATGTATTAGCTCGGACATTGTGTTGCACATGGCGATCATAAAGCCAGGGCCGACCCAATAGTAAATGGCACACAGTCATAGGAACCACATCAAAATCAATAGAATCCTTGTATGGCCCTATTTCAAAGTTCACACGTA
This sequence comes from Avena longiglumis, assembly GCA_030063025.1. Taxonomy (NCBI): domain Eukaryota; kingdom Viridiplantae; phylum Streptophyta; class Magnoliopsida; order Poales; family Poaceae; genus Avena; species Avena longiglumis. The sequence goes on from CP125975.1 coordinate 285,162,002, forward strand.
CCATATGGTTTACCTTCATCTCACCACTGTCACTCAACCATTGTATGTAGTATGGCTTTGGATGAGGTAAATATGTCAAATTCAGCTTGGCACACAACTCCTTGCTTGCAAGATTTCTGCAGCTACCTCCATCAATGATTACTTTGCAAGCTTTGTTTGGGCCAACTAGAGCTTTTGTTTGGAACAAGTTGCGTACCGAGAGTCAACAACAGTTGCACACTAAGAATGCGTGGAGACCACTATGGTAGCGCATGCTCGGAAAGGAAACCATACCTTCCTCCTCATAATCAGCGCCATGATCGTCAGGATCAACATCATCTCCACTCTCATACTCTCCTTGATCATTAACAAACATCACCTTGCGGTTTGGACAATCGCGCTTGAAATGTCCCCTTCCTCCACAAGTATGGCACTCCACATCACGAGTACGAGCTGTTGACATATTGGAACCCGTGCTAGCAGCAGGAGCAACAGGTTTCCTAGCTTGAGAACCATAGGATGACTGAAGTGTTGGCTTGGAAGATGGTGTATTAGTATGGCCAGCAGCCGCATTAGGTGTAGAAACATGTGGCGGCGGTGTAGACCTTGCTGAAAAGCAGCCTGTGGAAGGGTATCTTGCACGCGCCTTTGCCTCTTCAGCAAGTTGTGATTCGGCCTCCCTTGCATGATGCAACAATTCATTCATAGTTTTCATACCTATGATGACGAACAATGCTCTTGATTGGTAGCTTCAAAATATTGAGAAATCGTTGCATGGTCATCTCAAGAGATTCACGAACTCTAGCACGATGCATAAGCATCTCCATCTCCCTGTAGTACTCATCAACCGACATGGTTCCCTGTCTCAAGTTTGTCAACTTATCAAAAACTGAGCGCAGGTAGTTGGTGGGTACAAAGCGTTCCTTCATGATACGCTTCATCTCTCGCCAGGTCATCATCGGAAGGTCATTGTCATCCCTTCTATTCTGCACAAGGGCATCCCACCAACGCAAAGCATAACCATCAAATTCTGACGCTGCAAGCTTGACCTTCTTTTCTTCAGTGTACTCATACAAGCGCCAGAGCTTCTCAATCTTTAACTCCCATGTGAGGTAATCTTCAGGATCAATGGAGCCATCAAACTTGGGAATTGAAAACTTGGGCTTGCCCAATCCATCATCAACCGGTTGGTGAGGTATACGCTGAGCACGCCCAATTGGAGCAAAGCCACGTCCATGAACAGGTTGAGGAGCACGGCCACGGCCAACGTGTGGTTGTTGACCATCCCCTGCATTACTTGCTTCTTCATCGTCATGGGCATCACCATATTGCTGCCTTTGTCCAGTTGCTATTGTGAGAGCATCAAGAGAACGTTGCAAAGCTGTGACATTGGTGTTGATAGCTGTTACTTGTGTCTGTATGGTAGCGACTGCCTCAACATTTTCTCCCAAAGTCACTTGCACGTCCTGAATATTCTTGTCAATGGCATATGTTGTATGGTTGAACACGTGTCAAATGGGACTTCAATGCTTCATATTCCCGCCAGTTGACAAGCTCGTCGTCCTTCTTTTTCTGTGACACAACATCATCACTAGTAGACATGATTAGTAGATTAGTGCAAAAAGCAAAATCGATATGGTGGAACACTCACAACTCACTCCACCTGACAAGAAAGTAGATCTTACCGTAAGTGAATAGAGATGCTTTACCAATTCGAAATCAACAACTAATGCACTGATGTGATGAAGTGAATATCAAGGGTATGGAGAACGATCGCAGGGCACACAGGTTATTTATGGTGGAGCTGTAGGTATGGTATCATAACTACACCGCAAACAAGTCCTAGTGCTGATCGTTATGATAACCCAAGAAACACACACAGTAGAGATAAGCGTGGCAAAGCAACTTATGAACAGGAATATTGCAATGCACAAGAGAGACGCTAGTAATAGCTCAAAATAAACAGGCACAAGATTGCTCAATCTACAAGTGCTATGATCAACTAGGCCTCCAATAAAGCACACTTTGATATCTCTTTTTATCACGTTTGTAGCTCTATTCGTTCTTTTTTTATACTGAATCTCTTTTCCTTTTCTGTTTTTATTTTTTTATTATTTTTTTAACTATATGACTCAATGTAAAACGAATGCAAACTAGAGGGGGGCCGGATAATCCGGTTTTTCGGGGGTCGGATAATCCTGTCTGGCGAGGCAAAAATTTTGCACTTTTAAAAACCCTAATGAGCAGCCTGCCAGGGCAAAACAACTAGTCTCGTGGGTACGTTCCTAGGCACGGATGCAGTAGATAGGCTGTAGCTAGGTTTGAAACACAAAAGTACGCTATGTGGACTCGGAAAAGTAGATGGAAACTTGCGGAAAACGGTGATGGTAGACTCGGCGGAAAACAAGATCAAAACCCTAAAATTAAACACAAACAAAAACTAGACTCCTACGAGAAAAAACCTGCAGATCGGATCTACGAGAAGACACGACCAGCAACTAAAACTTGAAAAATGATGCAATCTAGGCTAGGGCAAATCTTTTTTTGTATGGCTTTTTCTGTATAGGACGAAAACAAGAACTAATCTATGGATGGATTTGTGGATGCTCACCGAGTAAACGAGGAAATCTGATACCAAGATGATATGGGGTGGCCTGATCTTCACAGCAAGCACTTGTCGATGATGACGGTGGATGATAGATAACTAGCCTGTAGCTATGAACTCTCCCGCTCGAACCCTGATGCCAATGCAACAGCTCTCGAACCCTATGGGATATTCACAACACCACGCTCTTGCACACGCAGCCGTCGACCACGAACGGTAGTTTGCAATCTACTAATTCCCAATGGAACAACAGATCACACTCAATTGCAGTAGTATAACTCGATCACAGGGTAATTCCAGAGGTTCTTGATAAGAAACAACTCCAAAATAGTTTTAACGTGGTCTAACCCTAACTATGGGGACGTCCGGGGCTTATAAGGCGGTGGGCCAAAATCGCGAAACAAAGCGTGTCGATCTGATCGGATCCGTCGGATCGATGGTAACTTCGGTCGGACTTTCCGCCTAAGTAATCCGCCCCTTCGAGCCTTGCGCAAGTCCTTAGCGATTCTGGGCGGGGCGGATTATCCGCCCTTGTGGGGGCCGGATTATCTGCCCCCTAGGGGCGTGTAAGTACTCGTTGGAAAGCTCTCGGAGTGATCTTTCCAACGAGTACTTATTTGCTTGATTTGGAGTTCGTATGAAGAATCCACGTCAGTTTCAATTTGGGGCTTCATGCATCGGCTGAACCTTCCTTCTTGAAGATCTTCTCTTGCGCCTTCCTCCCGCTCCTCCCTCGCGCATCCTTGGCGATCATCATACTAGGATCCTCTTGTAACCCTTCTCCTCCTCGTGTCAAGCTTGTTTCCTCAACGAACCTGATCATACACAAGTGCATAGATTTAGGCAGTATAAAGTTCTCATTATCATAAACATCAGATTCATTTAGGAGTGAATTCACCTGTTGTTCAAGTAGCTTTGCACGAGCCCGTGTAATGGGTCCAATTCTAATCTCATTGGACTGATCCTTCTTAGCGTTCGCTGGAACATCTTCAGTAGTAATTGGGGCAGGTGTAAATATAGGGATGTCCTCATCAGAATTACTTCTTGGTTTTAGGTACCCATTTTTCAATGGGTCCTCTCATGTTAGTAACAAGGGTCTTTGGAACCCAGATAGACCAAGCAACATATTCATCAAAAGTACCAACATAATAAGCATACACATCGCCATAATAATCACAAAAGAGTTCATAATTTGGATTGTGAGACCCTGCAAAACCAATATGGTTAGTTTTGTCTTATGTGACATTCTTCTCAGCGGTGCTTGTATTTGGTTGTTCACCCTTGGCCTTATTCTTGTTGTTGTTCTTCTTCTTGGACTTGGTGACATATCCAAGTCCCTCTTTACCAAGATTTGACCTTTGCTTGCCAAGTAGCTCATCAATTGCACCCTTATCTTTGGGAGTGGTGTCATTGACAAGCTCATCTTCCACACTAGCATTTTCCTTGTGAATATATGTTGATTTAGATGTGCTAGGAACATCATACTTGGTCAATCGAATTTGGAGTTGATCATGTGACTCACTAAGAATGGAGAATTCACTTTTCAAAGCCTTGTGAGCGATGTCAAGTTTCTCCAATTCCTCGGAGAGTCTAGCATGAGCAGCCCCAAAGTCAATATTTTCTTTCTTTAACTTCTTTGCTTTGGCAACTGCATTGTCACGTTCCTTAACAAACTTTGCCACCATTTCTTCATGTGACTCCTCAATAGACTCAAGCCTCTCTTCAAGAGAAGCTGGAGCCTCTTATTCTTCTTCTTCTAGAGCATTTTTTAAGGACGCAATTTCCATTGCATCCTCCCTTTCAATTCTGCCATTTTCTTCAAGAAGCACTTCATTTTGGGCCAGCTGGTCCATAAGAGTCTCAAAATGTATTTTGTGCTCACCTTGCAAGTTAGTGAAGAAATAGTCCAAAACAATAATCTCTTCTTTAACCTTAAGACTAGTAGGATCATCCATTTCAATCATAGACTTAGGAAAAGAAGTGTTAGAAGTTGATACCTCGGAACCTCTTGCCATGAGACAAGTAGTGTTCTTGTTGGTGACGTTTTCGTTCGGAGAGTCGAAGAGAGATGTTGGTGTAGATGTGGTGGCTATAGCATCCACCTCTTGAGAGCTATCATCCTCGTCTTCATCTTCACTTCCCGAAGAATATTCTTCTTGAGCCACTAGAACAATCTTTGGTTGCTTCTTGAAAGGAGCATTCTTCTTTACAAATTGTTTCATGTGTGGAGCCTTTGACTTTTCCTTGAGAATAATTCTTCCTACATTATCTTCCCTACTTTGATAAGGACACTCGGCTACAAAGTGCAGCCGGTCTCCACAGTTGAAACAAGTTCTCAGCTTGGGACCGTTTTCCTTTCTCCCATATGCTCCACTCTTGCGTTCTAGTTTAGATTTGGCCTTGGCCGGATCCTTCCAAATGTTTCTAGCATAGAAGGCCATGTATTGTCCATGAATTCTTTTTACATCCTCGGGACAATCCATACCTTCTATCTCATCTTCATCATGATCCGCCACACTTGTCTTCAAGGCCATATTGACTCCCTTTTGCATCCCCATAGCTCGTGCACGAGCATCTTCGGCATTCTTGGCAGCCACTTTGAAAGCTGCCATTTCTTGCATAACCTCATTGGATGTCATAAGGTGGTAGTTATGCCTTCCTTGGAGACTCTTCAAATCTGAGGGCTCAAATGGCATAAGAGCACTGACATACTTGCGCTTGATCCAAGCATCATCAACATGAGAGGTACCATGATTCCTGAAAGTGGTAGCTATTGACTTGAGCCTCCTATACATGTCCTCGTGGTCTTATCCATCCAACATATAGAATCCTTCAGCTTCATTGCTCAAAGCATCATATCTATTTCTTCTCATACTTTCAATTCCAATGAAGAGCTCGGTGAGGGCATCCCAATCTTCCTTAGCTGTACTAAGATGTTGAATGTGTGGCATGTCTTTGTCACCCACACCAAGCCGAATCATGTGTAGAGTCGTAACGTTGAGTTGAATGTCAACAACCTCTCTTCTTGTTAGGTTGTGGGGATCTCCAACATGAAGACCATTCTCTATGATTTTCCACAACTCAATGGAGGAGCTGCACACATGAGACTTCATAAAAGTTTGCCATTGATTAAAAGTAGATGTTGGAAGTTTGGGTGGATCACCCCTATTATGTATATGTGGGTGTGGGATAGGTGGATTAGGAGAATACACATGGGAAACCTCATTCAATCCTTCCTTACCACTATCCTTTTTTTAGGAGGAGCTCTTGTTAGTGCCATCACCAACCACTTCGTTATCTTTAGAATCGGTTTTAACCGTTTCCTTGGATTGCGGAGTGGTAGCCTCAGAGGCAGATGGAGGTGATGCTGCGGATGTGGAGAGATGCATTATCAATTGACGCATATCTTCCATCTTAGCCTCTATTTAACTAACCAAGGTTGTTTCCAACGTCTTGAGATCGTTCATGGTGACTACCTCTGGAGCATCACTCCCATTTCCCTTGGAACCCATACTTCTCTTAGGCGGTTAAGCCCGAATTAAGAGTCGTGGCTTTGATACCAATTGAAATGGATCGTGTGGGAACCTAGAGGGGGGTGAATAGGTGCTACTCAATTTTTTAGTTATTTTTTAATTTTAGGCTTGACACAAAGTAAATCCTCTAGATATGCAACTACGAGAATTTCCCTATATGCAAACCTAGCTACTAAGAACATAAAGAGAGGAGCGAGGAAACCGTAGTGGAGCACGCAGAGACACAGAGATTTGTTTTACCGTAGTTCCTTCCTTGTTAAGGGAAGTACATCTGTGTTGGAGGGGTGGGCAGTTCTAAGACCACGCCACAATAGGCCTCACCCTATTCTCTGATGGATCTCGCCACGAAAGGCCTGATCCACCTTCTCCACTATTGGTACCCTTCGAGGCGGGAACCGGTGCCTTTACAAGTATACTAGGGCACACACCCACAACTTAATTGGGGGCTCCCGTAATGACAACAAGCTGTCACAAGAACAAGGTTTATCAATATAAACAAAAGCAAGAATTAGATATTTGCAAGAAATACTAGATCGGCGATTCTCCAAATGAATGGAGAGGAGATGAAGCGCTTGATTGCAGTAGTTGAAGATCGAGTTCTCCTCCTTCGATTCCCCAAGGGACGGGGCCTTTGGGAGGATGAAGGTGGACCTCTCTTGGATGAAGGTTGAAGAACAGATCCTGACTTTTTCGAATAAATCAAGCGTTCTGGCAGGAGGGGGAAGGCTGGCTTAAATACCCCTGCCCAGATCTTGCCATTGGAGAAATTTGGGGGCGGATTATCCGCCCCCCACTAGGGGTGGACTATCCGCCCCCTGGACAGAAAGTCTGGGGGAAAGTCCGCCCCCCACACAGAAGGTGACGTCGATCTTGACTTGGTGAAAAAACCTCGAGGGGCGGATTATCCGCCCCCCTCAAGGGGCGGACTATCCGCCCTGGGGAAAATGTCTGCCCCCAGGATGGAAACTCCGGGGGAAAATCCGCCCCCGATACAGAAGGTCATGCCGCACTTGACTTGGAGAAAATCCTGGGGGCCGGATTATCCGGCCCCTGTAGGGGCGTATTATCCGGCCAAGCCGGAAAATCCGTCAGATACTCCGCCCCCATTTTGAGGGTTGCGCCCTTTTGAGATTGGGGAGGGGGGATAATCCACCCCTGGTAGGGGCGGATAATCCGCCCCCGAAAAACAGTTTCCTTTTCCTTTTCAAGTTAGATATCTGCAGCACTTCAACACATATTAAATAATCCTTGATATCATTATCTAACACACAAAACACTAGGGATTATGAAATGTTCTTTCAATCTCCCCCTTTTTGGTGTTAGATGACAATACTAGGATTTGCAATAAAACCTACTAACAGCACCTTAAGGAAATGAAAGAGGCTCCCCCTAAATGTGTGCATATTTATATTTTGCATTTGTATACAAATGCACACACTAAAGAGCAAGCCAATTTCATAACAAAGACAATTAAAACAAGGTGAGTTAGGAAACAAAGTCATACCACCGGGATGTGAAACCCACAATATTGATGCAATCAACAGATAATTCCATATGCCATCAATATGCCTTTGGGAGGATGAAGGTTGAAGAATAGATCCTGACTTTTTCGAATGAATCAAGAGTTCTGGTAGGAGGGGGAAGGCTGGCTTAAATACCCCCTGCCCAGATCTTGCCGTTGGAGAAATTTGGGGGCGGATTATCTGCCCCCCACTAGGGGTGGACTATCCTCCCTTGGGGAAAATCCGCCCCTGGACGGGAATTCCGAGGGAAAGTCCGCCCCCACACAGAAGGTGACGCCGGTCTTGACTTGGTGAAAAAACCTCGAGGATCCGCCCCCTCAAGGGGCGGACTATCCGTCCTGGGGAAAATGTCCGCCCCTAGGACGGAAACTCCGGGGGAAAATCCGCCCCCCATACAGAAGGTCGCGCCGCACTTAACTTAGAGAAAATCCTGGGGGGTGGATTATCCAGCCAAGCCGAAAAATCCTTCAGATACTCTGCCCCTTTTGAGGGTTGCGCCCTTTTGAGATTTGGTAGGGGCGGATTATCCGCCCCCCAAAAACAGTTTCCTTTTCCTTTTCAAGTTAGATATTCACTTCAACACACATTAAATATGCCTTGATATTGTTATCTAACACATAAAACACTAGGGATTATGAAATGTTCTTTCAGGGGGGTGAGTAGAAGTGATGCGGCGACTGGCAGATGCGGAGAAGCACAGGGAATCATCGCTGCCTGTTTTGGTGCTTCCAAGCGACGGCTTTCTCCTCAGCCGATTGGGCCACACCCTGCAACCTCCATGGCAGAGGCCTCTTTCGGAACATGTTAATGGGGCTCTGCGCCGCTTTTCTCCCAAGTGGTTCGTCCCCAGGAGCGATTTGGCGACCAGCGACATGCTTTCCTAGCCGGGAAGGTGCTCCCCTTGAGCAGTGTCACGGATCTCGACGGCAACGCCTTGAGGCCACCGACGATCTGCGGAGAAGTTTCCCTAGGACTTGATTGCTTTTTACATTTCTATCCTGGAGTTCTTTTGGCAAATTTCAAGCCCCCTCCATTAGATTTTTTAGTGCAATGGATGTCTTTGGGAGGCTTGATGTAAAATTGTATCCGCCTATTAATTAATTGCAGCTTCTATGCCCTTTGAGGCGGTTCCTGTGTTAAAAAAACAGGGACTGATTTGGTGGTGGACTGGTGGAGTTTTTTTGGTCCAAATAAACAGATCCACACGCACGCACCGGCATTGCCACGCTAAATAACGATGGGATTAGGTTAACCATTTATTTTTTGGATTCGAACCTATTTAACCATTTTGTGTAAAAGGATAATTTAGGTTAACCATTAGGTTATTAGGGTAAAAATGGTTAACCATTGGTTATTTAGGTTCGAACCACTTTCTCGAAATAGGCTTTCGCCCCGCTTTATAAATAAAGCACACATGTGAGTCTGCTGGGCCAGACAGCACAATGCCTAAAGGATCAACACGATGTAAGGACCGAACAGGCCAGCCAAAACGAAAAGAAAGAAAAGAAAACAAAGCCAACAACGACGGAGTGACGAAACGGAGAATATACGCAACCGCTGCGCCCACTAGAGAAGTACCACCACACCGCTAGCAACCCAAAGCGTCGCGTACCGAAGCAGCACCTCCAAGAAGGAGAGTGACGATGACGACACTGCTGCCCGGACAAGTCCTAGGGTTTACCCTGGTACGCCACGGGAGGCGCGGAGGAGATGCCCCCAGCGCCCTTCAGGAAGGACGACGATACCCAGAGGCGTCACCACGCTGGTGTCAAAGCAACAAAGATTTCTCTCGATCCCCCCAATAACCCTCCCGGCCGCTTCGTATTGCTCCACCAAGCTTGCCGCCCACATGCACGCGCCCACACGATCTTGGGGTCTTCACCGCCATCACACCGTGGAACACAGAACGAGGCCGGTAGGAGCGAGAGAGCGGGGCCATCGACGAGGATAGGTATGGCATCAGCACGCGGGAGAGAACAATCTCCACCGCCCGAAGGCGATAGCCGACCGGATGCGGCAGCAGGCCATACCGGGTCTTCTTGGCCCGGCCAAGCCCGTCAAGGCTCGTAAAGTCCCGCCGCCGCACTGCAGCAAGGGTGCCTCCGCACACGCCTTGATGTGGACATCCCTACTATTGATACAACCATTGTACCTACAGCAATACACATACAAAGACCCATCACAAGATCTCGTGCCAAACAACTTAACTATCAGGTACTTTCGTTTCTTGGAACTATTCCTCACATACATGAGAATATGATGCTGCCTAAATCAGATATATTTCTTACTCTTAGGAATGATGGACCAAGCATGGATGAGAGGGACAAGCATTGGAGCATGGCCATGCATGGAGATGGCAGCAAGCATGTGATGATCCATGAGAAGGCCATGGATGAAGATTTCAGAACTTTGAGGCCACCATAATGAAGAAAGAAGGCTTGGACGAAATATTCAAGATCAATACTTTATGAATTCGTCCATAGCTTAATATGGTGCTGCGACACCTTTTATTTTGGGCCAGGCCCATGTAATTTTTGCAGGATTTTAATTAGCCACTTTTTAGAGTCCGTATTTGAGGGGAAAAGGACATTTAGGGTTGGATTCGGCCACCACTTCCATGGCTGGCCGAAACCCCACCATTTCGCCCTTAAATACGCCCCATAGCCGAACCTCTAGACTCGGATTTTGTTTAGACATTAAGTTAGCCATAGTCGCAACTTCGCCAAGACTCGAGCGTCGCAGAGGCCTCTTGTACTTCGCACCTATTCAGGATCCCACCTCTTCAATAAAGCTTTCCTTTTAATCCGCAATATCTTGATTGCAATATTGGTTCTTACTTGTTCTCGATTTCAGGTAGGAATTAAGACCCTCGCTGGTCGGTGATCGTGTTCCCGCAGGATCGGTAACCTCCGGAGATTGGCCTAGCGATTGCATTGGCGCTCGTGCTTTCGTGTAGTCGGATCGTCAAGCCAAACTCCACCAAATCGACTATCATCATCTCATCGAATGATCGGACACCTTTGCCCTATCAAGTGGTATCGATTTTAGGTTGCTCGGTGAGATTTCTTGTTTCGTAGATTAGATCTGTTTTTACCTATAAACCCACGAAAAAGCCAAAAACACAGTTAGAGTTTAGATCCATCCCATAACCAATCTACGCCTCGCATTATCTTTTCAGTTTTTGCATTGTTGAATTTGTGTCTACATCGTCGCGTCGAGTTGCTGGTCTTAGTTTCTTGTCCCTTAGAGTTTCGAGTTCTGATCATAGTAGTCACCGCCACACTCGCCGATCACCGCCACCATATTCCACCACCATATTCTGCCGCCATATACCCTACCACCATAAACCCTAATACTCCGCCACCGCCGTCCTACCGCGACACAGATCCGATCAGTTTCCTGTCGTGGTACGAGTCCGAGTAGAGTTATCGTTTCCTCGTTATTTCTTTTTACTTTCCTTCTTTGTTGTTTCCGTGTTTAGCTAACGTCCGTGTCGAGCTAAGAGTCCGGACGTAAGTCCAGAAGGAGAGCAAAAAAAAAGTGCGAACCGCTTGAAAAAAATTCGGCTATCTTTTTTCGACCCCGGGGATCACTTTTCTCCATCGGCCGTTATAGCGATATTTTTTTGCGCCTGCGCGCTTTCCGGAGCAAAATAAAAAAATTCGAAAAAATTTTTTGGGGCTAACCTCTTTTTAGACCTCGTAGATCAGTTCTAGACACTCGCCATCATAGTGATTTTCTGCATCTCGGTTCGCTTTTCAGGGTGCCATATCATCATACATTGCTTGTTGTGTCGCGTCGTGACATCGTTGGTGATCTAGGCTCGCGTCTCTAGTACAGTCTAGCCTAGGACCAGCACAATACCGTCATTGAGCATTCTTTCAACTTTTGCATTGTTGTTTTGATAATTGCTAACCCCCTTTGCTACGCCTTCCCAGAGCTCCACAGATACTCTCCACATGCGGTGTTTCGACTCCTGGTAATCGCTTGGTTCAATCTCTGGACCCACTGATCCTCGTGGTTGCACATCGCCTTTTCCTGTTGTTTGGTAAGAACTTGTAAGAGCTTCGTATATTGTTTGACGGATTACACGTGACTTCCACCATATTTCCGTACTATATACCTGTGCTTTTTAAGGACTAACCATGACAGATACTTCGCGGAACCCTTCCACAATGACGAACGAAGAACTACATGCCCACTTCTCTGCGCTCTTGGTCACTCGCGCTGAAGACGTGGATACGTGCCTCGGGGAGTTTGACACCAAGCTCACCAACGCCGTGGACAAGATCGATGGACTCGAGAAATCCTTCAACTCCAAGCTTGACGTTTGGTTTAAGGAGCTTTTGAACCGATTGCCCGCACCCGCACCGGCACCCACACATGGCGCACGGCGCATTCCGATCACGGGTCGGACTGCTGGTTGTTGCCGCGCACCGTGACTCTACTGCGGTGGCGCTCCTCGGACTTCCGCGGTGCTGCTGCGACATTGGGGAGACGACGGCGGGTACTACTACGACCCGGCGGCGATCTGTTTGACGAGGAGGTTGAACAACCTCCACAGTACCGCCGCCGTCCCGACATTACTACCGCAGCCGACCACGATGCGTGATAATGATCATGTTGCAAAGCTTAAATTAAATATTCCATATTTTGAGGGTAAATATAATCCTGATGCATATCTTACATGGGATATGGAAGTAGAACAACGTTTTGCATGCTTAAAATATCCTGAGAATATGCGTGTTTGTGCTGCTACATGTGAATTTACTAAATTTGCTTCCCTTTGGTGGTCTGAGTATTGTCGTTTAAATCCTACTACTATTCCTAGTACTTGGACTGCTTTAAAAACTGCTATGCGTGTTCGTTTTGTACCTCCTACTTATCAACGTGATTTACTAAAAAATCTGACACGTTTAGAGCAAGGGAAAAATTTTGAAGAGTATTATCAGGAATTACAAACGGGGATGGTTCGGTGTGGTCTTGTTGAATATAATGAACAAATGCTTGCACGTTTCTTTGGTGGATTAAACAAGGACATTCAGCACATCTTAGATTATAAGGAATATAATTCTATCACTCGTTTGTTTCATCTTGCTTGCAAAGCTGAACGTCAAGTACAGGATCGCCAAACACCATGGAGGAGGACTAATAATTCTGCAGGTCGCACATCCACTTGGACATCCCGACAATCAGCGCATCCTCGTGATTCGCCACCAGCTACTACCACATCCAAGGCCACCACAAGATTTCCAGCTGCTCCTCCACCATCATCCAATGCTCCTGCTCGTAGTGCATCTTCTATGGCTTCCACGGGTAAGACAAATGATATACAATGCCGCAAGTGCTGGGGTTTTGGTCATATTGATAGTGCACAACACAACATGTGATGATGGTGCGAGAAGATGGTCAGTACGATTCAGCAAGTGACTTTGATGAAGATACACTAGCCCTTATTTCTGCTTGATATGGAGACAATTCTGATGCTGATGAAGAGACAGAGGTAATGGGAGCTGAAGCTGCTGATCAATACAGGAGCTTAATTACACAACGTGTGTTGAGTGTGCAATTGAGCAAATCTGAGCAAGATCAACGCCACAACGTGTTCCAAACACGTGGTGTTGTCAAGGATAGACCTATACGGATCATCATTGATGGAGGGAGTTGTAATAATCTGGCCAGTGTTGACATGGTAGAGAAGCTTGCACTTCCAACAAGACAACGCCCACATTCATATTACATCCAATGGTTTGAGAGTTCTCGCAAGATCAAGGTAACAAGAGCGATGCAGCGTGCATTTTACTATTGGTACATATTCTGATTTTGTTGATTGTGATGTTGTACCTATGCAAGCCTGTTCTTTGTTACTTGGTAGACCATGGCAATTTGATAGAGAATCTGTTCATAATGGCAAAACTAATCACTATTCTCTTATGCATGATGGAAAGAAAATTGGTCTAAGACCTATGACTCCCGAACAGATTTTAAAAGATGATCTTGCTAGAGCTAGTAGAGCTAAAACTGAGGAGAAAAATAAAAGTGAGAATCAGATTGTTGCTGCAGATTTTATACCACCAAAGAACATTAAATCTGTTTCTATACATGCTACTGAAATTCGTTTGAAGAGTCCATGTATGCTTGCAAAAAAAATTGATATTGCTGAACTAGATGTAAACAATACTCAATGTTATGCAATTGTCTGCAAAGAGGTTTTGTTTTCATTTGAGGATATGCCTCCTTTTTTGCCACCCGCTATTGCTAACCTTTTGCAGGAATATGAGGACGTCTTTCATTGAGGCCACGGACTACCTCCTATTAGAGGAATTGAGCACCAAATTGATCTAATTCCTGGTGCCACGTTGCCCAACCGCGCGCCATATAGAACCAATCCAGAGGAGACAAAGGAGATACAACGCCAAATTCAGGAACTACTCGACAGAGATCATATTCGTGAGTCCCTTAGCCCTTGTGTTGTTCCTATTATTTTGGTACCTAAGAAAGATGGTTCTTCGCGCATGTGTACTGATTGTAGAGCTATCAATAATATTATTATTCGATATCGTCATCCTATTCCACGTTTAGATAACATGCTTGATGAATTGAGTGGCTTTACCATGTTTTCTAAAGTTGATTTGCGTAGTGGTTACCACCAGATTCGTATGAAATTAGGAGATGAATGGAAAACAGCATTTAAAACTAATTCGGTTTATATGAGTGGTTAGTAATGCCGTTTGGTTTAACTAATGCACCTAGCACTTTCATGAGATTAATGAACGAAGTTTTACGTGCTTTCATTGGACGTTTTGTGGTAGTCTACTTTGATGATATTCTGATTTATAGCAAATCTTTAGAGGATCATTTGGACCATTTACGTGTTGTTTTCAATGCTTTACGTGATGCACGTTTGTTTGGTAACCTTGAGAAGTGCACCTTTTGCACCAATCGAGTTGCGTTTCTTGGCTATGTTGTTCTGACAAAGGTATTGAAGTGGATCCACCAAGATTGAAGCTATTGAGAATTGGCATGACCCAAGACGGTCACACAAGTGAGGAGTTTTCTTGGCCTCGCTGGTTTTATATAGGCGCTTTGTCAAAGACTTTGGATCAATTGTCGCCTACCGAATGAGCTTACCAAGAAGGATGTGCCCTTTGTTTGGGGCGATGCACAACAAGAGGCCTTCGTCATATTGAAAGATAAGCTAACACATGCTCCCTTACTCCAACTTCCTGATTTTACTAAGACTTTTGAGCTTGAATGTGATGCTAGTGGAATTGGTTTGGGAGGGGTGTTATTACAAGAGGGAAAACCTGTTGCATATTTTAGTGAGAAATTGAGTGGGGCTAGTCTGAACTATTCTACTTATGATAAATAATTATATGCGTTGGTTCGGACATTAGAAACTTGGCAACATTATCTATGTCCTAAGGAATTTGTTATTCATTCTGATCATGAATCTTTGAAGCATATTCGTAGTCAAGCTAAGTTGAATCGTCGTCATGCAAAGTGGGTTGAATTTATTGAGTCTTTTCCTTATGTTATCAAACACAAAAAGGGTAAAGATAATATTATTGCTGATGCTTAATCACGTCGTTATGCTTCGTTATCTCAACTTGACTTCAAAATATTTGGATTGGAAACTATTAAGGAACAATATGTGCATGATGCTGAATTTAAAGATGTGTTGCAGAATTGTAGAGATGGTAGAACTTGGAACAAGTTCGTCTTCAATGATGGATTTGTGTTCCGTGCTAACAAACTATGCATTCCAGGTAGCTCTGTTCGTCTTTTGTTGTTACAGGAGGCACATGGAGGAGGATTGATGGGACACGTTGGTGTCAAGAAGACGGAGGATGTTCTTGCTGCACACTTCTTTTGGCCACGTATGCGTCGAGATGTTGAGAGATTTGTGGCACGCTGCACTACTTGTCAAAAATCTAAGTCTCGCCTTAATCCACATGGTTTATATATGCCTCTTCCTGTTCCTAGTGTTCCTTGGGAGGATATTTCTATGGACTTTGTTTTGGGATTGCCACGAACACAGAAGGGGAGGGATAGTATTTTTGTTGTTGTGGATCGGTTTTCTAAGATGGCACACTTTATTCCTTGTCATAAAACGGATGATGCTGCGCATATTGCTGATTTGTTCTTTCGTGAAATTATTCGTTTGCATGGTGTGCCAAATACTATTGTCTCTGATCGTGATACTAAATTTCTTAGCCACTTTTGGAGATGTTTATGGGCTAATTTGGGGACTTAATTGCTCTTTAGTACTACATGTCATCCCCAAACTGATGGTCAAACTGAAGTAGTAAATAGAACTTTGTCTACTATGTTACAGGCTGTGTTAAAGAAGAACTTAAAATTGTGGGAAGAGTGTTTACCTCATATAGAATTTGCTTATAATCGTTCATTGCATTCTACCACAAAGATGTGCCCATTTGAGATTGTGTATGGTTTTGTTCCTCGTGCACCTATTGATTTATTGCCTTTACCTTCTTCGGTGCAACATAATTTGGATGCTACACAACGCGCCGAAATGATATTAAACTTGCATAAGACTACTAAAGATAACATTGAACACATGAATGCTAAGTATAAACTTGCTGGGGATGAAGGGAGAAAGCATGTTGTGTTTGATGTTGGCGATCTTGTTTGGTTACATTTGCGTAAAGATCGTTTTCCTGATTTACGCAAGTCTAAGTTAATGCCACATGTTGCTGGTCCCTTTAAGGTGTTAGAGAAAATCAATGATAATAAATATAAACTTGAGTTGCCTGCAGACTTTGGTACGGTTAGTCCTACATTTAACATTGCAGATTTGAAGCCTTACTTTGGTGAGGAAGATGAGATTGTGTCGAGGACGACTTCAATTCAAGAAGGGGAGCATGATGTGGACATCCCTACTATTGATACAACCGTTGTACCTACAGCAACACACATACAAGGACGCATCACAAGATCTCGTGCCAAACAACTTAACTATCAGGTACTTTCGTTTCTTGGAACTATTCCTCACATACATGGGAATATGATGCTGCCTAAATCAGATATATTTCTTACTCTTAGGAATGATCGACCAAGCATGGATGAGAGGGACAAGCATTGGAGCATGGCCATGCATGGAGATGGCAGCAAGCATGTGATGATCCAAGAGAAGGCCACGGATGAAGATTTCAGAACTTTGAGGCCACCATAATGAAGAAAGAAGGCTTGGACGAAATATTCAAGATCAATACTTTACGAATTCGTCCATAGCTTAATATGGTGCTGCGACACCTTTATTTTGGGCCAGGCCCATGTAATTTTCGCAGGATTTTAATTAGCCACTTTTTAGAGTCCGTATTTGAGGGGAAAAGGACTTTTAGGGTTGGATTCGGCCACCACTTCCATGTCTTGCCGAAACCCCACATTTTCGCCCTTAAATACTCCCCATAGCCGACCCCCTAGACTCGGATTTTGTTTAACATTAAGTTAGCCATCATAGCAACTTCGCCAAGGCTCGAGCGTCGCAGAGGCCTCTTGTACTTCGCACCTATTCAGGATCCCACCTCTTCAATAAAGCTTTCCTCTTAATCCGCAATATCTTGATTGCAATATTGGTTCTTAATTGTTCTCGATTTCAGGTAGGAATTAACACCCTCGCTGGTCAGGCTGATCGTGTTCCCGTAGGATCGGTAACCTCCAGGAGATTGGCCTAGCGATTGCATTGACGCTCGTGCTCGCACGTGTAGTCGGATCGTCAAGCCCGAACTCCACAAATCGACTATCATCATCTCATCGAAAGATCGGACACCTTTGCCCTATCACGCCTCCCCTAGCCTCAAGCTCAACTCCTCCCTCCACCAGTGGATCCGCCACCTTGACAAATCCCCGCTGCCAAGCAGCACCACCGTCGCCACCGAGACCACACAGGCTAGCCGAACCGCTGTCAGTCTTAGGAACAGCGTCCGAACCTCGCCACCCCATGGCCGAAGGAACGGCGGTGCAAACCACCTTCCTCGGGGCCGCCGCCCCGGCTTCCATGTACTCGAGCCAAGACTCCGGCTACCGCCACAACGCACAACCGTCGAGAGTGCCGGTGAAGGTCAAGATTCGGACTTGCAGCCAACGAGCTCACGGTAAACTAGGGGAGGGGATCTGCCCTCCATCATCTTGCGGTGAGTGTCGTCCAGACGAGCAGTAGTTCCAAGGCCAAGATCAGGCCCAGATCAGGCCCGGCTAGGCCCAGATCTAGCCCGGCCAGGCCTGGATCAGACCCAAATCGGGGGCCATCGGAACCGCCGCCACATTGCTGCACCAAGTCCACCACGTCGCCGGCGAGCTGCACCCGAGTCGCGCCCACCCCCGTCGCTGCCGCAGAAGCCACGCCGCCGGCACCACCCGCTCGAACTCGAGCACACCAGCCGAGTCGGCGCACGACCAGGAGGACAAGGCCTCCGTGAGCTGCACGCCGCCCACCACCACAAGCCAGGGATAGCAGAGGACGCTGAAGCTGCGCCTTCGCAGGCCACACCACCGCCTCCTTGCAACGTAACCGCCGCCGAGAGATCAGCTCGCCCCCGTCGCCGGAAGCCACTACCGAGCCCACGCCGCCGCCATGGGAGGTCGCCCGCGCCACCCCATAGTCAGCGGAAGAAGGAGCATCCCCGCCCGCTTTGCATGGCGCGAGCCGCCACGCCCTCCGGCGACGGCGAGGGGAGGGGAGGGATGGGGGCCGGGGATTTGGGGCGGCGGCGCTAGGGTTGCCCCGTGACTCTCACGAGAGCATCACGAGGTCGGGTATTGTTTGAACCACTTTGACAAAATGTGATTAAACTAGCTCTTTTTTTACTAAATGTATTGCCTTTTCTATGAAAGAAACTACTCCCTCTAACTTATATTAGTTGACTTAAATTTATCTACGAATGTATTTAGCACAAAAACTTAACTAGATATAATCGTATCAAAATAAATCTAAGCCAACTAATTAATACGAGTTAAAGGAAGTATGCAAGAAAATAATGTGTGTATACTGTCTTTTACCCGCGACAGCAGCGGTGCACGGACGCCCATCTAGCAAGTAGAACTATCACCCACACGCAGCTAGCTAGCAGAGTAAGCACGAACCAAGCATGGAGCCACGCGCTAGCTAGCTAGGTGGAGCAACACATGAGTCGGCGAGCGAGCTGGCCGGGCGGGACTGTTGGCGAGCGAGGCAAAGCAGGCGGGCGGGCGGCATGTTGAGCTGACTGGTTAAAATTCGGTCGGATGGAACTAGTTTTCGGTCTGAATACGTCCAGTTTCCTACTCGCATACTCAGGCCGAGTTTCTAAGTTCGGCTAAAATTCATTACGGATTTTATTAAATTGGGCGAATATAGGTGGATTACATCAAATTTAAACTAAACTAGTACATAATAAACTAAAAAATGGCCGCCGCAGTGGCCACCGTCGGTGTCTTCGTCGTCCTACATGCCGAAGTTGCTGTAGAACGCCGTGTAGCCGGGATCGGCGCGGCCGTCATCCTCGCCACCGCCGTCGTCGTCGTCGTTCGGCGGCTGGTTCTGGCGGGAGCTCCCCTGGCCTGGATCGCCGAACCTCCATGGCTGGTAGGACGGGCCTTCGTCCTCGTCGTCGTCGAGGACATAGAGTGGGGCGCCCTGGTAGGCGAGCTCGCGCCCGGCCAACGCCCGTCGTCAGGCCGCCTGCTCCTCGGCCTACTACTGCAGGCCGAGGATGCGCTGCCGCTCCGCCTTCTTCCAGTTCTTCTTGGACCATTCCAGGATGTCCGTTGAGGACGGCTCCACCGGCGGCGGCTGCGGCGCCGAGTCGCGGAGCGACTCCTCCAACGCCATTCTCAAGGCATCGTCGTCGGGCGCCGTCGAACCTTCAATCTTTGGGCGCCGAAGACGAAGGTGGCCAGTGGGTGACGCTGATGCAGCCCGTCCTCCGACCGCTACTACATCTACTCCCACGAGCTACCCAAATGGACCCATGACTCGTGCCCGAGCCAAGCTCCTTCAAACTAAGGTGAACTCGCTCCTCTCCTTGTGTGACTTCGACACCCCCTTGGATGCCTTGCTACTTCACACGCAAACTCTGTGCATCATCAGTGCAGAAGAAGCCACCGATCGCGCCAGCATAAGCGGTACTACGGTTGGGACGACCGTACTACCGCTCCAAAGCCCTACCGCCTCCTCCTACCGCCACGCCAGAAGCACTACCCCATGCCCCGGGCAGCGGTACTACTGGGTCCGCAGCCGGTACTACCGTGGCAGTACTACCGCCCCTACCGCCGCCACCGATGCCTCCGCGGAAGCTCCGGGCCCTCAAGCGGTACTACGCTCGAGCGGTACTACGGTCACCACCGGTACTACGGTCTGGGACGGTACTACGGTCTGCTGACCACGATCACCTAAGTTCGGCCCTGTGCCTTGTAACCCCACCTATCATTTATCTCTCCATTCCGAAACTACCCCTGTTTGTGGCTGGACTATATATAGCCCCCACCCTCTATTGTAAACGCTTAGACTTGGATAATAATAGATATTAAGGAAACCCTTTGAGGACTTATATCTATTGGTCTCATGCTCCTACCAAGGAGCACCGGATTATCCACCCCCCTCTTGGATCTTGCCTAGTGCGTTCAAGTTGTACAAGGCCTTGGGTTCTCGGTTTCTCGCCCCCAAGTCGTCAAGGTCTCACCAAGCACCTCATCCCCCGTTGTTGGCGTGGAGAGCGAGCTTCGCCCAACACCGATCCTAGGGATTATGTTGGACCGGTTGCCACCGGCGTGAGGAGTAGGCGTGTATCGTGTTTTGGTGTGCGTGTGTTCGTGGTTTTCATCGCCTTCCCCGATTTCATACCCGACCACCTCTCTTCCCCTCGTTCCTCGTGGAATTCGTGAAAGATCGGGCCAACCCCAGGGTTACCCCATAACATATTGGTATCAAGAGCACGGTTGATCACGAATTTCCTCCAATTTTTTCTTTTATCCATCTTAAAAACGAAAATCCTACCAAAAAGAGCCCAATTTACCTTCGGATCGATCTCTGGATTTGGTGAGTTTTTCGTGGTTTTGGTCCATAGATCTGTTGCTTTGGGAGTCGATCTATAGCCCCTCTTGTTTCTAGCTCAGCCTTTCGGTCAGTTTTTCCACGAATTTGAGGTTTTTGGGCAAGTTCACCTCGTTCCAGGCCTGTGCCAAGCGGTACTGCCGGCTGTGCAAGCGGTACTACCGCTAGTTACCGGTACTACCGGTAGTACAAGCGGTACTACCACTCACCAGTACTACCGCCCGTTACCAGCGGTACTACCGCTCGCCACTGCCGTGCTCCCTGCCCTTTGACACCTCGATTTCGTTCGCTGACCTTTTCCACCTCGCTTGTTCGTGTTTCGCGTGTTTGTCGCCATTTTCACAACAGCTTCCTGATGTGGACATCCCTACTATTGATACAACCGTTGTACCTACAGCAACACACATACAAGGACCCATCACAAGATCTCGTGCCAAACAACTGAACTATCAGGTACTTTCGTTTCTTGGAACTATTCCTTACATACATGAGAATATGATGCCCTAAATCGATATGTTTCTTACTCTTAGGAATGATGGACCAAGCATGGATGAGAGGACAAGCATTGGAGCATGGCCATGCATGGTGATGGCGACAAGCATGTGATGATCCAAGAGAAGGCCACGGATGAAGATTTGAACTTTGAGGCCACCATAATGAAGAAAGAAGGCTTGGACGAAATATTCAAGATCAATACTTTCTAATTCGTCCATAGCATAATATGGTGCTTTGACACCTTTATTTTGGGCCAGCCCATGTAATTTTCGCGGATTTTAATTAGCCACTTTTTAGAGTCCGTATTTGAGGAAAAGGACTTTTAGGGTTGGATTCGGTCACCACTTCCATGGCTGGCGAAACCCCACCTTTTCGCCTTAAATCGCCCCATATGCCGAACCTTTAGACTCGGATTTTGTTTAGACATTAAGTTAGCCATAGTCGCAACTTCGCCAAGGCTCGAGCGTCGCAGAGGCCTCTTGTACTTCGCACCTATTCAGGATCCCACCTCTTTCAATAAAGCTTTCCTCTTAATCCGCAATATCTTGATTGCAATATTGGTTCTTACTTGTTCTCGATTTCAGGTAGGAATTAAGACCCTCGCTGGTCAGGCTGATCGTGTTCACGCAGGATCGGTAACCTCCAGGAGATTGGCCTAGCGATTGCATTGGCGCTCGTGCTCGCACGTGTAGTCGGATCGTCAAGCCCGAACTCCACCAAATCGATTATCGCCATCTCATCGAAAGATCGGACACCTTTGCCCCATCACTTCCGCATCAACGTTATCCCGCGCTCAACGACACCGCGACACTCGAACATCTTCCCCCACCAACGGTTGCAAGTCGTCAACAATACCAAAGGTATAACTTGCACCACCTTGACAGCCCCATATCTTCCTTTGTGTGTATCTATCCTATGAGAGCAACTCATTTTGTGTTTGTCTAAGCATTGTGCACTTGCCTTCGGAAAGTGAGTGTATGACGCCAAATACAAAAGCTAACATAGTAGCATAGCAAGGGAGAAAAAGGAAAAAGAATCAAAAAAAAAGAGAAAAAGATACATAGTCCCCCAATACAAAGAGAATACCAAGCTTGTAAGCCAAGAAAGAGAAGAAAAGCTCATGGCAAGTGCATAAATCTATTGCTTACCCTCTTTTGGCAAGCGAGTTGTGGTCTCTCCTTGTGTTGGCACGACGGCGTAGTAGTCTTCGTTAGGACCTTTTGTGCTCATTTTCATAGTCGTGCTAACCCCGTTTTCTCCACGTGTGTGTTTTCCGTGTTTTTGGTAGATCGTATCCTTTTTGCTTTTGATCTTTGGTTCTTTACCACGTAGGACAATAACCTTTTGCTTGGATCGTTTCGTTAGGTTTTCCACAACCCTTACCTTCCACCAAAAGTCTTTGAGAGTTTCTTGCCATTTCACTTTGCACGCTTTTTCGCTCATTTGTGTGGCAATTGGTTTGATATAATCTCCAAGGTGAGGTAACAGGCTAACTCTCCACACCCTTTCTCTCCATATACAACCATTGTTGGCTTTGCATCATGGACAGGCATGGAGAGCCATCCCAACCACCACCACCTCCAGAGGATGATAACCAATTCATGACAAGATGGGACCATTGGAAGATCCGAGGAGAATTCAACTATCGTTGTGAAGCTCTCGGCGCCAAGATGAACAATTTAGCGAGGCCGTGTGGAATTCAAGAACATCGACAACCGTCAAGAAGTCCGTGGCCAAATGCATGCCATGCAACACAACCTCGGGCATTAAAATGAATCTCTTGGTCGCACTCGCCTCAATGGATGAGAAGCTCCAACACATCATCGATGGACTCGCAAGGACACGCTTCGCGCGAATCAAGCTCATCTCGGCACTCATCAAGTGAAACAAGTGCACCTCAAATCACGCTTCAAGGCACCGGGATGGACCCGTTCTTCAATCCATAAGCTCTTCGCAAGTGGTACCATCTCGCGTCACGCCGCGACATCAAGCTATGATGGTGACCTCTCATAAGACCTCCAAGGCGTGAAGCAAACCGACCACAACCAAGGGCCGGTGATTCAACAAGAGCAACCTCGCGCAGACCACCACGGCCATCGGCGTCGACCGCTCCTTCAACAACAAGTGCAACTTCGAAGAGGGCGAACAAGATCATCGTCGGCGTGAAGCACTCGAAGATCCTCCAAGCGTCATCATAGACATGGCGTCCTCATCGCCAACATAATGGTCATGACGAGCCTCCCTACACCAAGAAGAAGAGCGACCCATGGCGCATACGCTCGGCGTCCTCCGCCACATGGCGCAAGCTAATGCTCCTCGCCATCAACCACGACAAGAGCAAGAGCAAGCTCCCCAAGCTCGTCGTGAGGACCACCAACCTCCTCCTCGTCCGCATGCGCGACAGAAAACGAGCACGCTCCCCAAGCTCGTCGTCAACACCAAGTTCCTCAACCAAACGCAGCACCTCAACAACCACGCGACCATCGCAACAATCACCAAGCAAGACATGAGAGCTCGGATGATAATGATGACCGTCAAATAATGGCAACCGGCAACCGGAACCGCAATGGAGAAGAAACTTTCGGCAAGCTCAAATTCACCATGCCCAAGTTCACGGTTCCAATGAGCCCGAGGAATATCTCTCTTGGGAACTCAAGGTCGACAAGATCTTCCGCATGCACAATTATAGCAATGAGAAGATGATGGCCATGGCATCCCTCGAGTTTGATGAGTATGCCAACCTTTGGTGGGAACAAGTACAACTCGCTCATGAAGCAAAGAAGAGCCTCCAATCGCCACTTGGCAAGATATGAAGGCTCATATGAGATCCCGCTTTGTTCCTTCGCACTACACGCGTGACCTCTTCAACAAGCTTCAAATGCTTAGTCAAGGGACAAAGACCGTGGAAGAGTACTTCAAGCAAATGGAGCTCAACATGATCGTGCCAACATTGAAGAGGCGAGATGAGCAAACAATGGCACGCTTCCTCAATGGCTTGAACCATCCCATCAAGCATCACCGAGTTCCAAAAGTACAACAACATGGTTGAGCTTGTGCACATCGCATCCAAGGCGGCGCCAAGTGCAAGAGGACATCAAGTACAACAAGCCAAGGCGTACTTCACCTACAAGCAAGCGCCTACCACTACTCCAACAACACCAAGTGGAAGCTCCCCAAGTACAACCAAGCTTCCTTCAAGCCAACTATTCCCCAAGGAAAACAGCCCCAAGTGGCAAACAAACGGGATGATCAACCATTCAATGGTGAATGCTACAAGTGTGGAGGCAAAGGGCACAAGTCCAATGCATGTGGAAACAAAAAAGTTTTGTTCATCCATGACAACGGCGATGAAGAATACTTGAGTGAAGAAGAGTTTGATGCAAGGGTCAAGGAAGCCATGGCAAGGCAACACTTGGAAAAGGACCAAGAACTTCTTGTGTGTGAGCATGGCAAGTCCATCGCTTGTGGTCACAAGGGTCTTGACTACCCAAGCCAATGAAAATGAAGACCAACGCTCGAACATCTTCCAAACTCGTGAAGCATCAATGGGAAGTCCATCAAAGTTGTCATCGATGGAGGAAGTTGCCACAACCTCGCAAGCGGAATTGTGTGAGAAACTCAACCTCACCCTTCACCCACATAGACACCCTACCATATCCAATGGCTAAGTGACCAAGGATCCGTCAAGATCAAGCACACCGTCTCGGTGGCGTTCTCCATTGGACACTACAAGGACACGGTGGAATGTGGCGTGGTTCCAATGACGGTTTGTCACATGTTGCTCGGAAGGTCGTGGCAATATGACAAGTGTGCTTTGCATAATGGTCACTCAAACACCTACACTTTCAAATGGCTTGATAAAACTTGTGTGTTGCAACCAATGACTCCTAGCCAAATAATTGCGGACAATGCAAAGGCTTTAGCGAGGGCTAATACATAAAAACACCTTGTGAGAAGAGTGGTGGCGAGAGAACCACACCATAGTGAGTGAGAGCTACAAGCCAAACTCGGCGGAAAAACTAAGAGTGTTCTTCTTGCCACCAAAAGTGAGATGAGAGAAGTGAGGAGCAACCCATCCATCTTGCACTCGTCCTCGTATGCAAGGGACTAGCGCAAGGAACTAATGACTTGACAAATATTCCTCCTTCTTTGATGGCTGTTTTGCGAATTCCAAGATGTATTTCGAAGAGCTTCCTCATGGCCTCCTCCTCTTCGTGGAATTGAGCACCGTGTCGACCTCATACGGCGCACCACTACCAAACTGCTGCGTGTCGCACAAACCCGGAAGAGACAAAGGAGATCGGCGTCAAATCAACCAACTCGTCTCAAAGGTTTGATCCAAGTAAGCACTAGCCCAGCGCGGTTCCGTGATCCTAGTCCCGAAACGGATGATACGTTGCGGTTATGCATGGGCTGCCGTCAATCAATGCTATCACCGTGCGTTATCGACATCCTATACGCGTCTTGATGACATGCTTGATGAGTTATGTGGAGCCACTATATTTTGAAAATTGATCTTCGTAGTGGCTACCATCAAATTCGCATGGCGAAGGTGATGAGTGGAAAACGCCTTCAAGACCAAGCTTGGTCTATATGAATGGTTGGTTATGCCTTTTGGCTTATCCAATGCCCCATCTACCTTCATCGCCTCATGAACCATATTTTGGTCACTCATTGGAAAGAGTGTAGTTGTTTACTTTGATGACATTCTTGTCTATAGCAAGTCACTAGAGGAGCATGTTACTCATGTTAAGGAGGTCTTACAAATCCTTCGTCATGAAAAGCTTTATGCTAACCTCCCCAAGTGCACTTTTGCAAGAGACAAGCTGATTTTCCTTGGTTTTGTCGTGTCTTCTAATGGCATTGAAGTTGATGTATCAAAAGTCAAGGACATACGAGATTGGCCCACCCCTACAAATGTTAGTGAACTTCGTAGTTTTCATGGGTTGGCTGGCTTTTACCGTCGCTTTGTGAAAGATTTTTCCACAATTGCTTGCCCCCTCAACGAATTGACCAAGAAGAATGTCACGTTCATTTGGGGAAAAGCACAACAAAAGGCTTTTGATGAGCTCAAAAGGAGGCTCACCGAAGCACCACTTCTTGCATTGCCGGATTTCACAAAAACCTTTGAGATTGAATGTGACGCTAGTGGTATTGGCATTGGTGGCGTCCTTATGCAAAATGGGCGTCCTATTGCTGACCATAGTGAGAAACTTGATGGCGCACGCCTCAATTATCCCATTTATGACAAAGAACTTTTTGCCTTGGTTCGTGTTCTTCAAGTGTGGCAACACTATCTTTGGCCCAAAGAATTTATAATCCATTCCGACCATGAGTCGTTGAAGTACCTTAAGGGCCAAGCCAACTTGAGTAAAAGGCACGCAAAATGGGTTGAGTTTATGGAGTCTTTTCCTTACATTGTAAAATACAAGAAGGGCAAAGAAAATGTGGTGGCGGACGCCTTGTCTCGCAAAACCACAAGCCTTCTTACACGACTTGAAGTCAATGTTTTTGGTCTTGAGGACATCAAATCTTTGTACGCGTCCGATTCTTTCTTTCGACCAATATTTGCACAATGTTCAATAGACAAAGGGATTGACGATTTCTATTTGCACAAGGGTTTTCTTTTCAAACAAAACAAGCTTTGCATTCCGAAATCCTCTCTCCAACTGTTGCTTCTTCAAGAGTCCCATGGTGGAGGCCTTATGGGTCACTTTGGCCGTGACAAGACATATGACATGCTCTCCACTCACTACTTTTGGCCAAAGATGAAGCGCGACGTGGAGCGCCACGTTCAACGATGCACTACATGTATCCAAGCTAAGTCTAAGTCCAACCCCTTTGGTCTTTATATGCCATTGCCTATTTCTGGAAGACCCTCATGGCCAAGCTCGGCATCAAGCTCCTATTCTCGTCCGCCTCGCATCCTCAAACCGATGGACAAACCGAGGTAGTCAATCGAAGTCTTGGCACACTTCTCCGGGTGTTGATAAAGAAGAACCTTAAAGACTGGGAGGAATGCATTCCACACGCCGAGTTCGCCTACAACCGCGCCAAGCACTCCACCACCATGAGGAGCCCGTTCATGATCGTCTATGGATTCGAGCCTCTCACCGCGCTCGATATCCTTCCACTTCCACTTCATGAACGTGCAAATATGGACGTTGTCAAGCGTGCCCAAGCAATGATGAAACTCCATGAAGACACACGAGCTACTATCGAGCAACAAGTCCTTCGCCAAGCGTCAAGGCTAAACAAGACCAAGAAAGAGATGATCTTTGATGAGGCGACCTTGTATGGATACACTTGAGTAAAGACCGCTTCCCCAAGGAGCGACTCAAGCTAAAGCCACGGTGACGGACCATTCAAGGTGCTAAAAGGATAAACAACAACGCCTATGTGATCGATATACCAACATCAAGTATCTTGTGAGCTCGACATTCAATGTCAAGGACCTCTCACCCTACCATGGCGAAGAGGAAGTTGTGGCGGTTGCAGAGTCGAGGCGACTCTTTCCCAAGGGGATGCGGCCGATCCTCCGGCTACTACATCTACTCCCACGAGCTACCCAAATGGACCCATGACTCGTGCAGAGCCAAGCTCCTTCAAACTAAGGTGAACTCGCTCCTCTCCTTGTGTGACTTGACACCCCTTGGATGGCTTGCTACTTCACGCAAACTCATGCATCATCAGTGCGAAGAAGCCACCGATGTTGCCAGGCAAGCGGTACTACGGTTGGGACGACCGTACTACCGCTCAGCGGCCTACCGCCTCCTCCTCGCCGCCACAGAAGCACTACCCCATGCCCCAGACGCCTTGGTAGTACTCGGTCCTGCATCGGTACTACCGGTGGCAGTCTACCGCCCCTCCTCGCTCGCCATCGGCGCCTCCACGGAAGCTCCAGGCCCTCAAGCGGTACTACGCTCGGAGCGGTACTACCGGTCACCACCGGTACTACCGGATTACGGTACTACCGGTCTGCTGACCGATCACCTAAGTTCGGCCACATGCCTTGTAACCCAACCTATCATTTATCTCTCCATTCAAACTACCCCTGTTTTGTGGCTGGACTATATATAGCCCCACCCTCTATTGTAAACGTTTAGACTTGGATAATAATAGATATTAAGGAAACCCTTTGAGGACTTATATCTATTGGTCTCATGCTCCTACCAAGGCACGGATTATCCACCCCTCTTGGATCTTGCCTAGTGCGTTCAAGTTGTACAAGGCCTTGGGTTCTCGGTTTCGCCCCCAAGTCGTCAAGGTCTCACCAAGCACCTCATCCCGTTGTTGGCGTGGAGGCGAGCCGTAACACCGATCCTAGGGATTATGTTGGACCGGTTGCCACCGGCATGAGGAGTAGGCGTGTATCGCGTTTTGGTGTGCGTGTGTTCGTGGTTTTCATCGCCTTCCCCGATTTCATACCCGACCACCTCTCTTCCCCTCGTTCATCGTGGAATTCGTGAAAGATCGGGCCAACCCTAGGGTTACCCCATAACAGACACCGTCGCGCGTGGCTCGCCGATGACGAGGCCACACGAGCGTGTCCGCGGCGGCGAGCGCACAGGCGAGACAACCTCGCGCTTGACTGGGCGTGGCCCCGACGATGGTAGAGGCATGGAGCCGGAGGAGTGGGAGGCGGAGGCGGAGGAGGACGAGCTCATGCTGGCCATCCTCCTCGGCATCTAGTTTGCCGGAGGTCGCCGGCCCGACCTTGACGCCGACACAGTTGTGCGTGTGTAGCCGAGACGCGGCGTGTTCCCGGCGTTGATGTGCTCAATCACCGACCGGAGCATCCGGCCTGGCGCGCTCCAGAAACGCCGGCGGCCGGACGAGTTGTTGCGCTTCGGCGGCGACTCGTTCGACGGCCCCTCGTGACGGGCGAGCTCCTAAGCGCGGCGGCCGGCGAAGAACTGCTCCCAGTAGAGCAGGTTGTCGGCGCTCTCGGCGGCGGATGGGTCGTCCATGCCGGAGATGAACTCCTGGATCTCGTACAAGAGCTCCTCCGGCGTTGGCGCCGGCGGGATGGGAATGCCGCCGACGCTAAGCTTCCACCCGGCGGAGACCTCGTATCCGGCGGCGCAACGTAACCGGCCTCGTAGAGCAGGCGCGCCTCCCGCGCCTGCAGATTACGCCGGCCGAAGCCGTTCGCCGCCGCACCGTCGCCGGGGTACCTCTCGGCCATGGCTAGGGGAGGAGAGCTGGGAGAAAGAGTTCGTCGGAGTTTAGGCTGGTGGGCTGGAGGGGGTTGTGAGAGAGTGTGAGGTTGTCCGGCGAGGGGCACGGCTTATAAAGGCCGAGGTGGGCAGCGAGGGCAGAAGGAGTGTAGCGGCGAGGGCAGGAAACTGCGAAATAGCGAGAAGTTAGTGCCCGTCGCTCCGTCGCGGGAGTCGAGGTGACGGCGCCGTAATTCGGCGACACGTGACCGACGCGACAGGCAGTTAATGTCCGGCGGTCGCCGCGTGGTTCTGAGGATGACGACGACTTGGCTCTCGTCGCTGATTCGGCAGGTCCACGCCGTTTCCTTTTTTTCCTCCGAATTCGCTGAGTCCGGCATTCCCAGGGCGTACCAGAAAACCTGGATCCGGTGATAGGGCAAAGGTGTCCGATCTTTCGATGAGATGATGATAGTCGATTTGGTGGAGTTCGGGCTTGACGATCCGACTACACGTGCGAGCACGAGCGCCAATGCAATCGCTAGGCCAATCTCCTGGAGTTTACCGATCCTGCGGGGACACGATCAGCCTGACCAACGAGGGTCTTAATTCCTACCTGAAATCGAGAACAAGTAAGAACTAATATTGCAATCAAGATATTGCGGATTAAGAGGAAAGCTTTATTGAAAAGGTGGGATCCTGAATATGTGCGAAGTACAAGAGGCCTCTGCGACCCTCGAGCCTTGGCGAAGTTGCTACGATGGCTAACTTAATGTCTAAACAAAATCCGAGTCTAGGGTGACGGCTATGGAGAGTATTTAAGGAGGAAAAGGTGGGGTTTCGGCCAGCCATGGAAGTGGTGGCCGAATCCAACCCTAGAAGTCCTTTTCCCCTCAAATACGGACTCTAAAAAGTGGCTATTTAAAATCCTACGAAAATTACATGGGCTTGGCCCAAAATAAAGGTGTCGCGGCACCATATTAAGCTATGGACGAATTCGTGAAGTATTGATCTTGAATATTTCGTCCAAGCCTACTTTCTTCATTATGGTGGCCTCAAAGTTCTGAAATCTTCATCCGTGGCCTTCTCTTGGATCTGCTGTGTTAGGGAAAAGGTGTCCGATCTTTCGATGAGATGAAGATAATCGATTTGGTGGAGTTCGGGCTTGACGATCCGACTACACATGCGAGCACGAGCGCCAATGCAATCGCTAGGCCAATCTCCTGGAGGTTACCGATCCTGTGGGAACACGATCAGCCTCACCAACGAGGGTCTTAATTCCTACCTAAAATCGAGAACAAGTAAGAACCAATATTGCAATCGAGATATTGCGGATTAAGAGGAAAGCTTTATTGAAAAGGTGGGATCCTGAATAGGCGCGAAGTACAAGAGGCCTCTGCGACGCTCGAGTCTTGGCGAAGTTGCGACTATGGCTAACTTAATGTCTAAACAAAATCCGAGTCTAGGGGGTCGGCTATGGGGAGTATTTAAGGGTGAAAAGGTGGGGTTTCGGCCAGCCATGGAAGTGGTGGCCGAATCCAACCCTAAAAGTCCTTTTCCCCTCAAATACGGACTCTAAAAAGTGGCTAATTAAAATCCTGCGAAAATTACATGGGCCTGGCCCAAAATAAAGGTGTCGCAGCACCATATTAAGCTATGGACGAATTCGTAAAGTATTGATCTTGAATATTTCGTCCAAGCCTTCTTTCTTCATTATGGTGGCCTCAAAGTTCTGAAATCTTCATCCATGGCCTTCTCTTGGATCATCACATGCTTGCTGCCGTCTCCATGCATGGCCATGCTCCAATGCTTGTCCCTCTCATCCATACTTGGTCCATCATTCCTAAGAGTAAGAAATATATCTGATTTAGGCAGCATCATATTCTCACGTATGTGAGGAATAGTTCCAAGAAACGAAAGTACCTGATAGTTAAGTTGTTTGGCACGAGATCTTGTGATGGGTCCTTGTATGTGTGTTACTGTAGGTACAACGGTTGTATCAATAGTAGGGATGCCCACATCATGCTCCCCTTCTTGAATTGAAGTCGTCCTCGAGGCAATCTCATCTTCCTCACCAAAGTAAGGCTTCAAACCTGCAATGTTAAATGTAGGACTAACCGTACCAAAGTCTGCAGGCAACTCAAGTTTATATGCATTATCATTGATTTTCTCTAACACCTTAAAAGGACTAGCAGCACGTGGCATTAACTTAGACTTGCGTAAATCAGGAAAACGATCTTTACGCAAATGTAACCAAACAAGATCGTGAACATCAAACACAACATGCTTTCTCCCTTTATCCCCAGCAAGTTTATACTTAGCATTCATGTGTTCAATGTTATCTTTAGTAGTCTTATGCAAGTTTAAGATCATTTCAGCGCGTTGTGTAGCATCCAAATTATGTTGCACCGAAGAAGGTAAAGGCAATAAATCAATAGGTGCACGAGGAACAAAACCATACACAATCTCAAATGGGCACATCTTTGTGGTAGAATGCAATGACCGATTATAAGCAAATTCTATATGAGGTAAACACTCTTTCACAATTTTAAGTTCTTCTTTAAAACAGTCCGTAACATAGTAGACAAAGTTCTATTTACTACTTCAGTTTGACCATCAGTTTGGGGATGACATGTAGTACTAAAGAGCAATTTAGTCCCCAACTTAGCCCATAAACATCTCCAAAAGTGGCTAAGAAATTTAGTATCACGATCAGAGACAATAGTATTTGGCACACCGTGCAAACGAACAATTTCACGAAAAAACAAATCAGCAATATGCGCAGCATCATCCGTTTTTTGACAAGGAAAAAAGTGTGCCATCTTAGAAAACCGATCCACAACAACAAAAATACTATCCCTCCCCTTCTGCGTTCGTGGCAATCCCAAAACAAAGTCCATAAAAATATCCTCCCAAGGAACACTAGGAACAGGAAGAGGCATATATAAACCATGTGGATTAAGGTGAGACTTAGCTTTTTGACAAGTAGTGCAGCGTGCCACAAATCTCTCAACATCTCGACGCATACGTGGCCAAAAGAAGTGTGCAGCAAGAACATCCTCCGTCTTCTTGACACCAATGTGTCCCATCAATCCTCCTCCATGCGCCTCCTGTAACAACAAAAGACGAACTGAACTATCTGGAATGCATAGTTTGTTAGCACGGAACACAAATCCATCATTGAAGACGAACTTGTTCCAAGTTCTACCATCTCTACAATTTTGCAACACATCTTTAAATTCAGCATCATGCACATATTGTTCCTTAATAGTTTCCAATCCAAATATTTTGAAGTCAAGTTGAGATAACAAAGCATAGCAGTGACAAAGCATCAACAATAATATTATCTTTACCCTTTTGTGTTTGATAACATAAGGAAAAGACTCAATAAATTCAACCCACTTTGCATGACGATTCAACTTAGCTTGACTACGAATATGCTTCAAAGATTCATGATCAGAATGAATAACAAATTCCTTAGGCCATAGATAATGTTGCCAAGTTTCTAATGTCCGAACCAACGCATATAATTCTTTATCATAAGTAGAATAGTTCAGACTAGCCCCACTCAATTTCTCACTAAAATATGCAACAGGTTTTCCCTCTTGTAATAACAATCCTCCCAAACCAATTCCACTAGCATCACATTCAAGCTCAAAAGTCTTAGTAAAATCAGGAAGTTGGAGTAAGGGAGCATGTGTTAGCTTATCTTTCAATATGAAGGCTGTTGTTGTGCATCGCCCCAAACAAAGGGCACATCCTTCTTGGTAAGCTCATTCATGGTGGCAATTGATCCAAAGTCTTTGACAAAGCGCCTATAAAAACCAGCGAGGCCAAGAAAACTCCTCACTTGTGTGACTGTCTTGGGCTGCGGCCAATTCTCAATAGCTTCAATCTTTGCTGGATCCACTTCAATACCCTGTGATGTAACAACATAGCCAAAAAACGCAACTCGATTGGTGCAAAAGGTGCACTTCTCAAGGTTACCAAACAAACGTGCATCACGTAAAGCATTGAAAACAGCACGTAAATGGTCCAAATGATCCTCTAAAGATTTGCTATGAATCAGAATATCATCAAAGTAGACTACCACAAAACGTCCAATGAAAGCACGTAAAACTTCGTTCATTAATCTCATGAAAGTGCTAGGTGCATTAGTTAAACCAAACGGCATTACTAACCACTCATATAAACCGAACTTAGTTTTAAATGCTGTTTTCCATTCATCTCCTAATTTCATACGAATCTGGTGGTAACCACTTGACATGGTTATACCCTACGGGTACGTAACTTCAGCATACCTAGTCCAGCCCAAGGAAAGCCCACGACAGACATACGCTGGCCCATGAAAATTTTCGGGTGGCCAAGGCCCATGACGTCTTAGGATCCTTGGAGAGCAAGACTAGAGGAGATAGGAAATTCAAAGGGGTAAAACCCTAGAACTTGTAACCGACTAGGACTACGCCCGGGACCTGCCTAAGTCTATATAAAGGCCAGGAGGACACGTCCTAGAGATGTCGACTCATACTTTCGCACACGCATCCACGCCAGATCGAATCTGCGCACCCTGTAACCTTCGGTTCCGCCGTAATCAAAGAGCGCAAGCGGAGTAGGGTTTCTCCGGGGCACGAACTTGGGTAAATCTCGTGTCCCTGTTGCTTGTCTGCTAACCGTGCCACGATCTCAGCATCCCCATCTTCTCCAAACCCAAGTCCATAACAATGGGCATTGGCGAGATTAAACCTCGCCAATTGGCGCGTCTGTGGGGTGGGGCTGCTGTCTTGCGTCGTGACGGTTCGACGATCGATCTACAACTCATGACGGAGAATCACCTCCTCTTGGCGCTTCGACTTCACCGCCCACTCGCGGATACCATGAAGGATTTCGAGCCCGTGGCGACGGACTCGAAATCTTGTTGAGCTTCGCTTCCGGTGGGACAACCGGCACCTCCGCCTCCTCGAGCGGGTACCGTCAATCAGCCCGCCCGTGGGCTCCACACCCGTGCTACGACGTCACCATCAACAGATGAGTTCTACAGCGGCAGCAACTCCGATCTGGCGACCCACCTTCGGATGAAGGGACCTACGGTTCGAATCCGAAAGCTGGCAAAGATAACCAATCTCAGCGCTATCTGTGCGCCGCAGTCATCCAAACCGACGAGGAAACGCCTAACCCGCCGCCCAACCCCAACCGCAAGACAGAAACGGCGATAACGGGGAAAACGGCGGCCACCTCATCGAACTTAGCAAAGAAGGATGGGTCGAAGCACGCCGCGCCGTCGCGGGCGAAATAGTCCTACCTCTGGACTCCCCGTGATCTCTGAGGGCATACCACTACCTCCTCATCGAGGAGCACAAGAAACAAGTCGAGATGCAAGACGCCGACAAGCGCAAACACGACCTCACAGTCCGGTCTTGGACGAGTGCGCTCTCCACCATGGAACCCGGCTCTAGCACAACAGAAATCAGGAAACAAGCACCGCTCTCGGGTGGAAAACATGTACCCCAAGGAGCGGCGTGGCGTGACCGAACTCTCCATACATCGTTCATGGATATGGACGCCGGCAACATCATCCCGAAGACGCCACAAGGCTGCGATCATGGCGACCATTGCGTATCTCGCTCACCCACCTCGGGAGGGACCCGAAAAGGCCATGCATAAGTCCGCACTCACGGACTAGGACTAATCGGAGCTGCGCTCACGAAGACGCTCTGCGGGCGAAGAAAGCTCCGGCCAAGCGCGACCGGAGCCCCACACCCTCATCCGAAGAGGAAGAGGAGCACGATCTTCCTC
This sequence comes from Avena longiglumis, assembly GCA_030063025.1. Lineage (NCBI taxonomy): Eukaryota > Viridiplantae > Streptophyta > Magnoliopsida > Poales > Poaceae > Avena > Avena longiglumis. The sequence continues at coordinate 285,197,143 of CP125975.1, forward strand.
GAAGGAAGAAGATCTCCAACCGCCACAAACACGACTACGACGCCAGAGACAAGCTTACACAGTGCAATATCGACAAAGCACGCGCCAAACGCTGCAGATGCTCGTCGAATCGAGATGGATGAAGGCGAAGGAGAATCTGCGGAGCCCGATGCTTCAAGAGATCATTGGCGAACACGGATGCCACGCAACTTCAAGCTTCGCCGGATACTCCAAGTTCAACGACGCAAGATCCAAAATTCTGGCTCGATGACCATCATCATCCGTCAAGCTTCATGGAGGCAACAAAGAAACCGCCATGCAATGCCTTCACCTTTGCGGCTAACGGTATGCCTTTAGCAACAGCGCCTATCATCGGGATCCATCCGAAGTGGGAGCTCGCTTAAAGCTTCATCCGAAACTTAAAGGCAGCAAGAGGCCCGCCTCAATCAAGAATTGCGAGCCGCACTCAAAGAACGGGTGAATCTATTCGCCAGACATACTACCGGTCTCGACCAAAAACTCCGCAGCACACATCTCCGAAGAGAGGGCCATCGACGCCTTCAGGGACGGCATCAAGCGCCAAGACTTCAAGGAGGAGCTTGGGCGTGTAAAGCCCAAGACACTCAACCACCTCATGGAAATCGCCAACAGTTGGGCAGACGGCGAAGATTGCATCCAGCGACCGCAATCAGATGAAGAGGACGACTACGGCCAAAGACGCGAACGCCGCAGCAAGAGGAGATCGCGCGTCTACGAGGACCGCGACGGACCCGACATGGTCGCAGCCGGCTACGCCGACCGTAATGACAATAGCGGCGGAGGATACCGCGGCGGAAACTTCGCGACAACGGACGATCAACGCCATGGCAACGCGTGACGCGACAATGGACCCTCAACATTCGACAAACTTCGGGTCCATGCACCATCCACTTCTACATCGACAAACAGGATGGCAAAAGAAAGCCGACCACATGCTCAAGGGCCGCGAGTTCCGAAACTCAGCGAAGGCATGATGCGATGAGGCAACAAGCTCCAATTCCTGCATTCGAAACGCACCGCACGGTGAAATAGCACACGAGCTCCTCCACCGCCTATTGGAGGCCAAAACCAACCAGTCGCGCCAGCACAAAACAACACTGGGGTCCCATATCCCCCACCAAAAGGAGCACTCAATATGATACAGAAGGGACGCCCCACAAATAGGGTGCAGAAGAAGATCACCCGACAAATCAACTTGGTCGTGGCAACTCCTTTGCAATCCCCGAGTACCTCGGAGGATCGAGTCTGCATCACATTCACTCGCGGATCACCTTGCGATCCTCGCCCGGTCATCTGCCACGTGCCGAGGCGATCGGAGGCTTGAGATGAGTCGCGTCTTCATGGACGGCGCAGCATCAACCTAATGTTCGCAAGCACTCTAGCAGCTATCGGATCCCGCATGACTGGAACAATCGACACAACGTTCCACGGCATTGTCCTGTGGAAGGCATCTTCCCACAGGCAAAATAGGGCTCGGCGTCATCTTGAAGCGGACAACTTTGGCGAGCGCCTAGAATTGAAGTGGTGGTGGCCGTCGCAATACCATGCCATCCGGGGCGTGTAGCATTACAAGATTCTGGCGGTCCCACACTACGATACCTACTACTCGAGATGCAGGACCAAGGGCATCATCACGATCCACGGAGCTTCACCCGATCGGACCAATGCGACAGGATTTCAACAAAATCTCCCGATCCTTGGCATGCAAGACGAGCTCGTAAGGCTCCGAGGTGACGGACAATGGCTACCCGGTCACAAGGCGTAACGCACCCGACATGTCCTTCGACTCCACCGTCAACACCAAGAAAGTACAGGTCCATCCGACAGACGCCTCCAAGATGGCGCTGATCGCCAACGACCTCGGACACCGATAGGAAGCGGCGTCGAATTCCTCCGTGAGCCAGGAAATATTCGCTGGTGTCCTGCGGACATGCCAGAGTTCCTGTGGAATTCGCCGAACGCACTCAATGTCTTCCCGACACCAAGCGATCAAGCAGTCTATCCGAAGGCGCTTGAGCATGAGCCAAAGCTATCGGCAAGGAGATCAACATTACTCGCAGCAGACTTCATCCGGAAATCAAGGAAAGTGAGTGGTGGCAAATACGGTGATGGTCCCGAAGAAGTACACGGACATCCTGCGGATGTGCGTGGACTTCACGTCACTAAATAAACCGCCCAAGGACCACTTCCTCTACCTCGGATCGACCAGATCATCGATTCAACTGCAGTTGTGAGAAGCTCTCCTTCCTCAACGCCTACTCGAGCTATAACCATTCGACTCAAGGTGAAGATCAAGAAAACGGCGTTCATCACACCGTTCGGAGTATTCTACCATAACACAATGCCCTTCGGGCTAAACGCGGTGCCACGCATACGGCGATGCATGCGCCCCGCCTCAAGGACCAGGATCGGTCATAGCGTCCAAGTCTATGTCGACGACATAGTAATAAAACCAAGGAGGCAAGAACACCGCGGCGATCTCCGCGAGGCGTTCGACAACCTTGATCGCTACAGGATCAAGCTCAATCAGAAAAGTGCGCCTTCGTCCCTGGTCGACTTCGGTACTTCATCTCTCAACGAGGATCGAGCGAACCGAAGAAAATCAAAGCTATCATGACAATGGAGCCGAAAAAACCTCAAAGGCGTTATTTCATGAGGCGAGTAGCGGCACTAAGCGAGTTCATCGGCCGCATGGGCTAGAAGGCCCTACCATTTTACCATTCCGCACAAGGCGAGACAAGTTGAGTGGACACGAAGCCAACGACGATTGAAAGCCTCAAGCGGCCCCTCTCCACCTCGCCCGTTTGGTCACGCCAAAAGCGCGAGCCCTGTCTTGTACATAGCAGCCACACACGGTGGTCAAGAGTACTCGTGGTCGAACGACCGAAGAAGGCAAGACCCACGGGTCCAACGCCCAATTACTACCTCGGAGGTACTCACTCCAACAAAACAGCGGTACCCGCTACTGTCGGCCTACGGCGTGTTCATGACGGCTCGACGAGCCACTACTTCCGGGAGCATCGGTGATGGTCAGCGAGCACCCACAAGCATCTGAATAACCCGAGGCCACAGGGCGTGTGGCCACGTGGGGCATGAACTATCACCCTTGGACATCGTCTACGAGCGACGTAATCAAATATCAAGTCCTTCCGGACTTCTGGTACATCGGATGGAGCTGCAATCGCACGACATCCCGGACATGTCATGATCTGGACAATGCATTTAACGGCTCAAGCGTGAAGCGGGCGAGCAGGAGTCATACTAACCTCCCACAAGGTGACAAGATGAAATCGTTCTTGGATGAAATTGAGCCTCCAACAACGAGGCGAATACGAAGCCCTCATCCATGGCATGAAGATGGCAAAATATGCGGCGCAGCGCCTAGTCATCTGGTGACTCCAACCTTGTCGTCTGCCAGACGATGAATGAGTGCGCTTTACGCCGAAAACATGATCGCGCATCGCTGCGCATACAACGCACTCGAAGGAGAATTCGGCGGTGCGAACTTCGCACGTTGGAAGAGAGCAACAGGAGGCCGATAGACTCGCCAACATCGGCTCCACTTGTGCAAAGGTACCACCAGCGTGTTCCTCGAGCAGATCGTGTGCCATCCATCAGCGGAAATTCCCAAGGATCACAAGAAGCAGAACACTCGGGGCTACGCCACGAAGGTCATGAAGGACCCGAAAAGTTGGATACCTAAGTTGCCATGGTCAACTGATGCGGTCATGGCTCGAAGAAACTTGGACACGTCCATACCTCCGGTTCGATAAGCGGAGAATTGACGGCAAGCGGATGCGGCGCATATCTCGTCGGTCCAAAAAGCCTTCACCATCATCAGCGGATTTGTACAAACGCATCACGGTGTACTACAGCGGTGCGTCACCATCGACGACGGCAAGGCCATACTCAAGATATCCATGAGGGCATCTGCGGCCACCACGCAGCTCCCTTGTCGCCAAGGCTCTACGGCGAGATTCTATTGGCCATATGCGATCTGAAGGACATCGTCCGAAGATGCAACGGTGCCAGCGGTTCGCCGACAAACCGCACTGGGTCGAACTTCACCCATACCCATAGCTCGGCCTTTTGCCCAATGGGGCCTTGACATGATCGAACCGCCAAAATCCTCGAAGGAGGACACGTCTTCCTCCGGTCGCGATCGACAAATTCACCAAGTGGATCGAAGTCATGTCACTAACGGAAGGGCAAAACCGCCGTCAAGTTCTTGAATCCATTGTCTGAGTTTGGCATACCGCGACATCATCACCGACAACGGATCGAACTTCATCTCCGAAGAATTCCGGGACTTCTGCGAGGCCTCGGGATCAATATCACGTATGCCTCGGTGGCACACCCACAAACAAGCGGGCAAGTGGAAAAGGCCAGCGGCCTAATCGGCCGGCATCAAGAAGCGCCTCATGAGCTCACTCGGGCACAAAGCCGAAGCGGGCGAAGAGCTACCGTCATCTGTGGAGCTTACGGACTACGCCAAACAGCTCCACCGGCTACACACCGTTCTTCATGGTGCACGGAGCTGAGGCCGTGCTACCAGCCGAAGTACGCCACCAGGCTCCACGAGTCGTTGCTTACAGCGAAGGAGACCTCGTCTTGCAACTCAAGCAAAAGCGACCAAACAAACTCGATTCGCCATGGCAAGGACCCTACGCCATCACCGAGGTCATCCCAGGTGGCGCCTATCGCCTCAAGCACGTGGAGTCTGGAGTCGCATACTCCAACCCGTGGAACGTCTACTTTGCGGCGATTCTACCCGTAACATCAAGCGTAAAACTTACGTGCTTCGGCGAAGCGAACCTGAGCCCGCCTGCGAAATTCTGGGGCGCAACCACCAGCCTCTCCTACACAGGAGGAACTGGCGCAGCGTCACCAGAAGTCGCCACCGTCTGAGGAGGAGGCGACGCAATGTTCGACTCCCCCATCATTTCGCGCGCACCATCACTAGAGCCGTTGGAGGATTGCACATGAAAACCAATCAACACAGTGCAAAAATAACAAGGAACAACGGACAACGGGTGGCAACAAGAAAACTTACGAGCCCAACGCTCGTCGAAGATAGGAGAAGCCCTTGGGCCCTCTTCTCCTCCTTCTTTTCTTCCTTCTTCTCCTCCTTCTTTTCTTCCTTCTTCCGCTTCTTTGGCGGATGCGAACAACGACCACAGGAATGGCGGGGAAGGGAGAGGAAGAACCCCATGAACATCATCATGGCCTCAAGGCCCGGAGGATTTACGGGAGTGAGGAGTCGAGGCATCGAAGACTCGGCTGAGCTCCGTGATCGCTTGCGAATGGTCCTCACTCGACTCGTTGGCATCCTCCATGGAGATCGCTTGACGGTAGCTCGGACACGGAGTCCACCACTTCATTATCCGGGGCATTCGGATACCTTTCGGGCAACGGTGGTGCCATGCCCGGCACTTTGAAGCTCTACAAAAGGAAAAGGAACTTTGTTAACAAACAAAGGAAAAAGCACACAACTGACAAAAACAAAAGGGGAGCACTACGTGCGCAAATCTACACCTTCGGTACGGCCAACATCGAAGAAAAGGGAGGAGTCTGCGACTTCCCCGGAATTTCTTCGTCGGCCTTGAACTTCAACAGAGCGCGAAGAGACTTGTCAAGTTCCACCTCGGAGATTTTCTCACTCGAAACCCTCGTCGGATCACGGCGCCCAGAGTAAAGAAACATCGGATGCGCCCTCGCATGGAGAGGCTGCACCCGACGCTCAAGAAACGTTCGGATGACGTCGACACCGTTCACCTCCTTCTCAGGAATCAATTGGAGATCCTCCACCCGACGGTACAGGGCCTCTATCTCCGCCACCTCACCGTCTAAGATTTGGTTTTTCCAGGATCTTTTCTTCTCAATCAATTGGGAGGGGTCAAAAGGAACGAGACCAAAATCTTGCCCGGTAGTCACGGATGTAAAACCATTTCCTTCGCTTGATCTTTGATTCGGACATGGAAAAGGAAAAGAATTGCACATTGGGATGAGGGAGATGATGAAACCCCAATGGGATACACACCATCCGAACAGCATGCCTCTTCACGGAATAAAGCTTTGGAAGAGGCCAAAGTCTGACTCAATGCCAAGCCAACACTGCAAAGGGTGATAAAACAAGCAATGTGGAGAAGAGAATTGGGAGAGATGATGCAATCGAACCCCATAGAAGAAGAGATCCTGAAGGAAGTCATGGATCGGATACGAAACCCAAGGCGAAGGCAAGAAACATAACCCGATACCCGGATGGGGGACGGGGATTACCTCATTGTCGGGAGTTTGGCGGCCATCGTATCCAAGGATCGAGGCTCACTTCGCGCTTTCGGAGATCGCTCTCCGCGTTTACGATCGTCGCCACACCATCGGTGACGCGAGCGGCGGTGCTCTTCTTGCCTCGTGGCGCTGGTCCCAACCGTGACGAGGATTTCTTTGTCTTCCCATGACACTCTGACGATGGTGGCGTTGGCAGCGAAGGACAAAGGAAATGTGGAAGGAAAGCTCAGCGCAAGAATCGCTCAAGAACAAGGAAGCGGTGAGCGGATGAACATTGCGGGGAAAAACAAACCACGATTTCACCAGGATTATAACGGCGAAGGCGATGCACGTTGGCGTCCATCGAGAAGACCTAACGCCAAAGGTAGATCTGCGTACACGTGTCAACACCACAACGAAATCGTTACGCCCGTCCACTACGGCGGAAATCGAGGCGCCGTAATCATCTCACGCCCAGCGTGACGGTCAATTCAAAGTCGAGTGGGACCCACGCCCGTCGATCAGTCATCTACGGCGTAGCGAGCGCTGAGGTCATCGATCGTAAGCAGCGACGTCATCAAAAGCTATACTAGCACCACTTGGCTCCACGACTAAGAGTACTCACTCGAATCTACGATTCGACTAAATACTCAGGGCTACTCCTATCGGGGCGGCCGGCGCAAGCCAGAACAAATGAGGACAAAATTACTTCTCAAGTCCTCGTCAGTCTCGACTCCTCTAATGACTCGGGGCTACTCCCATAGGGAGGATGGATTTAAGCATCCGAAAATTTTGAGTCCTGCGGACCTAATGATTGAAACAATGCTTGAACTAAAGTCTCCGTTGAGTCTCGACTCAACAGACACTTGGGGGCTACTCCCATAGGGAGGCTGGTCGCGCACCTATGAAATCTTCATTGCGATCTTAGGATGCGCATGCAAAAACTTTTTGCAACTCGCCCCAACAAAGCTAAGTGAGCAACAATCTCCTTGGCCACCGAAACACCTCAGGGTGATAAATGTTGGATCTTTGCGTCTGACATAAAGATAAGAATCGATGGCTGGCAGCCTTTTGTTGCGCTCTGCTAGTATGAATCCGTGCAGTGAATCGATGAGAAATCCCAAGACGCGTTGGGTACACCAATTAAAATCCTGGAATTCCACTCCTATAAGTCCTCCATGACTGAGTTGAATTACGCATGACATATGTTCGGTCCGGGTTAAGGGACCCGAACCTAAAGAAGATCGTGTTGTTTCGTCCTAAGGCGGTTAAGCGACCACGATGCATCGGGTGAGTCGAGCACACATCAACAATCCCTACACATATAGGCTTCGAAGGATGGAAGAGTCCTCGTAGAATCTACGATTATTTGAACACTCGAGGCTAATGACATGGTTATACCCTCACGAATGCGTAACTTGACATACCTAGTCCGGCCCAAGGAAGGCCCACAGCGGACATACCGCTGGCCCATGAAGATTTTCGGTGGCCAAGGCCCATGGCGTCTTCGGATCCTTGAGAGCAAGACTAGAGGAGATAGGAAATTCAAAGGGTAAAACCCTAGAACTTGTAACCGACTAGGACTACGCCCGGACACGCCTAAGTCTATATAAAGGCCGGAGGGCACGTCCTAGAGGTCGACTCATACTTCGCGACACGCATCCACGCCAGATCGAATCTGCGCACCTGTAACCTTCGGTTCCTAGTAATCAAAGAGCAAACAAGCGGAGTAGGGTTTTCCTCAGAACTGAACACAGGTAAATCTCGTGTCCCCTAGTTGCTTGTCCATTAACCGTGCCACGATCTCCGGCATCCCCATCTTCTCCAAACCCAAGTCCATAACAATGGGCATTGGCGAGATTAAACCTCGTCACCACTCATAAATCAACTTTAGAAAACATGGTAGAGCCACTCAATTCATCAAGCATGTCATCTAAGCGTGGAATAGGATGACGATTTGAATAGTAATATTATTGATAGCTCTACAATCGGTACACATGCGAAGAACCATCTTTCTTAGGTACCAAAATAATAGGAGCAACACAGAGCTAAGGGACTCACGAATATGATCTCTGTCGAGTAGTTCTGAATTTGGCGTTGTATCTCCTTTGTCTCCTCTGGATTGGTTCTATATGGCGTAGCGGTTGGGCAACGTGGCACCAGGAATTAGATCAATTTGGTGCTCAATTCCTCTAATAGGAGGTAGTCACGTGGCGGCTCGGTAGGAAAGACGTCCTCATATTCTGCAAAGGTTAGCAATAGCGGGTGGCAAAGAAGGAGGCATATCCTCAAATGAAAACAAAACCTCTTTGAGACAATTGCATAACATTGAGTATTGTTTACATCTAGTTCAATATCAATTTTATTTGCAAGCATACATGGACTCTTCAAGCAATTTCGTTAGCATGTATAGAAGCAGTTAGTGTTCTTTGGTGGTATAAAATCTGCGCAACAATCGATTCTCACTTTTATTTTCTCCTCGGTTTTAGCTCTACTAGCTCTAGCAAGATCATCTATTAAAATCTGTTAAAGTCATAGGTTTTAGACCAATTTTCTTTCCATCATGCATAAGAGAATAGTGATTAGTTTTGCCATTATGAACAGATTCTCTATCAAATTGCCATGGTCTACCAAGTAACAAAGAACGGGCTTGCATAGGTACAACATCACAATCAACAAAATCAGAATATGTACCAATAGTAAAATGCACGCGTACCGTTCTTGTTACCTTGATCTTGCGAGAACTCTCAAACCATTGGATGTAATATGAATGTGGCGTTGTCTTGTTGGGCAAGCTTCTCTACCATGTCAACAACGGCGATTATTACAACTCCCTCCATCAATGATGATCCGTATAGCTCTTTCCTTGACAACACCACGTGTTTGGAGCAGGTTGTGGCGTTGATCTTGCTCAGTTGCTCAATTGCACACTCAACGACGTTGTGTAATTAAACTCTGTATTGATCGTGACAGCTCCCATTACCTTTGTCTCTTCATCGAGATCGAATTGTCTCCATCTCGGCGAAATAAGGGCTAGTGTATCTTCATCAAAGTCACTTCTTTGAATCGTCTTGACCATCTTCTCGCACCATCATCACACGTTGTGTTGTGCCTGTCTCTCAATATGACCAAAACCCGACACTTGCGGCATTGTATATCCTTTGTCTTACCCGTGGAAGCCATAGAAGATGCACTCTGAAAGGAGCATTGGATGATGGTGGAGGAGCGGTGGAAATCTTGTGGTGGCCTTGGATGTGGTAGTAGGGTGGCGAATCACGAGGCGCTGATTGTCGGGATGTCCAAGTGGATGTGCGATCTGCGAATTATTAGTCCTCCATGGTGTTTGGCGATCACGCACTTCACGTTCGACTTTGCAAGCAAGATGAAACAAGCGAGTGATAGAATTATATTCCTTATAATCTAAGATGTGTTGAATGTCCTTGTTTAATCCACCAAAGAAAGCGTGCAAGCATTTGTTCATTAGATTCAACAAGACCACCGAACCATCCCGTTTGCAATTCACGATAATACTCTTCTCTGAATTTTTCCCTTACTCTAAGCGTGTCAGATTCTTTAGTAAATCACGTTGATAAGTAGGAGGTACAAAACGAACACGCATAGCAGTTTTTAAAGCAGTCCAAGTACTAGGAATAGTAGTAGGATTTAAGCGACAATACTCAGACCACCAAAGGGAAGCAAATTTAGTAAATTCACATGTAGCAGCACTAACACGCATATTCTCAAGATATTTTAAGCATGCAAAACGTTGTTCTACTTCCATCTCCCATGTAAGATATGCATCAGGATTATATTTACCCTCAAAAGATGGAATATTTAATTTAAGCTTTGCAACATGATCATCATCACGTACCGGTGGTCGAGCGTTGCGGTAGTAATGTCGGGGACGGCCAGCAGGTACCTGTGGACGTTGTTCAACCTCCACGTCAAACAGATCGTCGTTGTCGGGGTCATAGTAGTACCCGTCGTCCGTCCCCAATGTCGCCGCAGCAGCCACGACGGAAGTTTGAGGTGCGTTAGCCGCAGCGGTAGCCGCCGGGGGTGCGGCGGCAGCCGAACCAGCAGTCCGACCCGTGATCGGAATGCACCGTGCGCCATGTGTGGGTGCCGGTGCGGGTGCGGGCAATCGGTTCAAAAGCTCCTTGAACCGAACGTCAAGCTTGGCGTTGAAGGATTTCTCGAGTCCATCGATCTTATCCACGGCGTTGGTGAGTTTGGTGTCAAACTCCCGAGGCGGCGTATCCGTCTTCGGCATTGACCAAGAGCGGAGAAGTGGGCATGTAGTTCTTCGTTCGTCATTGTGGCGGGGTTCCGAAGTATCATCATGGTTAGTCCTTAAAAAGCAGGTATATACTACGAAAATACGGTGGAAGTCACGCGTAATCCGTCAAGCAATATCTGAAGATATTACAAGTTCTTACCAAGCAGCGGGAAAAGGCGATGTGCAACCATGAGGATCGGTGGGTCGAGATTGAACCAGCGATTACCGAGTCGAGACACGCCGCGTGGAGAATATATGTGGAGCTACGGGAAGGCTTATCAAGGGGTTAGCAATTATCAAAATAGCAATGCAAAAGTTGAAAGAATGCTCAGCAGCGATGCTGTCTTTGGTCCTAGGCTAGACCGTACTAGAGACGCGAGCCTAGATCACCAACGATGTCACGACGCGACACAACAAGCAATGTATGATGATATGGCACCCTGAAAAGCGAACCGAGATGCAGAAAATCACTATGATGGCGAGTGTCTAGAACTGCTCTACGGGGTCTAAAAATAGGTTAGCCCCCAAAAAAAATCAACATTTTTTATTTTGCTCCGGAAAGCGCGCCAGCGCCAAAAAAATATCGCTATAACGGCCGATGGAGAAAAGTGATCCTCGTGGTCGAAAACTAGTATAGCCAGAAAAAAATTTCGGAGGCGGTTCCAGACTTTTTTTTTTTGCTCTCCTTCTGGACTTACGACCGGACTCGGAGCTCGACACGGACTTTAGCTGAACACGGAAACAACAAAGAAGGAGAGTAAAAAGAAATAACTAGGAAACAATAACTCTACTCGGACTCGTAAAACGGCATGAAAACTGGTCGGATCTGTGTCGCGGTAGGAAGACGGTGGCGGAGTATTAGGGTTTATGGTGGCAGGGTATATGGCGGCGGGATATGGTGGCGGAATAAGGTGACGGTGATCGGCGAGTGTGGCGGTGACTACTATGATCAGAACTCGAAACTCTAAGGGACGAGACACTAAGACCAGCAACTCGACGCGACGATGTAGACACAAATTCAACAATGCAAAAACTGAAAAGATAATGCGAGGCGTAGATTGGTTATGGGATGGATCTAAACTCTAACTGTGTTTTTGGCTTTTTCGTGGGTTATAGGTAAAAACAGATCTAATCTATGAAAACAGTAAAATCTCACCGAGCAACCTGAAATCTGATACCACTTGATAGGGCAAAGGTGTCCGATCTTTCGATGAGATGAAGATAATCGGTTTGGTGGAGTTCGGGCTTGACGATCCGACTACACGTGCGAGCACGAGCACCAATGCAATCGCTAGGCCAATCTCCTGGAGGTTACCAATCCTGTGGGAACACGATCAGCCTGACCAACGAGGGTCTTAATTCCTACCTGAAATCGAGAACAAGTAAGAACCAATATTGCAATCGAGATATTGCGGATTAAGAGGAAAGCTTTATTGAAAAGGTGGGATCCTGAATAGGTGCGAAGTACAAGAGGCCTCAGCGACGCTCGAGCCTTGGCGAAGTTGCGACTATGGCTAACTTAATGTCTAAACAAAATCCGAGTCTAGGGGGTCGGCTATGGGGAGTATTTAAGGGCGAAAAGGTGGGGTTTCGGCCAGCCATGGAAGTGGTGGCCAAATCCAATCCTAAAAGTCCTTTTCCCCTCAAATACGGACTCTAAAAAGTGGCTAATTAAAATCCTGCGAAAATTACATGGGCCTGGCCCAAAATAAAGGTGTCGCAGCACCATATTAAGTTATGGAATAATTCGTAAAGTATTGATCTTGAATATTTCGTCCAAGCCTTCTTTCTTCATTATGGTGGCCTCAAAGTTCTGAAATCTTCATCCGTGGTCTTCTCTTGGATCATCACATGCTTGCTGCCATCTCCATGCATGGCCATGCTCCAATGCTTGTCCCTCTCATCCATGCTTGGTACATCATTCCTAAGAGTAAGAAATATATCTGATTTAGGCAGCATCATATTCTCATGTATGTGAGGAATGGTTCCAAGAAACGAAAGTACCCGATAGTTAAGTTGTTTGGCACGAGATCTTGTGATGGGTCCTTGTATGTGTGTTGCTGTAGGTACAATGGTTGTATCAATAGTAGGGATGTCCACATCATGCTGCCATCTCCATGCATGGCCATGCTCCAATGCTTGTCCCTCTCATCCATGCTTGGTCCATCATTCCTAAGAGTAAGAAATACATCTGATTTAGGCAGCATCATATTCTCATGTATGTGAGGAATAGTTCCAACAAACGAAAGTACCTGATAGTTAAGTTGTTTGGCACGAGATCTTGTGATGGGTCCTTGTATGTGTGTAGCTGTAGGTACAACGGTTGTATCAATAGAAGGGATGTCCACATCATCCCCCCCTTCTTGAATTGAAGTCGTCCTCGACGCAATCTCATCTTCCTCACCAAAGTAAGGCTTCAAATCTGCAATGTTAAACGTAGGACTAACCGTACCAAAGTCTGCAGGCAACTCAAGTTTATATGCATTATCATTTATTTTCTCTAACACCTTAATGGGACCAGCAGCATGCGGCATTAACTTAGATTTGCGTAAATCAGGAAAACGATCTTTACGCAAATGTAACCAAACAAGATCTCCAACATCAAACACAACATGTTTTCTCCCTTTATCCCTAGCAAGTTTATACTTAGCATTCATGTGTTCAATGTTATCTTTAGTAGTCTTATACAAGTTTAATATCATTTCAGCGCGTTGTATAGCATCCAAATTATTTTGCACCGAAGAAGGTAAAGGCAATAAATCAATAGGTGCACGAGGAACAAAACCATACACAATCTCAAATGGGCACATATTTGTGGTAGAATGCAGCGAACGATTATAAGCAAATTCTATATGAGGTAAACACTCTTCCCACAATTTTAAGTTCTTCTTTAAAACAGCCCGCAACATAGTAGACAAAGTTCTATTTACTACTTCAGTTTGTCCATCAGTTTGGGGATGACGTGTAGTACTAAACAGCAATTTAGTCCCCAACTTAGCCCATAAACATCTCCAAAAGTGGCTAAGAAATTTTGTATCACGATCAGAGACAATAGTATTTGGCACACCATGCAAACGAACAATTTCACGAAAGAATAAATTAGCAATATGCACAGCATCATCCGTTTTATGACAAGGAATAAAGTGTGCCATCTTAGAAAATCGATCCGCAACAACAAAAATACTATCCCTCCCCTTCTGTGTTCGTGGCAATCCCAAAACAAAGTCCATAGAAATATCCTCCCAAGGAATACTAGGAACATGAAGAGGCATATATAAACCATGTGGATTAATGCGAGACTTAGCTTTTTGACAAGTAGTGCAGCGTGCCACAAATCTCTCAACATCTCGACGCATACGTGGCCAAAAGAAGTGTGCAGCAAGAACATCCTCCGTTTTCTTGACACCAAAGTGTCCCATCAATCCTCCTTCATGCGCCTCCTGTAACAACAAAAGACGAACAGAACTATCCGGAATGCATAGTTTGTTAGCACGGAACACAAATCCATCATTGAAGACGAACTTGTTCCATGTTCTATCATCTCTACAATTCTGCAACACATCTTTAAATTCAGCATCATGCACATATTGTTCCTTCATAGTTTCTAATCCAAATATTTTGAAGTCAAGTTGAGATAACAAAGTATAACGGCGCGACAAAGAATCAACAATAATATTATCTTTACCCTTTTTGTGTTTGATAACATAAGGAAAAGACTCAATAAATTCAACCCACTTTGCATGACGATGATTCAATTTAGCTTGACTACGAATATGCTTCAAAGATTCATGATGTTGCCAAGTTTTCCCTCTTGTAAAAGGTGCACACTTCTTTTGGCCAATTTAGCTTGACTACGAATAACAAATTCTTTAGGCCATAGATAATGTTGCCAAGTTTCCAATGTCCGAACCAACGCATATAATTCTTTATCATAAGTAGAATAGTTCAAACTAGCCCCACTCAATTTCTCACTAAAATATGCAACATGTTTTCCCTCTTGTAATAACACCCCTCCCAAACCAATTCCACTAGCATCACATTCAAGCTCAAAAGTCTTAGTAAAATCAGGAAGTTGGAGTAAGGGAGCATGTGTTAGCTTATCTTTCAATATGACGAAGGCCTGTTGTTGTGTATTGCCCCAAACAAAGGGCACATCCCTCTTGGTAAGCTCATTCAGCGGCGAGGAAATTGATCCAAAGTCTTTGACAAAACGCCTATAAAAACCAGCGAGGCCAAGAAAACTCCTCACTTGTGTGACCGTCTTGGGCTGTGGCCAATTCTCAATAGCTTCAATCTTGGCTGGATCCACTGCAATACCCTGTGATGTAACAACATAGCCAAAAAACGCAACTCGATTGGTGCAAAAGGTGCACTTCTCAAGGTTACCAAACAAACGTGCATCACGTAAAGCATTGAAAACAACACGTAAATGGTCCAAATGATCCTCTAAAGATTTGCTATAAATCAGAATATCATCAAAGTAGACTACCACAAATCGTCCAATGAAAGCACGTAAAACTTCGTTCATTAATCTCATGAAAGTGCTAGGTGCATTAGTTAAACCAAACGGCATTACTAACCACTCATATAAACCGAACTTAGTTTCAAATGCTATTTTCCATTCATCGCCTAATTTCATACGAATCTGGTGGTAACCACTACGCAAATCAACTTTAGAAAACATGGTAGAGCCACTTAAATCATCAAGCATGTCATATAAACGTGGAATAGGATGACGATATCGAATAGTAATATTATTGATAGCTCTACAATTAGTACACATGCGCGAAGAACCATCTTTCTTAGGTACTAAAATAATAGGAACAACACAGGGGCTAAGGGACTCACGAATATGATCTCTGTCGAGTAGTTCCTGAATTTGGCGTTGTATCTCCTTTGTCTCCTCTGGATTGGTTCTATATGGTGCGCGGTTGGGCAACGTAGCACCAGGAATTAGATCAATTTGGTACTCAATTCCTCTAATAGGAGGTAGTCCTGGTGGTAGCTCAGCGGGAAAGACGTCCTCATATTCCTGCAAAAGGTTAACAATAGCGGGTGGCAAAGAAGGAGGCATATCCTCAAATAAAAACAAATCCTCTTTGCAGACAATTGCATAACATTGAGTATTGTTTATATCTAGTTCAGCAATATCAATTTTATTTGCAAGCATACATGGACTCTTCAAACGAATTTCAGTAGCATGTGTAGAATTAGATTTAGTGTTCTTTGGTGGTACAAAATCTGCAGCAACAATCTGATTCTCACTTTTATTTTTCTCCTCAGTTTTAGCTCTACTAGCTCTAGCAAGATCATCTTTTAAAATCTGTTCGGGAGTCATAGGTTTTAAACCAATTTTCTTTCCATCATGCATAAGAGAATAGTGATTAGTTTTGCCATTATGAACAGATTCTCTATCAAATTTCCATGGTCTACCAAGTAACAAAGAACAAGCTTGCATAGGTACAACATCACAATTAACAAAATCAGAATATGTACCAATAGTAAAATGCACGCGTACCGTTCTTGTTACCTTGATCTTGCGAGAACTCTTAAACCATTGGATGTAATATGAATGTGTGCGTTGTCTTGTGGGAAACGCAAGCTTCTCTACCATGTCAACACTAGCCAGATTATTACAACTCCCTCCATCAGATTATTACAACTCCCTCCATCAATGATGATCTGTATAGTTCTTTCCTTGACAACACCACGTGTTTGGAACAGGTTGTGGCGTTGATCTTGTTCAGATTTGCTCAATTGCACACTCAACACATGTTGTGTAATTAAACTCTTGTATTGATCAGCAGCTTCAGCTCCCATTACCCCTGTCTCTTCATCAGTATCAGAATTGTCTCCATCTCGAGCAGAAATAAGGGCTAATGTATCTTCATCAAAGTCACTCGCTGAATCGTATTTACCATCCTCCCGCACCATCATCACACATTGTGTTGTGCACTGTCTCTCAATATGACCAAAACACCAGCACTTTGTGGCATCCCGCAAAACCACTACTAGAAAATCGCGTTGTTTTTGTGCATTGCATCATCATGACCGCATGCTCATGTCATCATGCCACATTGCATTTGAGCATCGTCATCATCATGCATGGTTTTTTTGTCTAAACTATTTTCGAAACGCCTAGTTTTGTTTTCTAAATATTCCCGTCTTATTCAAATTAAAAACCGGGTCTCCGGATTATTTTGTTTCGTCTATCAACGGTTTGCAAAAGCCCCGTTTTAAATAAATAAAATGTTTAATTATTTTTAGGGGGCAGCCGTACCGGGCCGATCCGACCCAGTCGGCCACCCCCAGTACAAAAACCAGCCTACCCAGACCTTTTCCTACCCCACCCTATCCTACCCAGTTCCCTCCACCTCACCCCAACCTATCCTATCACGCCACATCACCCCTGGCCCAAACCCCACCCAATCACTCCTTGCCACCTCCCCACCAACCCCCACACACACAACACACACATGCATGCACGCTCCCCGGCCCCACCTCAACTCCCGCGTGGACCCACTCACCCTGGCTCGCCCCGTTCCACCCCCTCCTCGCGATTCCCCACGCGCCCCACCTCCTCCTCCATCCTGTCCCCGATAGCACTGTCGCCGCTGTTTCTCCTCTCTCTGTCTCATGAGCTTCCCGCCTTGATGCTTCCTCGCAACCGCCGCCGCCTCCGACTCGGCCCCCTCTCCTTGACCGGTTCTGCGGCGCCCGCCTCGTCTGGAACCGCCTGTGCCCACCTCGCCGCCTACTCATCGCCGTCGGTGGCCTCCTCGACCATCCCGGTGCCTCCCTGCGTCGTCGCCCAGACAGTAGCCACCATGAGCTTCTTTGCAAGCCGCGAGGCTCTCCGCCCTCAGAGGCGCCCCCAACCGCCGTGACCTCCTCTCCGTCAGACGCGTGCCGTCCCACCTCGGCCGCCCTCCTCCACCTCTGCCTCCCTCTCCTTGAGCTCCTCCCGCCTCCGTCCCTTCCCGGCATCCTCCCCGTCCGGCCCATAGCCTGCCGGAGCTCCTCCCCGCTCACGCCACCTTTGCTACCCGCCTCCTGCCTTTGTCCCTTCACGCCATCAAGCCTCGTGGACCTCGTCTCTCCTGGCCATCTCCCCGCCCGGTGCTCTGCCTCCCCGAGTCTGCCGCCGGGCTCCTCCCCGCCGTCGCCACCTCGCCTCTGTCGGCCCCGTCCTCTCCACGCGCGGCCGTCCTCGCCGACCCCTGCTGGCCACCCTTCCTCTGGTAGCCCGCGGTCCCTGATACAGCTCGCGCCCGCCCGTGGAGCTCTGCCACCACCGCCAAGTTCATCGTCGCCCCGGCCTCCCCGAGCCTTCCCGTCGACCTCGGCCCTCGTGCCTAGTCATCCCTTTCCTTGGGCCAGCGTGTGCTGGAACCTTCTTTGTTTAAATGCGAGCGATGCGTGTGTGGTTGTGTGGTGGCACCGCGAAGACAACAATGTGATGTGGGGCCAAAGACAGGGTCAACGCCTCGGGAAATCCCAAGTCAGAACCCAGGAGCATAGATGACCTCGACAAGATCGGCACCGACCAGGGCGAGTCCGATGCGCCCCCGACGCCACACCAAGTCCTTCTTCCCGGAACTCCAAGCTCTTCATCTTGCAACCGACCTTCGAAGACCGATCCCGTCGAACCCTAAACCCTGAGACCGAACCCCGCACCCCCGGAACCCCAAGATCTTCCGAACCCAGATGTGTGACCCCTTTCTCGAGCCCTATTTTATAAATGTAATATCAAGCTGTTGTATATTAAATTGTTCATGATTGCATTCATACCATGTGGTTTGGGGGCATTATGCCAATTCATCTCATAATTAAGTATGGAGTCGAGATGCGGGATATCTTTGTCTTATTCCGGACTCCATTTCAATTGGTGTATCGAACCGAAGCCATGTTTTGTCTAGCTAATCCAACATTTAATTTGCGGGGTACATAAATAACTTGAACCTATTAATTAATTGTCGGGACCCTGGTTCCGCTTAATCTTGCCTAATTGCACCGCATCTTTGCCATGTCATACATCATACATGCATCATGCCCGATCTTCTGCCGTAGTATTAAATAGTCCAACCGGTGTTTCTTCTAGTGCTTTGCTTCTTCACGGATTAGGCCGATGAGTTGATGCGAGTGTCGACCCGATCTTCGGATGAACCTTCGGCAATGTTTTCAGGCGAGCATCTCCCCCTTTCTACCTATCTTACTTTTATAGTATTTATTTCCTCCTGTTGATCTATTGCTATCTGTGTTGCGATGCTCTAGTTTTCGTACCCGGAACATCCCTTGCAGCCTTATATTGCCTTGGACACATCCTAATACATGTTGTTTGGTAGATAGTTGGACTGTAGCGTCGTGATCGCTTGCTCAAGTCTTTGCGTGTCGTCAAGTACCACAGTTGTTGGAGTATTGCCGCATGTTTAATGTTGGAGATGATCATGGCTTTAATTCTGTTTAATAACTAAAATTGAAGTAGGTAAATGAGAGGCACCGGTGGGCAATAGATGTTATTTGGTTGTTAACCACTAGTGTCCCATAGGACCCCGAGTTCTTGACACTTTTGTTAGATCGAGCGCGCTTAACCAATTGGGGTGTATGGGCACCCCATCGATTTAGTACTGATTCCAAGTCTTGTCTTGGGGCCACAATTAGTTTGGGGCTTTATTACTATCCTGTACTTATGCCATGCTTTCTTGCTTTATTTACGATTGTGCGAGGAGCTTTGTCTTGTTAGGTCCGTGACACGTTTCGCTATATCGACAAGCCCGGTCTCATTTTGGGTTCCCGATCGTTTACTGAGTCTACACAAACCACGAGTCCGTCTCGGACGGCCGACTTCGTTCGGGTAGCTTAGTGGGGTGGCCCCGTGCTTGCTTTGGGTGCAGGAAGCGTCGTGTCAAAACCCGTCGACATCTGGTTGGGTGTATGTTTTGTGATCTTGTACCTACGATCCGACAACAAGGGTGTAGGTGCGTGTGGATACTTTGGTGCACCCTGCGGTTAAATCTTTCGAGAAGCCGTGTCATGGTTATGGGCGACTTGGAGCAGTTCTTGATCATAGACAACCATAACTAAAGTTCTTGCTATAATTTGACTTGTATCCGATATGACTAGTAATCGGCTTCCTTTGCAGCGGAATGGCTAAATAAAAGTATCAACAAGCTTTGGGTTTGTGGATATCTCATGCTAATCGTGTCGACTAGTAAGTGTTGCAACTACAGCGGAATGGTTAACTAAAGCGCCTTTGCTTATTATATCGGGATGACTCATGCTATCTATATTTGACTAGTAATTGCCGCCACTATAATGGAGAATAAAGCGCCAATGTGTGAGTTCCTCGGTTGACTTCCTCGTTTGGTCTCGAGGAGAAATACCGGGATGGGTATGTTTGGTGGTAGTATCAGTTGGTTCGAATAGGTCTTTCTTACCCTCTCGATAGCCGCTAGTTGTATCGAGTCTCTATAGGATGTTTAGTGCATCTTTGCCGCTTGATCCACCATACCTATGTAGGCGGGACATGAATTCTAGCCTCGCCGTGTCTTGGCCTCGACCGCTCTCCTTTTTCCTTTGCCCTTTGTCGGCACCCTTTTGTTTAAGCGGGTTTTGAGACCGGCGTCGTTAGCGAGGTTACCCTTCCGCTTTGGGCAGGGTTATGGACGCCATTGGTTATTCTTTAGGGCTCTTAGCTCAATTTGCATCTTGTCCGTACTCGGACGCTCTATCGTTTTAAAGGTGATTTGGATCTTTGTATTGTATATCTATATTCTTGACTCTTTGAGTCGCTGTTGTATATATATGTTTTGTGGGTTTCATCGAGGACTATTGTGTAATGATATTACTTCGTTTTCCACCCGCACGCAAGTGCCTGGTGGGCACCTTTGAATCGTTTCTATGCGGGTTTGGCGGGCCTGAAACTTGCATAGGGCCGATTCGAGGTGTTACAGTGGTATAAGAGCTCGGATTGCGATACCCACAAGTCCAGCAGAGGATAACCTAGCTAACGACCAGTAGAGTGTCAAAACTATTTTGCAAAATCGGTTGGATAGTTACGATTAGGTCGATTTTACTCCTTACCCTCTGCTGCTCTCCTCACCTCTGCGTGTTTTGAATCCGCTCTCTTCTCCTCTCCGAGTCCAGGATTTCTCGTGGTTGGGTTCCATCGCACCTTGTGGTTTCGCTTCCTCCTTTGGTAATGGTGTTGCTACATCTGGTCTTCATGCTATCAGGAATCCTTCGTGCGGTGACTTCTCTTTGTTCCTTCTTGTGCCTTCGGTGCTTTACGTGACGACATCATCTACGCCAGATCCGATCTGAGTGCATCACTCCTTTGTTCTGAACCTCGATTGTCGAGATCTTGATCGATTACGAGAATGGTTGCACGCTTTTCTCGATTGTGCGAGTAATAGTTTGGGTGCGTGATGGATTGGCCCCATGACTACTCACTCTATTCGCTTGTGTACATTGAAGTGGATGAGAATGCATCGGTTCCCTCTTTCCATCGAAGCTAGAGGTGGCTTTATTTTTTGATACCTCTACCTTCGACCTTTTGTTCCCGGAGTGTTCTCTCGACGATCACGGACAACGACCTCTTGTTAGTGGTGTCGCGAGGATCTACACGATGCGAGAAGATTCAGATCGCCGCCATTCTTCCCGGTACCATGAGGCGGATCTCGAGGGCGAGATCCATTGTTAGTGGTGTCGAATTGTGGCATCCCGCAAAACCACTACTAGAAAATCGCGTTGTTTTTGTGCATTGCATCATCATGACCGCATGCTCATGTCATCATGCCACATTGAATTTGAGCATCGTCATCATCATGCATGGTTTTTTTGTCTAAACTATTTTCGAAACGCCTAGTTTTGTTTTCTAAATATTCCCGTCTTATTCAAATTAAAACCCGGGTCTCCGGATTATTTTGTTTCGTCTATCAACGGTTTGCAAAAGCCCCGTTTTAAATAAATAAAATGTTTAATTATTTTAGGGCCGTGCAGACGGCCGATCAGGCCAGTCGGCCACCCCGATAAAAACCAGCCTACGGACCTTTTCCTACCCCACCCTATCCTACCGGTTCCTCCACCTCACCCCAACCTATCCTACCATGCCACATCACCCCGGCCCCAAACCCCCAATCACTCCTTGCCACCTCCCACCAACCCACACACACACACACACACGCATGCACGCCCGGCCCCACCTCAACTCCGCGTGGACCCACTCACCCAGCTCGCCCGTTCCACCCCCTCGCGATTCCCCACGCCACCTCCTCCTCCATCCGTCCCCGATAGCACTGCCGCCGCCGTTTATCCACTCTCTCTCGCTGAGCTTCCCGCCTGATGCTTCCTCGGGCAACCGCCGCCTCCGACTCGGCCCCCTCTCCTTCGACCGGTTCTGCGCGCCGCCCTCGTCTTCCACAGGCATACAGTGCCGCCCACCGCCGCCATACTCATCGCCGTCGGTGGCCCTCCTCGACCATCCCGTCGCCTCCTTGTCGTCGCCCATGAGACCAGCGCCATCATGAGCTTCTTTGCAAGCCGCCAAGCTTCGCCGCCCTCAGGCGCCCCCCAACCGCCGGCCGACCTCCTCTCCGTCGGGCCGTCGTGCCGTCCACCTCGACCGGCCGCCCTCCTCCACCTCTGCCGCCTCCCCTCCCGACGCGAGCTCCTCCCCGCCTCCTCCGTCCCTTTCGGCATCCTCCCGTCCGGCCGCAAGCTGCCGAGCTCCTCCCCGCTCACGCCACCTTTGCTACCGCCTCCTGCAACCTGTCCCCTTCGCCGCCATCGAGCCTCGTGGACCTCGTCGCCCCTGGCCATCTCCCCGCCCGGTTCTCTGCCTCCCCGAGTCTGCCGCCGGGCTCCTCCCTGTCGTCGCCACCTCGCCTCCGTCGGCCCCGTCCTCTCCCACCTTGCCGTCCTCGCCCGACCCCTCTTGGCCCGCCCTTCTGTTGTCCCTATTCCTCGCGCCCGCCCGTGGAGCTCTGCCACCACCGCCAAGTTCATCGTCGCCCCGGCCTCCCCGAGCCTTCCCGTCGACCTCCGGCCTCGCCCCCCTCGTGCCTAGTCTGTCCTTTCCTTGGACGCGCGTGTGCTTTGGAACCTTCTTTGTTGCGAGAGCAGTCGTGTGTGGTTGTGTGGTGGCACCGCGAAGACAACAATGTGATGTGGGGCCAAAGACAGGGTCAACGCCTCGGGAAATCCCAAGTCAGAACCCAGGAGCATAGATGACCTTGACAAGATCGGCACCGACCAGGGCGAGTCCGATGCGCCCCCGACGCCACACCAAGTCCTTCTTCCCGGAACGCCAAGCTCTTCATCTTGCAACCGACGTTCGAAGACCGATCCCGTCGAACCCTGAACCCTGAGACCGAACCCCGCACCCCCGGAACCCCAAGATCTTCTGAACCCAGATGTGTGACCCCTTTCTCGAGCCCCATTTTATAAATGTAATATCAAGTTGTATATTAAATTGTTCATGATTGCATTCATACCATGTGGTTTGGGGGCATTATGCCAATTCATCTCATAATTAAGTATGGAGTCGATATGCGGGATATCTTTGTCTTATTCCGGACTCCATTTCAATTGGTGTAGCGAACCGAAGCCATGTTTTGTCTTGCTAATCCAACATTTAATTTGCGGGGTAGATAAATAACTTGAACCTATTAATTAATTGTCGGGACCCTGGTTCCGCTTAATCTTGCCTAATTGCACCGCATTTTTGCCATGTCATACATCATACATGCATCATGCCCGATCTTCTGCCGTAGTATTAAATAGTCCAACCGGTGTTTCTTCTAGTGCTTTGCTTCTTCACGGATTAGGCCGATGAGTTGATGCGAGTGTCGACCCGTTCTTCGGATGAACCTTCGGCAATGTTTTCAGTGAGCATCTCCCTTTCTACCTATCTTACTTTTATAGTATTTATTTCCTCTGTTGATCTATTGCTATACGTGTTGCGATGCTCTAGTTTTCGCATGCGAACATCCCTTGCAGCCTTATATTGCCTTGGACACATCCTATTACATTGTTTGGTAGATAGTTGGTCCTGCGTCGTAGTCGCTTGCTCAAGTGTTGTTGCGTGTCGTCAAGTACCAGATTGTTGGAGTATTGCCGCATGTTTAATGTTGGAGATGATCATGGCTTTAATTCTTGTTTAATAACTAAAATTGAAGTAGGTAAATGCGAGGCACCGGTGGCAATAGATGTTATTTGGTTGTTAATCGCCCACTAGTGTCCCGTGGGACCCGAGTTCTTGACACTGTTAGAGATCGAGCGCTAACCACGTGGGTGTATGGGCACCCCATCGATTTAGTACCGATTCCAAGTCTTGTCTTTGGGGCCACAATTAGTTTGGGGCTTTATTACTATCTGTACTTATGCCATGCTTCTTGCTTTATTTACGATTGTGCGAGGAGCACTGTCTCGCTTAGGTCCGTGACACGTTTTGTGTCGACAAGCCGATCTCATTTGGGTTCCCGATCGTTTATATAGTCTACACAAACCCCGAGTCCGTCTCGAGACCGTCAAACCGTTGCGGGTAGCTTAGTGGGGTGGCCCCCGTGCTTGCTTTGTGCAGGAAGCGTCGTGTCCAAAACCCGTCGACATACCGTTGGATGTATGTTTTGTGATCTTGTACCTACGATCCGATAACAAGGGTGTAGGTGCGTGTGGATACTTTGGTGCACCCTGCGGTTAAATCTTTTCGAAGCCGTGTCCGGTTATGGACGACTTGGAGCACAGTTCTTGATCATAGACAACCATAACTAAAGTTCTTCGCTATAATTTGACTTGTATCCGATATGACTAGTAATCGGCTTCTTTACGGAATGGCTAAATAAAAGTACCAACAAGCTTTGGGTTTGGGGATATCTCATGCTAATCGTGTCGACTAGTAAGTGTTGCAACTACAACGGAATGGTTAACTAAAGCGCATTGCTTATTATATCGGATGACTCATGCTATCTATATTTGACTAGTAATTGCCGCCACTATAATGAGCGAATAAAGCGCCAATGTGAGTTCCTCGGTTGACTTCCTCGTTTGGTCTCGAGAAATACCGGATGGGTATGTTTGGTGGTAGTATCAGTTGGTTCGAATAGGTCTTTCTTACCCCTCTCGATAGCCGCTAGTTGTATCGAGTCTCTATAGGTTGTTTAGTGCATCTTTGCCGCCGCTTGATCCACCATACCTATGTAGGCGGACCGCCAATTCTAGCCTCGCGTGTAATGGCCTCAAGATCTTGACCGCTCTTTTTTTCCTTTGCCCTTTGTCGGCACCCTTTGTTTAAGCGGTTTTGAGATCGGCGTCGTTAGCGGTTACCCTTCCGGCTTGGCAGGGTTGTGGACGCCATTGGTTATTCTTCAGGGCTCTTAGCTCAATTTGCATCTTGTCCGTACTCGGACGCTATATCGTTTTAAAGGTGATTTGGATCTTTGTATTGTATATCTGTATTCTTGACTCTTTGAGTCGCTGTTGTATATATATGTTTTGTGGATTCCATCGAGGACTATTGTGTAATGATATTACTTCGTTTTCCACCCGCACGCAAGTGCCTGGTGGGCACCTTTGAATCGTTTCTATGCGGGTTTGGCGGGAAGCGCTGAAACTTGCATAGGGCCGATTCTGAGGGTGTTACACACTTGCGGCATTGTATATCCTTTGTCTTACCCGTGGAATCCATAGAAGATGCACTACGAGCAGGAGCATTGGATGATGGTGGAGGAGCATCTGGAAATCATGTGGTGGCCTTGGATGTGATAGTAGCTGGTGGCGAATCACGAGAAGGAGGCGCTGATTGTCGGGATGTCCAAGTGGATGTGCGACCTGCAGAATTATTAGTCCTCTTTCATGGTGGTTGGCGATCATGCACTTCACGTTCAGCTTTGCAAGCAAGATGAAACAAACGAGTGATAGAATTATATTTCTTATAATCTAATATGTGCTGAATGTCCTTGTTTAATCTACCAAAGAAACGTGCAAGCATTTGTTCATTAGATTCAACAAGACCACACCGAACCATCCCCGTTTGCAATTCCTGATAATACTCTTCTACAAAAAAATTCCCTTGCTCTAAACGTGTCAGATTTTTTAGTAAATCACGTTGATAAGTGGGAGGTACAAAACAAACACGCATAGCAGTTTTTAAAGTAGTCCAAGTACTAGGAATAGTAGTAGGATTTAAACGACAATACTCAGACCACCAAAGAGAAGCAAATTTAGTAAATTCACATGTAGCAGCACTAACACGCATATTCTCAAGATATTTTAAACATGCAAAACGTTGTTCTACTTTCATCTCCCATGTAAGATATGCATCAGGATTATATTTACCCTCAAAAGATGGAATATTTAATTTAAGCTTTGCAACATGATCATCATCACGTACCGGTGGTCGAGCGTTGCGGTAGTAATGTCGGGGACGGCCAACAGGTACCTGTGGAGGTTGTTCAACCTCCTCGTCAAATAGATCATCGTCATCGGGGTCGTAGTAGTACCCGTCGTCTGTCCCCAATGTCGCAGCAGTAGCCGCGTCGGAAGTCTGAGGTGCGTCAGCCGCAGCGGTAGCCGCCTGGGGTGCGGCGACAGCCGAACCAGCAGTCCGGCCCGTGATCGGGATGCGCCGTGCGCCATGTGTGGGTGCGGATGCAGGTGCGGGCAATCTGTTCAAAATCTCCTTGAACCGAGCGTCAAGCTTGGCGTTGAAGGATTTCTCGAGTCCATCGATCTTGTTCACGACGTTGGTGAGCTTGGTGTCAAACTCCCCTTGGCGTGTATCCACGTCTTCAGCACGACTGACCAAGAGCTCGGAGAAGTGGACATGTAGTTCTTCGTTCGTCATTGTGGCAGGGTTCCGCGAAGTATCTGTCATGGTTAGTCCTTAAAAAGCACAGGTATATACTACGGAAATATGGTGGAAGGCACGCGTAATCCGTCAAGCAATATACGAAGCTCTTACAAGTTCTTACCAAACAGCAGGAAAAGGCGATGTGTTACCGCGAGGATCAGTGGGTCCAGAGATTAAACCGAGCGATTACCGGGAGTCGAGACACCGCACGTGGAGGATATTTGTGGAGCTCTGGGAAGGCTTAGCAAAGGGGTTAGCAATTATCAAAACAGCAATGCGAAAGTTGAAAGAATGCTCAACGACGATCTGTCTGGTCCTAGGCTGAACCGTACTAGAGGCGAGCCTAGATCACCAACGATGTCACGACGACACAACAAGCAATGTATGATGATATGGCACCACGAAAGCGAACCGAGAGGTGGAAAATCACTATGATGGCGAGTGTCTAGAATCGATCTCTGGGTCTAAAAATAGGTTAGCCCCAAATTTTTTTCGAATTTTTTATTTTGCTCGGAAGAAGCGCGTAAAAATATCGCTATAACGGCCAATGGAGAAAAGTGATCCCCAGAGCCGAAAACTAGTATAGCTAGAATTTTTTTTCGGAGGTGGTTCCAGACTTTTTTTGCTCTCCTAGACTTACGACTGAACTCGGAGCTCGACTCGAACTTTAGCTTAACACGGAAACAACAAAGAAGGAAAGTAAAAAGAAATAACTAGGAAATAATAACTCAACTCGGACTCGTGTCGCGGCAGGAAAAATGATCGGATTCTGTGTCGCGGTAGGAAGGCGGTGGCAGAGTATTAGGGTTTATGGTGGCTGGGTGTATGGCGGCGAAATATGGTGGCGGTGATCGGCGAGTGTGGCGATGACTACTATGATCAGAACTCGAAACTCTAAGGGACGAGACACTAAGACCAACAACTCGACGCGACGATGTAGACACAAATTCAACAATGCAAAAAGTGAAAAGATAATGCGAGGCGTAGATTGGTTATGGGATGGATCTAAACTCTAACTGTGTTTTTGGCTTTTTCGTGGGTTATAGGTAAAAACAGATCTAATCTCTGACAAGATAAAATCTCACCGAGCAACACGAAATCGATACCACTTGATAGGGCAAAGGTGTCCAATCTTTCGATGAGATGATGATAGTCGATTTGGTGGAGTTCGGGCAGCGATCCGACTACGTGCGAGCAGCGCCAATGCAATCGCTAGGCCAATCTCCTAGAGGTTACCGATCCTGCAGAACACGATCGGCTGACCAACGAGGGTCTTAATTCCTACGAAATCGAGAACAAGTAAGAACTAATATTGCAATCAAGATATTGCGGATTAAGAGAAAGCTTTATTGAAAGGTGGGATCACGAATAGGTCAAGTACAAGAGGCCTCTGCGACGCTCGAGCCTTGGCGAAGTTGCTACGATGGCTAACTTAATGTCTAAACAAAATCCGAGTCTAGGGTGACGGCTATGGGGAGTATTTAAGGAGGAAAAGGTGGGGTTTCGGTCAGCCATGGAAGTGGTGGCCGAATCCAACCTTAGAAGTCCTTTTCCCCTCAAATACGGACTCTAAAAAGTGGCTATCTAAAATCCTGCGAAAATTATATGGGCCTGGCCCAAAATAAAGGTGTCGCAGCACCATATTAAGCTATGGACGAATTCGTGAAGTATTGATCTTGAATATTTCGTCCAAGCCTCTTTCTTCATTATGGTGGCCTCAAAGTTCTGAAATCTTCATCCGTGGCCTTCTCTTGGATCATCACATGCTTGCTGCCATCTCCATGCATGGCCATGCTCCAATGCTTGTCCCTTTCATTCATGCTTGGTCCATCATTCCTAAGAGTAAGAAATACATCTGGTTTAGGCAGTATTATATTGTCATGTCTGTGAGGAATAGTTTTCAAGAAACGAAAGTACCTGATAGTTAAGTTGTTTGGCACGAGATCTTGTGATGGGTCCTTATATGTGTGTTGCTGTAGATACAACGGTTGTATCAATAGAAGAGATGTCCACATCATTCGGCCTAGGTAGTCTGGACCAAAATTGGTCAAAATCCGACAAAAACAGGTCCCTAGGTACGCGACTGAACCAGTTTTAGCGTCCGGACCAAAATTCGATGTCCGGATGGGCCTCTGACGAGTGGAGATGCTCATAATGGTCATTGGACTAGTTTTTAGGTTAGATTAACCGTTAAACGATAACCAAGTCCCATCCATACGCTAAAATGGTAACCAACCAGATAGCGACCTCGAAGAAAAAAGCACCATCCGCAACCAACGAACGCTACGGGCTGACTGAGCTGGCCTGCCTAGCTAGCGCACAGCACTTTATCCACCGAGCATAGTCGCAGCTAATGCGCGTCGCATCCATCCATCGTGTCCTCGTCGTCTTCCTCTCTCCGTCCGAACCGAGGAGCTCTTACGCCACGCCACGCCACGCCACGCCACACGCATACACTTTACCCTCTCTCTCGCCGCTTTACTCCAGATCTCGTGGCCGCGTCCCACTAGGCGGATCCTCTTGCCGCCGGCCGCCGGCCGCCGGTTGAATCCCCCGTCTCGTCGGATCTAGCCACCGGTTTTTTGATATTTGTACGCGGTGCGTGGTAATTTCTCGGGTTTGGCCAGTGGTCTCTAGTCGGGGTTCCTGAGCCAGGGCATCTTCTTTTGTTCGGATCGAGGAGGAGGCTGCTAGGGTTTAGGGGTAATTCGTAGCGATGTAGTGGCTGACCTCATGCGAGACTTGTAGACCTGGCTAGAATTTTTTTCCAGGAGCACAGCCCCTTTTGGTGACAAGTTTCGAGATTAGGCGCTCGATTTTGAATCTACGGTAGCTAGGATTTTGTTAGTTCTAGCTTGTGGTTTACATCTTCTGTGATGCAGTCGAGTCCAAACTTTCCATTCGGTTAGGTTAACTTCCACTTTTCCTTTGAAAGAAATAACTTGCACGAACTGGAGGAATGTGGCGCTGTAGGTATGGACATTTGAAGGGGCTGCATCGAGATTCTTTGTATGTAGTTTATGCTAATGCTTCGCTCTCTCGGTGTTTTCACATTGTCATGTTGGGCTTTTGAGGTGGTTTGTGTTTGCTTAAGTTTGGAGCTACTGTAATGTAGAATTGAAGACATGTTTTAGTTCTTTGGGTGGCATAATGCAGTATTATATAGAATTATAGTTTTGTTTATGGAAATTTACTGTGGTCCATTTCTAGTGATTTACTGTTTGTTTAGAGCTCATTGGCTTGTTCTGCGCTAGAAAGGACATGAACCACATACTGTGCGATTTGAAGCTAACTCGTCCTATACTTTGTGATACAAGGGTAAATAAAGTTTCAGATTGCGTTGCCTTTATGTGTTGATCATTTAGATTCTGTATCTGTTCTTGAATCTTGGTTGGTAATGTTTAAGCTAATGTTCTCAGCAAAAGTGGTTTCTAGTTGTCTGAGCAGTTGAATTGTCCTTAGTTTGTTGGAATTTGCTACTTGAGTCAGTTATATGCACTACTATGTCTTGGATCCTATTTTGTTGCTCCTTTCCTACTGTTGGATGGATATTGAGATCACAAGATAGATGGGATCTTGAGAAAGTGGTTGTAGTAATACAATTTTGGTAGATTTTAGCTTACTTCTTCTCTTTGTATGGCCAATTCAGGGTTCACTTTATGCCACTTCACGTGTCTGGGCAATGGAGTGATTGTTGTCCTGTGTCTGTGAGTTACCATGGGAAGCAGTGAAGCAGATGCACCTGCTAAGGCAAGCAAAGCATCTATACCTCAGGTTTTAATGCTGGAACTGTGGCATTATCTCTGTACCAAAACTAGTAAAAGCATCTTGCTAAAATTTAGTCTTCTCCTGTAACAGGAGCAGCAACCACCTGCTACTTCAAGTGCTGCAACGCCAGTTGTTTACCCAGATTGGACCAACTTTCAGGTGAGAAAGTTCTCTTCCTTGTTTTGAAGATCAATTACTCAAAACATGTATGCCCTCTTGGGTGGAAATACACAAAAAGCAGGAAAGGTAGGGAGTAACCTATCGTTTCCATAATAATTGCAAATACAACTCCTCACCCTCAATGGTAATTGGCAAGGACTGTTACTAATTTTTGGTGGCAGTGCTATGGGCGATTGAACTAGAAAGGGAATTATGTTAGGTTCTAGTTTTTTCCTTTTGTTAGTTCTGGTTACATGAAACAGAAAATTCCCGCATGTGTTTTATTACATCGCACAGACTATCTACTCTAGGTTGCTTAACATGTTCTCTACTTATTTTTCAGGGATATTCTCCAATTCCACCACATGGGTTTTTCCCCTCTCCTGTGGTGTCAAGCCCACAGGGTCATCCTTACATGTGGGGGCCTCAGGTAAGGTTTTACGCCCTCTTACTATTCTGTGGCTGTGTTTCTTATTCTGTCTATAATATTACCTCAGAAAGCAGAGCTTCTAAAGATATATAATACTTAATAGCCACTGATCAAGTTAGGTCAAACCTATTGCAATATCCTTACTGGTTGATAATAGCTGTCCAATAGAAGCAGTTGCTCTTATATCAGTTTTCTGGAATTTTTTGACTTCAGTAGTGAGTTGCGGAACTACCAATTGTTTTAACTATATATGTTGAGAGCTGCTATCTGGATGTTACTTTGTTAGAAGGCAAAAATTTAGAACACATTATGGTGAATTTTAAGATTCTCAAACAATGTTAAACTGCTCCCTGAATCAAGTGTCGTGGTTTAAAAAATGCATCCTTTTGCTAGTGAGTGTTTAGTTGTAATACTGTATGCATGTACTTTAAGGAGCTTGTTTCCTTTTGTCAGCCTATGATGCCACCATATGGGACTCCGCCATATGTCATCTACCCTCCTGGAGGAATTTATGCTCACCCATCAATGCCCCCGGTATGCTTCAACACATTGCTTGTGTTTTACTGTTCTAGCTATATAAATAAAAAGGTACTTGGAGGCTGACGTTTGCCGCATCATTGCATATTCCTGCAGGGCGCACACCCATTTGCTCCGTATGCTATGAATACAACAAATGGCAATCCTGATGTAACTGTAAGACAATACATCCTTACATTGTCTCCCTCTCCCTCCCTCCCTCATGCATCTAATATTTCCAGGGAACTGCCACTGCTACCGCTGGTGGTGAAACAGATGGCAAATCCTCTGAAGGAAAAGAAAAGAGTCCCATTAAAAGATCCAAAGGAAGTTTAGGTAGCTTGAACATGATTACAGGAAAGAAGTGCGTCGAACATGGTAAGACCTCTGGGGCATCAGCCAATGGAGCCACCTCTCAAAGGTTAGTGTGTGGTCCTGTTTGTGTTGGTAAAACCCGCAAAAAATGTTTCTGTTGGTAAAAGTATTATATCTGCTGTCACAGTGGGGAAAGTGGAAGTGAAAGTTCAAGTGAAGGAAGTGAAGCAAATTCTCAGAATGTAAGTTCTGATACTCGTGTTTTTCCACCGGACTTGCGTAAGTACCTTAGGCAGTATGTGCACTTTGATTTTTAAAAAACATGGTTTACAATTTCAGACATAGTATACCACTATACCATTTCGTATCTGTGTGTGAGAAGTCGTAATGTCTTTTCATCGTTGAGAAATATTTATAGGATTCACAGCACAAGGAAAGTGGACAAGAGCAAGATGGAGGTATGCAGATGAAAATATGTATACTCTGCAATCTCTATGGCTACTTGCTGCCTTTTTGCACTTTCTGATGCTTCTAACTATGTCCTGCTTGCTGTCAGAGGTTCGAAGTTCCCAGAATGGTGTGTCACACTCACCAACCCAGGCACATGTGAAGCAAACTATGACAATCATGCCAATGCCATCAAGTGGTCTAGTGCCTGGTCCAACTACAAACTTAAACATTGGAATGGACTACTGGGCGAATACAGCAAGCTCCTCTCCAGCAATGCATGGTAACGCGGCACCAACTGCAGTTCCAGGGGCCGTGGTCCCACCAGAGCCGTGGATACAGGTTTCTTCTTGGACCTTATCTTGTAATTGTACCCTTATTTTCTGTTGCTTCAACGTAGTTCCTTCTCTGTTCCCATTGTGTGTGTGTGTGTGTGTGTGCGCGCGCGCGCGCGCGCGATTCTGTTTCATTGGTGTGTACCATTTAATCAAACCAAGAAGTTAATCGTTTGCAGTGCAGGTATCCATTTGAAAGAAATTTCTGTGTTTAGGATGAAATTTATTCATGCAATACAACTAATGTTACACTTCTGTGTATTGGTGTCTAGTAATTGGTGCTGATAATCATTGGCCTTTTTGTGATTATAATCTAAGATATGAACTGTTCTTCAGTACTTTGAAATACTTGGCACATTTGATTTTTGTAGTATAACGGCCTTGGTATGCATAAGCACTTTTCTGCCAAAATCTGCCATTTTGGTATGAGGTGCACAATCCTTATGTCAAATGTAGAGACTATTAAAGAGGCACCTAGTTTTGAATACTTTTGTGGATACAAATCTGAAGCTTTTGTGTGTTTGACAAGAGAACCTAATCATTTTGACTATCCAATCGTCCAGGACGAACGTGAACTCAAAAGGCAGAAAAGGAAGCAGTCAAACAGGGACAGTGCTCGCAGATCTAGGCTGCGTAAGCAGGTATTCTGTTTGTTCATCATGAGATATACTGAATAATGTTATCATTTTTGGCGTCTCCAGTTGATGAAGTAACTGGAATTTTGCAGGCTGAATGTGAGGAGTTGGCTCAACGTGCTGATGTTTTAAAACAGGAAAATACTTCTCTTAGAGATGAGGTCAACCGGATCAGAAAGGAATATGATTTACTTATATCAAAGAATAGCTCATTAAAGGTTTGTCTTGTACACTTCCTATCTTGATATCCTCAAGTATGTATGTTGACATATGAGTTGTTTTCCTTTTTATATTTTGCTTTGTAGGATAAACTTGGAGACGAACAATACAAAACTGATGAGGCAGGACTTGACAATGAGCACCAACATTCTGGTGGATGACACCCAGAAGAAAACTAATTGAGCTATAATGCAATGCTACCAGAGCATACACCCAGAAGAAAACTAATTGAGCTACCATCCAATGCTACCAGAGCATAGCCCTAACTAGACTACTGGCTGGTGCAATTGTAGTATGCGTATTGACTCCATACTTTATTGCACTTAATTTTTACCAGTTCGTGGTTATGTTAATGCCAACCTTTTGTGGCTGGTTCCTGTTTCAGATATATCTTGACTTATCTTTTAGAAGTCAAGATGTGACTGGAAATGTAGGTTGTGACCCAGTTCACTGTATCTGTTAGAAATAGTTGATAAACTCAAATTTACAAATCTGTATTGCTGACCATTATTGTTATGTATACATTAAGAAAGACCAGTATCGTTTAATAGTCAAGCTGCCATTTTGGTTAGGCCTGACTAATGGCTAGGTTTGTATCAAAATTTCCCACATATTTGATACTACCTATGTTTCTAAATATAAGCCTTTCTAGCAGTTTAAGTTGAACTACCTCTGATGGCTAGGAGTACTAAAAAGGCTTACATTTTGGAACGGATGGAGTATGATATAATGAAAAATGGGGGACCTCTTGCCTCTTGTGTGTCACGTTCTGACCATTGAATAACTTAAGCTATGTTTGTACTGCAATATTTTTTAAGTCGCCTGAGTTGTGTTGTCTTGTTGATGTGCTAATTTTTTTTAGGAGTGATCTCACAATATTGTTGGTAAAAGAAATGGGTTCATTATTCTCATTGATAGCAATTTGACCTTTTATAATTGGGTAGTTAGGTGCAGTATTAAAATATCTATCTTTTATTTGACGGTTAATATCTATCTTTCATTTTACTACAATCCGCGTGTGACGGTTTCGTGCCGCTTCTGGCGACTATAACGTTCTCTGTCGACAACATTTGTCGCCCCAATCCCCAACTCAAATTCACTTCAACTTTGAAATCCAGCTTGTTTCTTCCGATTCCATGAGACTTCAGTGAGATTCAAGCCGGCTTCTTTCCATCCTAAGAGATCAAACGAGGCGCTGCAAGAGGATTTGGTTTCTGGATCTCCAGCATTTCAATCGTGGTGAAGAATCATCAAGATCAGTAACTCCTCCGGAATCCATTCCCGCTCACAGATTTGGGCGACGGGTGGCGGAAGCGGTTGGTGGAAATTGGTGGAAATTGGTGGTGCTAGGTGGGGCGAATTGATGGAGGAAGGCTGGTGCGTTCTGGAGTGTGCGGCTGCCATGTGTGACGTGAAGGCCCCTGCTATAGACAGAATAGAGGGAAAGCTAAAGAACTACGCTCACAGATGCGAAGAAGAAGAGCATTAAGATTGGAAGGAAGTACGCATGCTCTTCCACGGTTATAAAGCTTTAGGCTTTAGGTAAGCTCTTCTCGGATAGACCAGCTAAGGCTGAATATTAGGGAGAACACTAGGAGGCGTTTGGAGCCTGTTTACTGGAGTGGAATGTAACCATCTTGGCAGAAATCGTTTCCTATTCTCCTTCCATGATGAAACAAGCAAACAGAAGGCTCTATATGATGGTCCTTGAACCTTTAATAAATACTTATTGGTGATGGAAGAATTCATGCCAAACAAAATCATCGATGAATATGAGTTTAAGATGACACCCATATGGATCAGAGCCTATGGCATCCCTATGGGAATGATGGACTCAGATATAGGGGATCTAGTGGGAGAACAAATTGGAGAGGTCTTGGACAAAGACGTAGATGGCAATGGAAATGCATTCGACGAATTCATGCGTATCAAAGCCCGGATGGACATAACAGTCCCAATAATGAGGTTCATCACTTTAGAAATTGAGGATGATGGGGAAGAGCATACTCGAATGTATGTACAAATGTTGGGGGCTGATGCGAAGGGGGAAGCGAAGAATAAAGAGAAAGAGGATAAGATCACCCTTAAATATGAACATCTACCGACTTATGTTATAACTGTGCCATCATCGGTCACACGAAAAATTCATGCCCGACCAGATCCAAAATAGATGGTGCTAGACAATTTGGCCCATGGCTGCGGGCAGTTATTTTGAAGGGAAACTCGAGTGAAGAAAAAAGTAGGAGCTCCAAAAGAGGGAACTTTTGGTTAACAAACAATGCTAGCAGCAAATGCAGTGAACATGGAAGTGATGGTCCATCCAGGAGGAGAAATGCATCCACTGATATTGAAGAGGATATATTGAGGAAAGGTGAGGAAAAAGAAGTAACAATCCCCCTAGAAACAACCCAAGAAGATTAGACCGAGCTAGTTGGAAGAGAGAAGCTCATGTTCAAGGAGATAGCACAAATATCTGAGATGAGGAGTAAAATGGCAGAAGTTGGCAATGACTCTCAAAGTATAGCTACGGTCGAACATGGTCTTCTGCTAAAGGATACAAAGCATGTCAAACAGAATTTTTCCTTAGAGGAGAAGGAATATCAAGACAATGGGAAGTGTCAACCAAAGGGGGATGAACAAAATAAGAAGGAAAGTGAAGGATCCAAGAATGCCAAGAGTGCAAAACGAGGCATTTTCAAACGTAGTGGGAGAGCAAAAAACAACCAACAACAAACACAAAAACTTATTTTTGAATAGGAATCCAGGAAAAGGAATGCTGATCAGATGGAGTTAGACATAGAGGCCATGTTGTTGAAGAAAGCAAGAATGGAAGTTGATGGAGAGGTTCAGAGAGATGAAGAGGGGGGAAACAACAATGCTGAGAATATAAACACTGGGCTGCAGGGATGGCCTGGCAGAGCCCAATGAGGCTTGCGGGTTCGAACTGCCGGGGATTGGGTAATGGCCCGACAGTTCGAGGGCTTTTGGATCTGCAAAAGTAGGAGGACCTAGATGTACTTTTTCTTTCTGAGACAAAAATGGAGGAAAGGAACATCCACAAGTTTAAGTAGTTGCTAGGCATGCATGGAATGGTGGTTAGGGATTGTGTAGGTTCGTAGCATGGAAAACAAAATATTTCTATCGCAAGAACACATAAAACCAAAATCCAATCTATGGCAAAGCCAAGATCTAATCCACGAGATCGGTGCAATGAGATTAAAGAGAACTAACTGATGTGGACATCCCATCTATTGATACAACTGTTGTACCTACAACTACACACATACAAGGACCTATCACAAGATCTCGTGCCAAACAACTTAACTATCAGGTACTTTCGTTTCTTGAAACTATTCCTCACATACATGAGAATATGATGCTGCCTAAATCAGATGTATTTATTACTCTTAGGAATGATGGACCAAGCATGGATGAGAGGGACAAGCATTGGAGCATGGCCATGCATGGAGATGGCAGCAAGCATGAGATGATTCAAGAGAAGGCCACAGACGAAGATTTCAGAACTTTGAGGCCACCATAATGAAGAAAGGAGGCTTGGACAAAATATTCAAGATTAATACTTCACAAATTCGTCCGTAGATTAATATGGTGCCACGGCACCTTTATTTTGGGCCAGGCACATGTAATTTTCGCAGGATTTTAATTAGCCACTTTTTAGAGTCTGTATTTGAAAAGAAAAGGGCTTCTAGGGTTGGATTCGGACACCACTTCTATGGCTGGCCGAAACCCCACCTTTTCCTCCTTAAATACTCCCCATAGCCGTCACTTTAGACTCGGATTTTGTTTAGACATTAAGTTAGCCATCATAGCAACTTCGCCAAGGCTCGAGCGTCACAGAGGCCTCTTGTACTTCACACCTATACAGGATCCCACCTTTTCAATAAAGCTTTCATATTAATCCGCAATATATTGATTGCAATATTAGTTCTTACTTGTTCTCGATTTCAGGTAGGAATTAAGACCCTCGCTAGTCAGGCTGATCGTGTTTCCGCAGTATCGGTAACCTCAAGGAGATTGGCCTAGCGATTGCATTGGCGCTCATGCTCGCACGTGTAGTCGGATCGTCAAGCCCGAACTCCACCAAATCGACTATCACATCTCATCGAAAGATCGGACACCTTTGCCCTATCACTAACCCTCGTAGATCCAAAGAGTTTAACGAGATCAGATTCTCTTGTTTGATGTAGTCGATGACTCGCCGATCTCAAGATCGCGTAGACGATCCTTTCGGTGCTGCGTTCCGGCAGCGCTTTCGCACTCGGTCACACGTACGAAGTCGATGAAGACCTTCCTCTCCCTATTCCAGCGAGCAGCGGGGGTAGTAGATCCCCTCGGAATCCCAGCAGAACGACGGCGTGGTGGTAGAGGAGAATCCTTGCAGGGCTTCGCCTAAGACGAAGCAGGAAGACGAAGGAGGGAGAGAGGTGGCGGCTAGGGTTTAGATCCAAGGGCAAGGGACAAGGGATGGCGCGCCCCCACCCCTCCTTATATGGAGGGCGAGTGCAGCCAAGGGTTCCCAGCCCTTGACCCACTCCTTTCCCAACTCGACCAAGCGAAGAGGTGGGAAACTTCCCCTTTCCTTATTTAGGGTTTGACAAACTAGGGTTTGTCCCCAAATTCTTTGGTGGCCGAATTTGCCCCTTGGGCTTTGGAGCGGCAGGACCTAGTGCTCCCCCGCGGCATGCCTCGACCAGTGGACTCCTCCCGGGGTGGAGGGCCCACTGGTAGCCCCTCTAGAACATTCTAGAAGCTTCGGGTCAAAATACTGAAAACATTTCCGAACCCCGGAAAAATGACTTTCCTTATATGAATAGTATTCTCCAAACCATTTCAGATCTCCTCATGATGTTCTGGATCCAATCCGAGACTTCGAACAATATTCGGTCTCCAACTCATATTCCATATCTGCTTAAACAACATCGAACCTTAAGTGTGTCACCCTATGGTTCACGAACTATGAAGACATGATCGAGACACCTCTCTGGTCAATAAAAAATAGCGAAATCTGGAGATCCATAATGTCTCCCACATATTCAACGATGACTTCGTGATCGAATGAACCATTCACATACGATACTGATTCCCTTTGTCGTGTGATACTTTACTTATCCGAGGTTTGATCGTCGGTATCTCTATACCTAGTTCAACCTTATTACCAATAAGTACTCTTTACTCGTTCCATGATATGAAATCCCATGTGACTGAGTCACATGCTTGCAAGCCAATTGGATGACATTCCACCGAGAGGGCCCAGAGTATATCTATCCATCATATGGATGGACAAATCTCACTCTTGATCCATGCGCTTCAACACATACTTTCAGAATACCCAATACCACCTTTATAACCACCCAGTTATGGAAGTGGCATTTGATGTCATCAAAGTACCCATCCGGTGACGGTGATTAACATGATCTCATGGTTGAAGGATTAGGTTACTATGTATCGAAAAGCTTGTAGCAAAATGAACTTAATGACTTGATCTAATTCTATGCTTACTATGGGTGTGTGATGCAGCCTGTCCTACGGACGCACCTCCATCTACAACACCTAGCCCCCCAAGTGGACCAATGACTCACGCCCGAGCCAAGCTCCTACAAGCCAAGGTTAACTCGCTCCTTTCCTCATGTGATTTTGTTCTACCTTTGGATGGCTTGCTACTTCATGCAACTACGTTGTGTATACTCAGCTACGAAGCAACATCACCACACCAAGTCCCCAAGTTAGAAGGACCAGGAGAAGACCCTCCTGGAGCTTTGCACACCGGAATCTCCGGTGTACACCGGAGTCTCCGGTCCTGTACACCGGAGTCTCCGGACCATCCTCCGGTCCGGCCCCAGGAACCAAGCCGGGGACAGTCTGATACCCCCTCCGGAGACGGGTCCGGAGATTGACCGGAGTCTCCGGCCCAGAACGGAGTCTCCGGACCCAACACCGGAGTCTCCGGCCTGCTCGATGCCAGGCATGTCAAGGCCTTTTGGGACTGGCCCATGTAAGCCCCAGTTTCGCCCCAACTTCCAGTTTTATTCCAAAACTACCCCTGTTTAAGTGGCTGGCCTATATAAAGCCCCACCCCTCTAATGTAAACCCTAGACTTGGATAATAATAGTTGAGGACACCCCTTTCAGGATCTTTCAACTATTTGTCTCATGCTCCTACCAAGGGGCACCAAATTATCCACAACCTCTTGGATCTTGCCTAGTGCGTTCAAGTTGTACAAGTCCTTGGGATCTCGGTTTCTCGTGCCCAAGTAGTCAAGATCTCACCAAGCACCTCGCCCCCGTTGTTGGCCGTGGAGAGAGAGCTTCGCCCAACACCGATCCTAGGTATTATGTTGGACCGGTTGCCACCGGCATGAGTTATCGGTGTGTATCGTGTTTTCGTGTGTGTGAGTTCATCGAGTTCTTCGCGTGTGTGTTCGTGGATTTCATCCCCTTCCCCCTTCCACCGCTTTCCCCTCGATTCCCACGGAGTTCGTGAAAGATCAGGCCAACCCAAGGGGTCAACCCCATAACAGTGTGTGTCCATCACATCATTCTCCTAATGATATGACCTGGTTATTAATAACATCCAATGTCCATGATCAGGAAACCATGATCATCTATTAATCAACAAGCTAGCTTAATAAGAGGCTTACTAGGGACTTTTTTATGTTTACAAAACACATAAAGATTAATGTTTCTTGTTAATACAATTATAGAATGGGATGTAAACATTTATCATAAACACAAAGATATAATAATAACCACTTTAGTATTGCCTCTTGGGCATATCTCCAACAGTCTCCCACTTGCACTAGAGTTAATAATCTAGTTTGAAAAACTTTGTGCATTCAACACCTATGGCTTTCTGGTGTTTTATATACATGATTGCTAGTGGTAAACATAATCTTCGGATCTGACACTTCCAGGTCCGTGTGTATTTGCATGTCTTTGCGTCTTTACGCATCACTCATTCTCCAATGAGATGACATTGTATAACTTTGGTCCTTTGGTGAGACCTTTAGTTCCTTGGGGTTTAAATCATGTCGATACAATTGTCGTACAATATATCTTCATAGTACTAGCCCACTGTGAACCACACCTAGTTTGATAAAAAACTACTTGACACAAATGCCCTCTTTTACTGCTACAACAACAGTCATATACTTAGCCTTTTGTTATAGTATCCGTCACAATGTCTTAACTTTGGAACTCATCCCAGTCCGTTATGGAACTTCCTTTCCATTATATTGTGCCACCCATAGTTTGAATTGAGATAAACTTAATTTGTATCTTGTGACAAAACTAGTATCAATGTAACACTTTATAATGAACTATCTATCTATTTGTCATATCTACATAAATAACATATTCTTAGTTCTTCCAAAGATCATAAGAATATCCTTACTATCGTCCAATGATCATCTTATGAGTCATTCTGGTATATGCTCATAACATTTAAAGCATAGGACATATCTGAATGTGTACATATCATGGTATGATTGATCAAAATATTCATGTGATTTTACTCACCAAGTATCAAAACACTTGAATCTCGTTTCACTTACCAAGTGTCAAAACACTTGAATCCCGTTTCAGTTACCAAGTGTCAAAACACTTGAAACTTGAATCAATCCTTCCTATGTGACAAGTACCTTTCTTGTCATTTCCATATTGAACTCATTCAATATCTCATTTATGTACATTCGGCACAACCATATTAGCGTCTCAATCTATCCATATAGACATTGATATCTAATATTCGGGTTTTGCCTAAGTTTTTCATCAAAATGAAATTCTTAACCAATGTCAATAAAAGATACATCATTTACAATCAACAATATGTCTTTCATATAATGTATTAGAAATATGTCTTAGCGCTCCCACTTAATGTCTTGCAAATGCAAGCATCTTCATCATCTCCGATGAAATTAAACTCTTTTAACAGTTTCATCACGGTGAAGATTCCAACTCTGCGATGCTTACTTCAACCATTGAAGTTTGCATACACTTTTAGCATCCTTTGAATTATCTAAACCCTTTGGATTGTGTCATGTACACGTCCTAGGTAACCATTCTATTAGAAGAACTTTGTTTTGTTTGTTCAACTATCATATACCAATATATGTAGTGGTTTCTACATTAATCTGTCCAGACTAAATATTGCTATAAAAGATCAAATCTTGTCATAGTCAACTCCTTAAACATTATCGTAAACTCTTTCCCGACATGTCGAATATAGATGTGAAACACCCATGTCTATTTATTTATAGATCCAAATACGACTGAAAGGTTTTCTATCTTTCCAGAGGGTCTTCCAAGTTCAAAAACTTGATTTCTCATGTATGGAACTATCACGGATTTTATGGCTTCAAGCTATTTGACGGAGTCACGGCCCATCATCGCTTCTTTGCATACAGTCGGTTCATCATTGTCAAACAACAATAATTTACTCTCAAATCCTAGTATTTGATTGTTTACCCGACCTACTTGGTTCAATAGGAACATAGACCTCAGTGACCACAACCTTTGAGGCATGTGAGCCATGAGCATTGTTACTGCCTCCGGGACATTTTTCGGCGCTGCGCAACTCAACAAATATAGCTAAAGTTCAATAACCTTATCAAAGTTCTATTGTCCCCCCACTTAACTTTTGACAAAGAATTCCTTCTAAAAAAACTTGATGTTCTAAGCGACAAACACTTTTATCTTCTGTGTTATGGAGGAATACTCTGATGTGGACATCCCTACTATTGATACAACCGTTGTACCTACAGCAACACACATACAAGGACCCATCACAAGATCTCGTGCCAAACAACTTAACTATCAGGTACTTTCGTTTCTTGGAACTATTCCTCACATACATGAGAATATGATGCTGCCTAAATCGGATATATTTCTTACTCTTAGGAATGATGGACCAAGCATGGATGAGAGGGACAAGCATTGGAGCATGGCCATGCATGGAGATGGCAGCAAGCATGTGATGATCCAAGAGAAGGCCACAAATGAAGATTTCAGAACTTTGAGGCCACCATAATGAAGAAAGAAGGCTTGGACGAAATATACAAGATCAATACTTTACGAATTCGTCCATAGCTTAATATGGTGTCGCGACACCTTTTATTTTGGGTCAGGCCCATGTAATTTTCGCAGGATTTTAATTAGACACTTTTTAGAGTCCGTATTTGAGGGGAAAAGGACTTTTAGGGTTGGATTCGGCCACCACTTCCATGGCTGGCCGAAACCCCACCTTTTCGCCCTTAAATACGCCCCATAGCCGAACCTCTAGACTCGGATTTTGTTTAGACATTAAGTTAGCCATAGTCGCAACTTCGCCAAGGCTCGAGCGTCGCAGAGGCCTCTTGTACTTCGCACCTATTCAAGATCCCACCTCTTCAATAAAGCTTTCCTCTTAATCCGCAATATCTTGATTGCAATATTGGTTCTTACTTGTTCTCGATTTCAGGTAGGAATTAAGACCCTCACTGGTCAGGCTGATCGTGTTCACGCAGGATCGGTAACCTCCAGGAGATTGTCCTAGCGATTGCATTGGCGCTCGTGCTCGCACGTGTAGTCGGATCGTCAAGCCCGAACTCCACCAAATCGAATATCGCCATCTCATCGAAAGACCGGACACCTTTGCCCTATCAAGTGGTATCAGATTTCAGGTTGCTCGGTGAGATTTTACTGTTTTTCGTAGATTAGATCTGTTTTTACCTATAACCCACGAAAAAGCCAAAAACACAGTTAGAATTTAGATCCATCCCATAACCAATCTACGCCTCGCATTATCTTTTCAGTTTTTGCATTGTTGAATTTGTGTCTACATCGTCGCGTCGAGTTGCTGGTCTTAGTGTCTCGTCCCTTAGAGTTTTGAGTTCTAATCATACTAGTCACCGCCACGCTCGCCGATCACCGCCACCATATTCCGCCACCATATTCCGCCGCCATATACCCAGCCACCATAAACCCTAATACTCTGCCACCGCCTTCCTACCACGACACTGATCCGATCAGTTTTCCCTGTGACGAGTCCGAGTAGAGTTACTGTTTCCTAGTTATTTCTTTTGACTTTCCTTCTTTGTTGTTTCCGTGTCCAGCTAAAGTCCGTGTCGCGCTAAGAGTCCGGTCGTAAGTCCAGAAGGAGAGCAAAAAAAAAAAAGTCTGGAACCGCCTCCGAAATTTTTTTCTGGCTATACTAGTTTTCGG
The DNA here is from genome assembly GCA_030063025.1 of Avena longiglumis. NCBI lineage: Eukaryota > Viridiplantae > Streptophyta > Magnoliopsida > Poales > Poaceae > Avena > Avena longiglumis. The sequence goes on from CP125975.1 coordinate 285,240,598, forward strand.
CTTTGAGGATCACTTTTCTCCATCGGACGTTATAGCGATATTTTTTTGGCGCCTGCGCGCTTTCCGGAGCAAAATAAAAAATTTCGAATTTTTTTTTGGGGCTAACCTATTTTTAGACCCCGTAGATCAGTTCTAGACACTCGCCATCATAGTGATTTTCTGCATCTCGGTTCGCTTTTCAGGGTGCCATATCATCATACAGTGCTTGTTGTGTCGCGTCGTGACATCGTTGGTGATCTAGGCTCGCGTCTCTAGTACTGGCTATCCTAGGACCAGCATGCATCGTCATTGAGCATTCTTTCAACTTTTGCATTGCTGTTTTGATAATTGCTAACCCCCCTTGCTAAGCCTTCCCAGAGCTCCACAGATATTCTCCACGTGCGGTGTATCGACCCCTGGTAATCGCTTGGTTCAATCTCTGGACCCACTGATCCTCGCAGTTGCACATCGCCTTTTCCTGCTGCTTGGTAAGAACTTGTAAGAGCTTCGTATATTGCTTGACGGATTACGCATGACTTCCACCATATTCCTATAGTATATACCTGTGCTTTTTAAGGACTAACCATGACAGATACTTCGCGGAACCTTGCCACCTCTTCAATAAAGCTTTCCTCTTAATCCGCAATATCTTGATTGCAATATTGGTTCTTACTTGTTCTCGATTTCAGGTAGGAATTAAGACCCTCGCTGGTCAGGCTGATCGTGTTCACGCAGGATCGGTAACCTCCAGGAGATTGGCCTAGCGATTGCATTGGCGCTCGTGCTCGCACGTGTAGTCGGATCGTCAAGCCCGAACTCCACCAAATCGAATATCGCCATCTCATCGAAAGATCAGACACCTTTGCCCAAGTTACCGATCCTGCGTGAACACGATCAGCCTGACCAGCGAGGGTCTTAATTCCTACCTGAAATCGAGAACAAGTAAGAACCAATATTGCAATCAAGATATTGCGGATTAAGAGGAAAGCTTTATTGAAGAGGTGGGATCCTGAATAGGTGCGAAGTACAAGAGGCCTCATGACGCCGAGCCTTGGCGAAGTTGCGACTATGGCTAACTTAATGTCTAAACAAAATCCGAGTCTAGAGGTTCGGCTAAGGGCGAAAAGGTGGGGTTTCGGCCAGCCATGGAAGTGGTGGCCGAATCCAACCCTAAAAGTCCTTTTCCTCAAATCGGGACTCTAAAAGTGGCTAATTAAAATCCTGAAAATTACATGGGCCTGGCCCAAAATAAAAGGTGTCGCAGCACCATATTAAGCTATGGACGAATTCGTAAAGTATTGATCTTGAATATTTCGTCCAAGCCTTCTTTCTTCATTATGGTGGCCTCAAAGTTCTGAAATCTTCATCTGTGGCCTTCTATTGGATCATCACATGCTTGTCGCCATCTCCATGCATGGCCATGCTCCAATGCTTGTCCCTCTCATCCATGCTTGGTCCATCATTCCTAAGAGTAAGAAATATATCCGATTTAGGCAGCATCATATTCTCATGTATGTGAGGAATAGTTCCAAGAAACGAAAGTACACGATAGTTAAGTTGTTTGGCACGAGATCTTGTGATGGATCCTTGTATGTGTGTTCAGAGGTACAACGGTTGTATCAATAGTAGGGATGTCCACATCATGCTCCCCTTCTTGAATTGAAGTCGTCCTCGACGCAATCTCATCTTCCTCACCAAAGTAAGGCTTCAAATCTGCAATGTTAAATGTAGGACTAACCATACCAAAGTCTGCAGGCAACTCAAGTTTATATGCATTATCATTGATTTTCTCTAACACCTTAAAGAGACCAGTAGCACGTGGCATTAACTTAGACTTGCGTAAATCAGGAAAACGATCTTTACGCAAATGTAACCAAACAAGATCGCCAACATCAAACACAACATGCTCCCTCCCTTTATCCCCAGCAAGTTTATACTTAGCATTCATGTGTTCAATGTTATCTTTAGTAGTCTTATGCAAGTTTAAGATCATTTCAGCGCGTTGTGTAGCATCCAAATTTAGTTGCACCGAAGAAGGTAAAGGCAATAAATCAATAGGTGCACGAGGAACAAAACCATACACAATCTCAAATGGGCACATCTTTGTGGTAGAATGCAATGAACGATTATAAGCAAATTCTATATGAGGTAAACACTCTTCCCACAATTTTAAGTTCTTCCTTAAAACAACCCGTAACATAGTAGACAAATTTCTATTTACTACTTTAGTTTGACCATCAGTTTGGGGATGACATGTAGTACTAAAGAGCAATTTAGTCCCCAACTTAGCCCATAAACATCTCCAAAAGTGGCTAAGAAATTTAGTATCACGATCAGAGATAATAGTATTTGGCACACCATGCAAACGAACAATTTCACGAAAGAACAAATCAGCAATATGCGGAACATCATCCGTTTTATGACAAGGAATAAAGTGTGCCATCTTAGAAAACCGATCCACAACAACAAAAATACTATCCCTCCCCTTCTGTGTTCGTGGCAATCCCAAAACAAAGTCCATAGAAATATCCTCACAAGAAACACTAGGAACAGGAAGATGCATATATAAACCATGTGGATTAAGGCGAGACTTAGCTTTTTGACAAGTAGTGCAGCGTGCCACAAATCTCTCAACATCTCGACGCATACGTGGCCAAAAGAAGTGTGCAGCAAGAACATCCTCCGTCTTCTTGACACCAAAGTGTCCCATCAATCCTCCTCCATGCGCCTCCTGTAACAACAAAAGACGAATGAGCTATCGGAATGCATAGTTTGTTAGCACGAACACAAATCCATCATTGAAGACGAACTTGTTCCAAGTTCTATCATCTCTACAATCGCAACACATTTTAAATTCAGATCATGCACATATTGTTCCTTAATAGTTTCCAATCCAAATATTTTGAAGTCAAGTTGAGATAACAAAGCATAACGGCGTGACAAAGCATCAGCAATAATATTATCTTTACCCTTTTGTGTTTGATAACATAAGGAAAAGACTCAATAAATTCAACCCACTTTGCATGACGACGATTCAACTTAGCTTGACTACGAATATGCTTCAAAGATTCATGATCAGAATGAATAACAAACTCTTTAGGCCATAGATAATGTTGCCAAGTTTCTAATGTCGAACCAACGCATAATTCTTTATCATAAGTAGAATAGTTCAGACTAGCCCCACTCAATTTCTCACTAAAATATGCAACAGTTTTCCTCTTGTAATAACACCCTCCCAAACCAATTCCACTAGCATCACATTCAAGCTCAAAAGTCTTAGTAAAATCGAAGTTGGAGTAAGGGAGCATGTGTTAGCTTATCTTTTAATATGACGAAGGCACGTTGTTGTGCATCGTCCCAAACAAAGGGCACATCCTTCTTGGTAAGCTCATTCAATGGCGGCAATTGATCCAAAGTCTTTGACAAAACGCCTATAAAAACCAGTGAGGCCAAGAAAACTCCTCACTTGTGTGACCGTCTTGGGCTGCGGCCAATTCTCAATAGCTTCAATCTTGGCTGGATCCACTTCAATACCCTGTGATGTAACAACATAGCCAAGAAACGCAACTCGATTGGTGCAAAAGGTGCACTTCTCAAGGTTACCAAACAAACGTGCATCACATAAAGCATTGAAAACAGCACGTAAATGGTCCAAATGATCCTCTAAAGATTTGCTATAAATCAGAATATCATCAAAGTAGACTATCACAAAACGTCCAATGAAAGCACGTAAAACTTCGTTCATTAATCTCATGAAAGTGCTAGGTGCATTAGTTAAACCAAACGGCATTACTAACCACTCATATAAACCGAACTTAGTTTTAAATGCTGTTTTCCATGCATCTCCTAATTTCATACGAATCTGGTGGTAACCACTACGCAAATCAACTTTAGAAAACATGGTAGAGCCACTCAATTCATTAAGCATGTCATCTAAACGTGGAATAGGATGACGATATCGAATAGTAATATTATTGATAGCTCTACAATCAGTACACATGCGCGAAGAACCATCTTTCTTAGGTACCAAAATAATAGGAACAACACAGGGGCTAAGGGACTCACGAATATGATCTCTGTCGAGTAGTTCCTGAATTTGGCGTTGTATCTCCTTTGTCTCCTCTGGATTGGTTCTATATGGCGCAGTAGCAACGTGGCACCAGGAATTAGATCAATTTGATGCTCAATTCCTCTAATAGGAGGTAAGCCGGTGGCAACTCGAGGAAAGACGTCCTCATATTCCCGCAAAAGGTTAGAAACGGCAGTGGCAAAGAAGGAGGCATATCCTCAAATGAAAACAAAACCTCTTTGCGTACAATTGCATAACATTGAGTATTGTTGACATCTAGTTCAATATCAATTTTATTTGCAAGCATACATGGACTCTTCAAAAATTTCAAGCATGTGTAGAATCAGATTTAGTGTTCTTTGGTGGTATAAAATCTGCAGCAACAACTGATTCTCACTTTTATTTTTCTCCTCGTTTTAGCTCTACTAGCTCTAGCAAGATCATCTTTTAAAATTTGTTCGAGTCATAGGTTTAAGACCAATTTTCTTTCCATCATGCATAAGAGAATAGTGATTAGTTTTGCCATTATGAACAGATTCTCTATCAAATTGCCATATGGTCTACCAAGTAACAAAGAACAAGCTTGCATAGGTACAACATCACAATCAACAAAATCAGAATATGTACCAATAGTAAAATGCACGCTGCATGTTCTTGTTACCTTGATCTTGCGAGAACTCTCAAACCATTGGATGTAATATGAATGTGGCGTTGTCTTGTGGGAAGCGCAAGCTTCTACCATGTCAACACCGGCAGATTATTACAACTCCCTCCATCGATGATGATCCGTATAGCTTTTCCTTGACAACACCACGTGTTTGGAACAGGTTGTGGCGTGATCTTGCTCAGATTTGCTCAATTGCACACTCAACACACGTTGTGTAATTAAGCTCTTGTATTGATGCCAGTGACTCCTCCCATTACCTCTGGCTCTTCATCAGCATCAGAATTGTCTCCATCTCGAGCAGAAATAAGGGCTAGTGTATCTTCATCGAAGTCACTCGCTGAATCGTATTGACCATCTTCTCGCACCATCATCACACGTTGTGTTGTGAACTGTCTCTCAATATGACCAAAACCCCAGCACTTGCGGCATTGGGTATCCTTTGTCTTACCCGTGGAAGCCATAGAAGATGCACTACGAGCAGGAGCATTGGATGACGGTGGAGGAGATGTGGACATCCCTACTATTGATACAACCGTTGTACCTACAACAACACACATACAAGGACCCATCACAAGATCTCGTGCCAAACAACTTAACTATCAGGTACTTTCGTTTCTTGGAACTATTCCTCACATACATGAGAATATGATGCTGCCTAAATCGGATATATTTCTTACTCTTAGGAATGATGGACCAAGCATGGATGAGAGGGACAAGCATTGGAGCATGTCCATGCATGGAGATGGCAGCAAGCATGTGATGATCCAAGAGAAGGCCACAGATGAAGATTTCAGAACTTTGAGGCCACCATAATGAAGAAAGAAGGCTTGGACGAAATATTCAAGATCAATACTTACTTAATTCGTCCATAGCTTAATATGGTGCTGCGACACCTTTTATTTTGGGCCAGGCCCATGTAATTTTCGCAGGATTTTAATTAGCCACTTTTTAGAGTCCGTATTTGAGAGGAAAAGGACTTTTAGGGTTGGATTCGGCCACCACTTCCATGGCTGGCCGAAACCCCACCTTTTCGCCCTTAAATACGCCCCATAGCCGAACCTCTAGACTCGGATTTTGTTTAGACATTAAGTTAGCCATAGTCGCAACTTCGCCAAGGCTCGAGCATCGCAGAGGCCTCTTGTACTTCGCACCTATTCAGGATCCCACCTCTTCAATAAAGCTTTCCTCTTAATCCGCAATATCTTGATTGCAATATTGGTTCTTACTTGTTCTCGATTTCAGGTAGGAATTAAGACCCTCGCTGGTCAGGCTGATCGTGTTCACGCAGGATCGGTAACCTCCAGGAGATTGGCCTAGCGATTGCATTGGCGCTCGTGCTCGCACGTGTAGTCGGATCGTCAAGCCCGAACTCCACCAAATTGAATATCGCCATCTCATCGAAAGATCGGACACCTTTGCCCTATCACGAACGAAGAACTACATGCCCACTTCTCCGCGCTCTTGGTCAGTCGCGCTGAAGACGTGGATACGCGCCTAGGGGAGTTTGACACCAAGCTCACCAACGCCGTGGACAAGATCGATGGACTCGAGAAATCCTTCAACGCCAAGCTTGACGTTCGGTTCAAGGAGCTTTTGAACCAATTGCCCGCACCCGCACCGGCACCCACACATGGCGCACGGCGCATTCCGATCACGGGTCGGACTGTTCGGTCACTGCCGCCTCGCTACCGCCGACGCCTCCTCGACTTCATTGGCCGCGACATTGGGGACAGACGACGTGTACTACTACGACCCCGACGACGACGATCTGTTTGACGAGGAGGTTGAACAACCTCCACAGGTACCGCCGCCGCCCCCGACATTACTACCGCAACGCCGTCCACCTAAGACGTGATGATGATCATGTTGCAAAGCTTAAATTAAATATTCCATCTTTTGAGGGTAAATATAATCTCGATGCATATCTTACATGGGAGATGGAAGTAGAACAACGTTTGCATGCTTAAAATATCCCGAGAATATGCGTGTTAGTCGCTACATGTGAATTTACTAAATTTGCTTCCCTTTGGTGGTCCGAGTATTGTCGCTTAAATCCTACTACTATTCCTAGTACTTGACTGCTTTAAAATCTGCTATGCGTGTTCGTTTTGTACCTCCTACTTATTAACGTGATTTACTAAAGAATCGACACGTTTAGAGCAAGGGAAAAATTCAGAGAAGAGTATTATCAGAATTGCAAAGGGATGGTTCGGTGTGGTCTTGTTGAATCTAATGAACAAATGCTTGCACGTTTCTTTGGTGGATTAAACAAGGACATTCAGCACATATTAGATTATAAGGAATATAATTCTATCACTCGTTTGTTTCATCTTGCTTGCAAAGTTGAACGTGAAGTGCAGGATCGCCAAACACCATGGAGGAGGACTAATAATTCTGCAGGTCGCACATCCTCTTGGACATCTCGACAATCAGCGCCTCCTCGTGATTCGCCACCAGCTACTACCACATCCAAGGCCACCACAAGATTTCCAGCTGTTCCTCCACCGTCATCCAATGCTCCTGCTCGTAGTGCATCTTCTATGGCTTCCACGGGTAAGACAAAGGATATCCAATGCTGCAAGTGCTGGGGTTTTGGTCATATTGAGAGACATTGCACAACACAACGTGTGATGATGGTGCGAGAAGATGGTCAATACGATTCAGCGAGTGACTTCGATGAAGATACACTAGCCCTTATTTCTGCTCGAGATGGAGACAATTCTGATGCTGATGAAGAGCCAGAGGTAATGGGAGTTGAAGCTGCTGATCAATACAAGAGCTTAATTACACAACGTGTGTTGAGTGTGCAATTGAGCAAATCTGAGCAAGATCAACGCCACAACCTGTTCCAAACACGTGGTGTTGTCAAGGAAAGAGCTATACGGATCATCATCGATGGAAGGAGTTGTAATAATCTGGCCAGTGTTGACATGGTAGAGAAGCTTGCGCTTCCCACAAGACAACGCCCACATTCATATTACATCCAATGGTTTGAGAGTTCTCGCAAGATCAAGGTAACAAGAACGGTACGCGTGCATTTTACTATTGGTACATATTCTGATTTTGTTGATTGTGATGTTGTACCTATGCAAGCTTGTCCTTTGTTACTTGGTAGACCATGGCAATTTGATAGAGAATCTGTTCATAATGGCAAAACTAATCACTATTCTCTTATGCATGATGGAAAGAAAATTGGTCTTAAACCTATGAATCCCGAACAAATTTTAAAAGATGATCTTGCTAGAGCTAGTAGAGCTAAAACTGAGGAGAAAAATAAAAGTGAGAATCAGATTGTTGCTGCAGATTTTATACCACCAAAGAACACTAACCGATTCTACACATGCTACTGAAATTCGTTTGAAGAGTCCATGTATGCTTGCAAATAAAATTGATATTGCTGAACTAGATGTCAACAATACTCAATGTTATGCAATTGTCTGCAAAGAGGTTTTGTTTTCATTTGAGGATATGCCTCCTTCTTTGCCACCTGCTGTTGCTAACCTTTTGCAGGAATATGAGGACGTCTTTCCCGCTGAGTTGCCACCAGGCTTACCTCCTATTAGAGGAATTGAGCATCAAATTGATCTAATTCCTGGTGCCACGTTGCCCAACCGCGCGCCATATAGAACCAATCCAGAGGAGACAAAGGAGATACAACGCCAAATTCAGGAACTACTCGACAGAGATCATATTCGTGAGTCCCTTAGCCCCTGTGCTGTTCATATTATTTTGGTACCTAAGAAAGATGGTTCTTCGCGCATGTGTACTGATTTTAGAGCTATCAATAATATTACTATTCGATATCGTCATCCTATTCCACATTTAGATGACATGCTTGATGAATTGAGTGGCTCTACCATGTTTTCTAAAGTTGATTTGCGTAGTGGTTACCACCAGATTCGTATGAAATTAGGAGATGAATGGAAAACAACATTTAAAACTAAGTTCGGTTTATATGAGTGGTTAGTGATGCCGTTTGGTTTAACTAATGCACCTAGCACTTTCATGAGATTAATGAACGAAGTTTTACGTGCTTTCATTGGACGTTTTGTGGTAGTCTACTTTGATGATATTACGATTTATAGCAAATCTTTAGAGGATCATTTGGACCATTTACGTCTGTTTTCAATGCTTTACGTGATGCATGTTTGTTTGGTAACCTTGAGAAGTGCACCTTTTGCACCAATCGAGTTGCTTTCTTGGCTATGTTGTTACATCACAGTATTGAAGTGGATCCAGCCAAGATTGAAGCTATTGAGAATTGGCATTTCAAGACGGCGGTCACACAAGTGAGGAGTTTTCTTGGCCTCGCTGGTTTTATAGGCGCTTTGTCAAAGACTTTGGATCAATTGCCGCTATTGAATGAGCTTACCAAGAAGGATGTGCCCTTTGTTTGGGGCGATGCACAACAATGTGCAGCCTTCGTCATATTAAAAGATAAGCTAACACATGCTCCCTTACTCCAACTTCCTGATTTTACTAAAACTTTTGATCTTGAATGTGATGCTAGTGGAATTGGTTTGGGAGGGGTGTTATTACAAGAGGGAAAACCTGTTGCATATTTTAGTGAGAAATTGAGTGGGGCTAGTCTGAACTATTCTACTTATGATAAAGAATTATATGCGTTGGTTTGGACATTAGAAACTTGGCAACATTATCTATGGCCTAAAGAGTTTGTTATTCATTCTGATCATGAATGTTTGAAGCATATTCGTAGTCAAGCTAAGTTGAATCATCGTCATGCAAAGTGGGTTGAATTTATTGAGTCTTTTCCTTATGTTATCAAACACAAAAAGGGTAAAGATAATATTATTGCTGATGCTTTGTCACGCCGTTATGCTTTGTTATCTCAACTTGACTTCAAAATATTTGGATTGGAAACTATTAAGGAACAATATGTGCATGATGCTGAATTTAAAAATGTGTTGCAGAATTGTAGAGATGGTAGAACTTGGAACAAGTTCGTCTTGAATGATGGATTTGTGTTCCGTGCTAACAAACTATGCATTCCAGATAGCTCTGTTCGTCTTTTGTTGTTACAGAGGCGATGGAGGAGGATTGATGGGACACTTTGGTGTCAAGAAGACGGAGGATGTTCTTTTTGCACACTTCTTTTGGCCACGTATGCGCCGAGATGTTGAGAGATTTGTGGCACGCCGCACTACTTGTCAAAAAGCTAAGTCTCGCCTTAATCCACATGGTTTATATATGCCTCTTCCTGTTCCTAGTGTTCCTTGGGAGGATATTTCTATGGACTTTGTTTTGGGATTGCCACGAACACGTAATGGGAGGGATAGTATTTTGTTGTTGTGGATCGGTTTCTAAGATGGCACACTTTATTCCTTGTCATAAAATGTATGATGTCATGATATTGCTGATTTGTTCTTTCGTGAAATTGTTCGCTTGCATGGTGTGCCAAATACTATTGTCTCGATCGTGATACTAAATTTCTTAGCCACTTTTGGAGATGTTTATGGGCTAAGTTGGGGACTAAATTGCTCTTTAGTACTACATGTCATCCCCAAACCGATGGTCAAATCAAGTAGTAAATAGAACTTTGTCTACTATGTTACGGCTGTTTTAAGGAAGAACTTAAAATTGTGGGAAGAGTGTTTACCTCATATAGAATTTGCTTATAATCGTTCATTGCATTCTACCACAAAGATGTGCCCATTTGAGATTGTGTATGGTTTTGTTCCTCGCACCTATTGATTTATTGCCTTTACCTTCTTCGTGCAACATAATTTGATGCTACACAACGCTGAAATGATCTTAAACTTGCATAAGACTACTAAAGATAACATTGAACACATGAATGCTAAGTATAAACTTGCTAGGGATAAAGGAGAAAGCATGTTGTGTTTGATGTTGGCGATCTTGTTTGGTTACATTTGCGTAAAGATCGCTTTTCCGATTTACAAGTCTAAGTTAATGCCACGTCGCTGGTCCCTTTAAGGTGTTAGAGAAAATCAATGATAATGCATATAAACTTGAGTTGCTCGCAGACTTTGGTACGTTAGTCCTACATTTAACATTGCAGATTTGAAGCCTTACTTTGGTGAGGAAGATGAGATTGCCGAGGACGACTTCAATTCAAGAAGGGAGCATGATGTGGACATCCCTACTATTGATACAACCGTTGTACCTACAAAGAACACACACATACAAGGACCCATCACAAGATCTCGTACAAACAACTTAACTATCGTACTTTCGCTTCTTGGAACTACTCCTCACATACATGAGAATATGATGTTGCCTAAATCGGATATATTTCTTACTCTTAGGAATGATGGACCAAGCATGGATGAGAGGACAAGCATTGAGCATGGCCATGCATGGAGATGGCAACAAGCATGTGATGATCCAAGATAAGGCCACAAATGAAGATTTGAACTTTGAGGCCACCATAATGAAGAAAGAAGGCTTGGACGAAATATTCAAGATCAATACTTACTTAATTCGTCCATAGATTAATATGGTGTCGCGACACCTTTTATTTTGGGCCAGCCCATGTAATTTTCGCAGGATTTTATTTTAATTAGCCACTTTTACAAATCCGTATTTGAGGAAAAGGACTTTTAGGGTTGGATTCGCCACCACTTCCATGGCTAGCAAAACCCACCTTTTCGCCTCTTAAATACGCCCATAGCCAACCTCTAGACTCGGATTTTGTTTAGACATTAAGTTAGCCATAGTCGCAACTTCGCCAAGGCTCGGCGTCGCAGAGGCCTCTTGTACTTCGCACCTATTCGTGATCCCACCTCTTCAATAAAGCTTTCCTCTTAATCCGCAATATCTTGATTGCAATATTGGTTCTTACTTGTTCTCGATTTCGTAGGAATTAAGACCCTCACCGGTCGCCGATCGTGTTCACGTAGGATCGGTAACCTCCAGGAGATTGGCCTAGCGATTGCATTGGCGCTCGTGCTCGCACGTGTAGTCGGATCGTCAAGCCCGAACTCCACCAAATCGAATATCGCCATCTCATCGAAAGATCGGACACCTTTGCCCTATCATACCCAATGGTTATTCGAAATAACATACAAAGACATGCTCAACTAACTTTGGTTGTAAACATTTTACTTATGCCTAGCATACCAAAATTTAAGAAAGGACAACTTGGGTTTTATCCCAAACCATAACTTATATGGTGTCATTTCAACGGATCATGATGGAGCTCTTTTCAGTGTAAGAGTGGTAGTCACTAAAGCTTTAATCTCCAAATACAATGGCAGTTTTATAACTGACACCTTTGGTCTCACCATGTCAAACAAGGTTTCATTCATATCTCGAACACTCCATACTCCTATGATGTTTCAGGAAATGCAAATCCATGGAACAATTCCTCAAATCTTAGGTGTTATGCTAAACTTGTAACTCAAATATCTTCCTTTATGATCTAATCATAAACTCTTTATTTTCTTGTTACAATGATTTTCCACTTCATCTTAAAAGTCTTTGAACTTCTAAAATATTTCACACTTCTTCCTTATTAAGTAAATATACACATGTATTCACTCAAAATTCCAGAGAAAGCATATGAAGTTGAAATCCATCGCTCACGACTACACATAATGGACTACATACATCAATGTGTACAAATTCCAATAAGTTAGTCGTTCGTTCTTCTTTGGCCTTTGAACAAAGTTTTAATTATCTCCAGGAAAGTCTCACAAGCGTCATTTGATCAAAATCAAAAAACTCAAAAACTCCAAAAAACTCCAAATTTTTCTTTCCAATATAATTTAAACGACGACGTCACTTCATAAGGGATCTTTCAATCATTTGTCTTTCGGATGTGATTTCTCCAACTAGACTTGTAAATCATCCATCTTATATGGAATACGGTTATTATTTGAACAACCTTTTGTTCGCATAATAGCTGATCAAAATAAAAATTATTAAAACAAATCTTGAAGGCAAGCTTTGATGTCAACGAGAAACACAACACTTTGTTTGTTTTCGATGAACATCATCACATATTCTCTTGCTGGTTACTTAGGCCATTGAATTTATGAATTTTGTTGTCCTGTATGACATTTCACACCAATCAATTTGGTATCCAATACCCAAGAACCACATTATTTAACAAGCAAAGAATATAGCCATAACATGCATATCATCTATATACCTAAGCTGGACATTTCCAATCTTTTATCTTTTCCTGCCAAATATCTGCGAGTTTCTCTTTCAACATTTCCTTTACCTTTTAAAAGAATCTATCAACATCAACAACGGCGCCATACACATGACACATAGTAGAAAGCGTGTATAGTCAAATCCTATTATCTTTGGACTTGCACTTTGAAGTAGATCACCATCATCAAATGTTTGACGTTCTTTCAAAAACTATTCTTTAGTAATCGTTTAGTGTAGTAAATATTTTACCTACATCTTCTATTCATCCTTATCATGACAACTTTTATGATCTAGCTACTATAGCTTATAAAGGCGAATCGCGAGTATAATGTTTCTTTTGAAAACCCTTTTGGAGGATTGATGGTGCCCAACACTTGTCGCGGGACGCTTCGTTGGAAACCCCAAGAGCAAGGTATGAAGCAGCACATCAGCAAGTTTCCCTCAGTAAAAAACCGAGGTTATCGAACCAGTAGGAGGAAGGAAACGTCACACAGGTGTTGCTAGAAACACGGAGACCTGCACAACACAAACTCAAGACTTTACCCCAACAATTCAGTGAGGTTGTTAAGCTCACCGCTTTGCTGTAACAAAGGATTAAACGTATGGTGTGGAAGGTAATGGTTTGCAGCAAGTAAACAAGTAACCGTGGAAGATGTATCAATGGTAAAGATTGGACCGGGGTCCATAGTTCACTAGAGGTGCTCTCCTTAGATAAACAACATGACATGAAGGGTAAACAAATTACAGCAGGGCAATTGACAAGAACTGAGCAAGGCATAACAATGCAATTACTAGTTAGAAAGATCCTATGAGATTCGATAGGGCAATACAACAAGATACATAGACCGCCATCCAACTGCATCTATGACTAGAAGTCCACCATCAGGTTATCATACGAACCCCCTCCAGTATTAAGTTGCAAGCAACAAACAACTTCTTTAAGCAAAGTGTGTAAGGTAAACAGTCCACATGTTCCATGAACAAGAGACCATTGTTTTCTCCCTAGTGGCAACAACACATCTACAACCGAAGAGATTATTGTCACTTCCCTTGGAAACTAGAGGCATGAACCCACTATTGAGCATAAATATCCCCTCTTGGAGTCACTAGCAACTACTTGGTTAAGATAGCTACTAACAACGGAGAGCATGCAAGATCACAAACAACACAGACATGATAGAATCGTAAAGACAAAACCATTAATAAAACCAACATAATAATCTCAATATCCATCGGATCCCCGCAAGCACAACATGCATGATTATAAATAGATTAGATCTGAACGGAGCTCACAAGATCTATACATGAAAGCATAAGGAGGAGATACAACCATCTAGCTACTACATGGACCCATAGTCCAAGGTGGAATTACTCACGCATCATACCTGAGAGAAGGCCTCCAGGATGATCTCCCCTCCGGCAGGGTGCCGGGAAGAACTTCAGATCCCCCCTGATCTAGGGATGATGGTGGCGGCGGCTACAGACGGTTTCGTGGAGATTTGATCGTTTGCCTAGGGGGCTTCTTATAGGCGAAGGGGGAGGCCGAGGAGGCGACTAGGGGGGTCAAACCCTACCCAGGCGCGGGCCCACCCCTGTCCATGCCTAGGGGGGTTTGGCTGCCCTGTCACGCTTCATCGTCTCCCCTCTGGACTTCTTGTTCCCCACGGAAAGTAATTTACTTTGGCTTTTGTCCCGTCCAATTCCGAGAATATTTATTTACTAACTTTTCTGAAACCAAAAACAGCAGAAAACATGCAACTGACACTGTGGCAACTTGTTAATAGGTTAGTACCAGAAAACATGTAAAAAACACCTCAAAGTGTAGACAAAGCAAAGAAAAGTAGATACTAAACAAGCATGGAGCATCAAAAATTATAGATAGGTTTCCGACGTATCAAGGATTAGGACGTCTAGTGTCTTCAACCTTCACAAATTCTCATCAAATATGAGAACATATATTTTGCCAAATTATACTCTATCATGTTGCTACCTGATGTGGACATCCCATATATTGATACAACCGTTGTACCTACAGCTACACACATACAAGGACCTATCACAAGATCTTGTGCCAAACAACTTAACTATCAGGTACTTTCGTTTCTTGGAACTATTCCTCACATACATGAGAATATGATGCTGCCTAAATCAGATGTATTTCTTACTCTTAGGAATGATGTACCAAGCATGGATGAGAAGGACAAACGTTAGCATGGTATCAATGCTGCCTAAAAGAGTAAGAAATATATCTGATTTAGACAGCATCATATTCTCATGTAAGTGAGGAATAGTTTCAAGAAACGAAAGTACCTGATAGTTAAGTTGTTTGGCACGAGATCTAGTGATGGGTCCTTGTATGTGTGTTGCTGTAGGTACAACGGTTGTATCAATAGTAGGGATGTCCACATCATGTACGTCGCACCTATACAGGATCCCACCTTTTCAATAAAGCTTTCATCTTAATCCGCAATATTAGTTCTTGTTCTCGATTTCAGGTAGGAATTAAGACCCTCGTTGGTCAGGCTGATCGTGTTTCCGCAGGATCGATAACCTGCAGGAGATTGGCCTAGTGATTGCATTGGCGCTCGTGCTCGCACGTGTATTCGGATCGTCAAGCCCGAACTCCACCAAATCGACTATCACCATCTCATCGAAAGATCGTACACCTTTGCCCTATCAAGTGGTATCAGATTTCAGGTTGCTCGGTGAGATTTTACTATTTTCGTAGATTAGATCTGTTTTTACCTATAACCCACGAAAAAGCCAAAAACACAGTTAGATTTTAGATCCATCCCATCACTAATCTACGCCTTGCATTATCTTTCATTCTTGCATTGCTGAATTTGTGTCTGCATCATCGCGTCGAGTTGCTGGTCTTAGTGTCTCGTCCCTTAGAGTTTCGAGTTCTGATCACAGTAGTCACCGCCACCCTCGTAGATCACCGCCACCATATTCCGCCACCAATTTCCGCCGCCATACACCCAGCCACCATAAACCCTAAAACTACGCCACCGCCTTCCTACCGCGACACGGATCCGATCATCTTTCCTGCCGCGGCACGAGTCCGAGTTGAGTTATTGTTTCCTGGTTATTTCATTTTACTTTCCTTCTTTGTTGTGTCCGTGTTGAGCTAAAGTCCGTGTCGAGTTAAAAGTTCGGTCGTAAGTCTAGGAGGAGAGCAAAAAAAAAGTCTAGAACCGCCTCCGAATTTTTTTCTGGTTATACTGATTTTCGGCTCCGGGGATCACTTTTCTCCATCGGCACTTTATAGCGATATATTTTTTGCGCTCGCGCGCTTTCTGGAGCATAATACAAAAATTTCGATTTTTTTTGGGGGCTAACCTGTTTTTAGACCCCGTAAATCAGTTCTAGACACTCGCCATCATAGTGATTTTCGACATCTCGGTTCGCTTTTCAGGGTACCATATCATCATACATTGCTTGTTGTGTCGCGTCATGACATCGTTGGTGATCTAGGCTCGCGTCTCTAGTACGGTCTAGCTTAGGATCAGCACAGTTGATGGAGGGGTTAACCTCTTGGGTGGCCCGATCTTCACGGATCTCGTGGTCAATCGATGAGAAAGCGAGGGGAAAGGGAGAAGGTAGCGGAAGCGAACTCCTCGCGAAGAACACGATGAACACACACAAAACTCACACGGTACAAGACCGATTGCTCCTGAACGGCGGCCACCGGTCTGATAGAATCCTCGCAAGGAAAGATCGGTCAACGTGCTCCCTCAAATCCACATCGGAGAGGGAAGAACACCTTGGGGAGGGTCTTGACAACTTGGAGACGAGATAATGAACTCCAAGGCCTTGTTCAACGATGGATGCGTGATGCAAAGTCCAATCGAGGTTGGTGACGATAGTCGGTCCCCTTGGTAAAGTGGATGAGGCAAAACTAGAGATTCCACACAAGGGGGTTGTCTTTAGTCTATCATCTATGCCTAAGGGATACATGAAGGGGTGGGGGCTCTATTTATAGGCCAGCCACATAAATAGGGGTAGTTTAGGGATAAAACTAGGGTTTGGACGAGCTAGAGGGGTACATGGGCGGAAGGCCCAGCTGGCGGTGCGCAGGCCCATCTTGTGGGCAGGAGACTCCGGTGTGGTGGGTCTATCTCCGGTGTCGTCTCCGGATGGGCATACAGACTATCCCCGGGTCGGTTGCTGGTATCGGTCCGGAGGTCGGTCTGGAGACTCCGGTGTGGCAGGACCGGAGACTCCGGTGTAGGCCGGAGACTCTGGTGGTTCAGCCGTGGCTTCTTCCATCTCCTCTTCCAAGCCTCCGTCTTGTCGGGCTTGATGTTCCGGGATTCCTCCCTTGCCTACGTACTTGTCGGTGTGAACCTATCATGCATATGTGATGGAGTATGAAGTAGCATACCATTCAATAGGGTAGGAAGTGGGCTCGCATAGAGGAACGGATTCACCTTTGGAGTCCATGACGACTTGGCATAAGTTGGAGACCATGATGTGTTAACGACCGTAGGTCGGGCTACATCAACAGTACCGTCATTGAGCATTCTTTCAACATTTGCATTGCTGTTTTGATAATTGCTAACCCCTTTGCTAAGCCTTCCCAGAGCTCCACAGATTTCTCCACGTGCGGTGTCTCGACTCCTGGTAATCGCTCGGTTCAATCTCTGGACCCACTGCTCCTCGCGGTTGCACATCGCCTTTTTCTGCTGTTTGGTAAGAACTTGTAAGAGCTTCGTATATTGATTACGTGTGCCTTCCACCATATTTTCGTAGTTATAGGCATATATACCTATGCTTTTAAAGGACTAACCATGACAGATACTTCTCATAACCCTGCCACAATGACGAACTAAGAATTACATGGCCACTTCTTCGAGCTCTTGGTCGGTCGCGCTGAAGATGTGGATGCACGACTGGAGGAGTTTGACACCAAGCTCACCAACGCCATGGACAAGATCGATGGACTTGAGAAATCCTTCAACGACAAGCTTGACGCTCGGTTCAAGGAGGTGTTGGACAGATTTCCGGCACCCGCACCCGCCCCATTGGCACCTCGACATGGCGCACGGCGCATTCCGATCACGGGTCGTATCGCTGTTCATTGTCAGACCTCGCCCGGCTACCGCTCACCGAGGCACCTCGACTTCCACCGCTGCCATGGCGACATTGGGGACAGACGACGGGTATTACTACGACACCGACAACGATGATCTGTTTAACGAGGAGGTTGAACAACCTCCACACCCTGCTGGCCGTCCTCGACATTACCACCGCAACGCTCGACCACCGGTACGTGATGATGATCATGTTGCAAAGCTTAAATTAAATATTCCATCTTTTGAGGGTAAATATAATCCTGATGCATATCTTACATGGGAGATGGAAGTAGAACAACGTTTTGCATGTTTGAAATATCCTGAAAATATGCGTGTTAGTGCTGCTACATGTGAATTTACTAAATTTGCTTCCCTTTGGTGGTCTGAGTATTGTCGTTTAAATTCTACTACTATTCCTCGTACTTGGACTGCTTTAAAAACTTCTATGCGTGTTCGTTTTGTGCCTCCCACTTATCAACGTGATTTACTAAAGAATCTGACACGTTTGGAACAAGGGAAAAATTCCGTAGAAGAGTATTATCAGGAATTACAAACGGGGACGGTTCGGTGTGGTCTTGTTGAATCTACTGAACAAATGCTCGCACGTTTCTTTGGTGGATTAAACAAGGACATTCAACACATATTAGACTATAAGGAATATAATTCCATCACTCGTTTGTTTCATCTTGCTTGCAAAGCTGAACGTGAAGTGCAGGATTGCCAAACACCATGGAGGAGGACTAATAATTCTGCAGGTCGCACATCCACTTGGACATCCCGACAATCAGCGCCTCCTTCTCGTGATTCTCCATCAGCTACTACCACTTCCAAGGCCACCACAAGATTTCTGTCAGCTGCTTCTCCACCATCATCCAATGCTCCTGCTCGTAGTGCGTCTTCTATGGCTTCCATGGGTAAAACAAAGGATATACAATGCCGCAAGTGCTGGAGTTTTGGCCATATTGAGAGACAGTGCACAACGCAACGTGTTATGATGGTGCGTGATGATGGTCAATATGATTCAGCGAGTGACTTTGATGAAGATACATTAGCCCTTATTTCTGCTCGAGATGGAGACAATTGTGATTCTGATGAAGAGACAGAGGTAATGGGAGCTGAAACTGCTGATCAATACAAGAGCTTAATTACACAACGTGTGTTGAGTGTACAATTGAGTAAATCTGAGCAAGATCAACGCCACAACCTGTTCCAAACACGTGGTGTTGTCAAGGAAAGAGCTATAAGGATCATCATTGATGAAGGGAGTTGTAATAATCTGGCTAGTGTTGACATGGTAGTGAAGCTTGCCCTTCCAACAAGACAACGCATACATTCATATTACATCAAATGGTTTGAGAGTTCTCGCAAGATCAAGGTAACAAGAACGGTACGCGTACATTTTACTATTGGTACATATTCTGATTTTGTTGATTGTGATGTTGTACCTATGCAAGCTTGTTCTTTGTTACTTGGTAGAACATGGCAATTTGATAGATAATCTGTTCATAATGGTAAAACTAATCACTATTCTCTTATGCATGATGAAAAGAAAATTGTTCTAAAACCTATGACTCCCGAACAGATTTTAAAAGATGATCTTGCTAGAGCTAGTAGAGCTAAAACTGAGGAGAAAAATAAAAGTGAGAATCCGATTGTTGCTGCAGATTTTGTACCACCAAAGACCACTAAATCTAATTCTAAACATGCTAGTGAAATTCGTTTGAAGAGTCCATGTATGCTTGCAAATAAAATTGATATTGCTGAACTAGATGTAAACACTACTCAATGTTATGCCATTATCTACAAAGAGGTTTTGTTTTCATTTGAGGATATGCCTCCTTCTTTGCCACCCGTTGTTGCTAACCTTTTGCAGGAATATGAGGACGTTTTTCCCGCTGAGCTGCCACCAGGACTACCTCCTATTAGAGGAATTGAGCACCAAATTGATCTAATTCCTGGTGCTACGTTGCCCAACAGCGCGCCATATAGAACCAATCTAGAGGAGACAAAAGAGATACAACGCCAAATTCAGGAACTACTCGACAGAGATCATATTCGTGAGTCCCTTAGCCCTTGTGCTGTTCCTATTATTTTGGTACCTAAGAAAGATGGTTCTTCGCGCATGTGTACTGATTGTAGATCTATAAATAATATTACTATTCGATATCGTCATCCTATTCCACGTTTGGATGACATGCTTGATGAATTGAGTGGCTCTACCATGTTTTCTAAAGTTGATTTGCGTAGTGGTTACCACCAGATTCGTATGAAATTGGGAGATGAATGGAAAACAACATTTAAAACTAAGTTCGGTTTATATGAATGGTTAGTGATGCCGTTTGATTTAACTAATGCACCCAACACTTTCATGAGATTAATGATGAAGTTTTACGTGCTTTCATTGGACGTTTTGTGGTAGTCTACTTTGATGATATTCTGATTTATAGCAAATCTTTAGAGGATCATTTTGACCATTTACGTGCTGTTTTCAATGCTTTACGTGATGCACGTTTGTTTGGTAATCTTGAGAAGTGCACCTTTTGCACCAATCGAGTTGCGTTTCTTGGGTATGTTGTTACATCATAGGGTATTGAAGTGGATCCAGCCAAGATTGAAGCTATTGAGAATTGGCCGCAACCCAAGATAGTCACACAAGTGAGGAGTTTTCTTGGCCTCGCTGGTTTTTATAGGCGCTTTGTCAAAGACTTTGGATCAATTGCCGCGTCGCTGAATGAACTTACCAAGAAGGATGTGCCCTTTGTTTGGGGCGATGCACAACAACAGGCCTTCGTCATATTGAAAGATAAGCTAATACATGCTCCCTTACTCCAACTTCCTGATTTTAATAAGACTTTTGAGCTTGAATGTGATGCTAGTGGAATTGGTTTGGGAGGTGTGTTATTACAAGAGGGAAAACCTGTTGCATATTTTAGTGAGAAATTGAGTGGGGCTAGTCTGAACTATTCTACTTATGATAAAGAATTATATGCGTTGGTTCGGACATTAGAAACTTGGCAACATTATTTATGTCCTAAAGAATTTGTTATACATTCTGATCATGAATCTTTGAAGCATATTCGTAGTCAATCTAAGTTAAATCGTCGTCATGCAAAGTGGGTTGAATTTATTGAGTCTTTTCCTTATGTTATCAAACATAAAAAGGGTAAAGATAATATTATTGCTGATGCTTTGTCGCGCCGTTATACTTTGTTATCTCAACTTGACTTCAAAATATTTGGATTGGAAACTATTAAGGAACAATATGTGCATGATGCTAAATTTAAAGATGTGTTGCAGAATTGTAGAGATGGTAGAACATGGAACAAGTTCGTCTTCAACGATGGATTTGTGTTCCGTGCTAACAAACTATGCATTCCAGATAGTTCTGTTCGTCTTTTGTTGTTACAGGAGGCGCATGGAGGAGGATTGATGGGACACTTTGGTGTCAATAAAACGGATGATGTTCTTGCTACACACTTCTTTTGGCCATGTATGCGTCGAGATGTTGAGAGATTTGTGGCACGCTGCACTACTTGTCAAAAATCTAAGTCTCACCTTAATCCACATGGTTTATATATGCCTCTTCCTGTTCCTAGTGTTCCTTGGGAGGATATTTCTATGGACTTTGTTTTGGGATTGCCACGTACACAAAAGGGGAGGGATAGTATTTTTGTTGTTGTGGATCGGTTTTCTAAGATGGCACACTTTATTCCTTGTCATAAAACGGATGATGATGCGCATATTGCTGATTTGTTCTTTCGTGAAATTGTTCGTTTATATGGTGTGCCAAATACTATTGTTTCTGATCGTGATACTAAATTTCATAGCCACTTTTGGTGATGGAGGGGTTAACTTCTTGGGTGGCCCGATCTTCACGGATCTCGTGGTCAAATCGATGGGAAAGCGAGGGGAAAGGGAGAAGGTAGCGGAAGCGGACATACACCTCGTGAAGAACACGATGAACACACGCAATACTCACACGATACAAGGCCGATTGCTCCCGAACGGCGCCCACCGGTCCGATAGAATCCTCGCAAGGTAAGATCGGTCAACGTGCTGATAGGGCAAAGGTGTCCGATCTTTCGATGAGATGATGATATTCAATTTGGTGGAGTTCGGGCTTGACGATTTGTGAGACCCTGGCGCATGTCTCAATAGGATTGATAGGAAAACCCATACCAACAAGTTGCAACTTCTTTTCCGGAAGCTCATTCGAAAAGAACTCTAAGGTTAAGCGTGCTTGGCCTAGAGAAATTCTAGGATGGGTGACCGACCGGGAAGTGGTAACAAAAGCGCATGAGTGAGGACAAAGTGCGCAGAAAAGACTAGTGTTGGTCTGTGGGGCTAGTCTAGAGATCCTATTGAGCTGCCAGAAGTGACAGCCGTCGGTTCGGAGTGACCGGGGGTGTTATAAGTTCTGTAAGGTTCCCAACCTTTAATAAGGTAGAGATCCCTGTGTTTACAATGCTAGTCCCTGGATCAATAGCTAGTGATGTAAGGGGTTAACCTCTTGGGTGCCCGATCTTCACGGATCTCGTGGTCAAATCGATGGGAAAGCGAGGGGAAAGGGAGAAGGTAGCGGAAGCGAACACACACCTCGCGAAGAACACGATGAACACACGCAAAACTCACACGATACAAGGCCGATTGCTCCCAAACGGCGGCAACCGGTCCGATAGAATCCTCGCAAGGAAAGATCGGTCAACGTGCTCCCTCAAATCCACATCGGAGAGGGAAGAACACCTTGGGGAGGGTCTTGACAACTTGGAGACGAGACATCGAACTCCAAGGCCTTGTTCAACGATGGATGCGTGATGCAAAGTCCAATCGAGGTTGGTGACGATAGTCGGTCTTTTCAATGAGGGTTTTAGTGACGCCGAGCCTTGGCGAATAATGATGGTTATATGTCTAAACAAAAACCAAGTCTAGGTGAAGTATTATGGAATATTTCATTCAGCCTTCTTTCTTCATTATGGTGGCCTCAAAGTTCGAATCTCCATCCAGGTGATGTGGACATCCCTACTATTGATACAACCGCTGTACCTACAAAGAACACATACAAGGACCCATCACAAGATCTCGTACAAACAACCGAACTATCGTGTACTTTCGCTTTTGGAACTATTCCTTACATACATGAGAATATGATGCCTAAATCGTAAATGTTTCTTACTCTTAGGAATGATGGACCGAGCATCGATGAGAGGGACAAGCATTGGAGCATGGCTGCATGGTGATGGCAAGAAGCATGTGATGATCCAAGAGAAGGCCACTGATGAAGATTTCGTAACTTTGAGGCCACCATAATGAAGAAAGAAGGCTTGGACGAAATATTCAAGATCAATACTTTACTTAATTCGCCCATAGCATAATATGGTGTCATGACACTTTATTTTGGGCCAGGCCCATGTAATTTTCGCAGGATTTTAATTAGCCACTTTTTAGAGTCCAGATTTGAGGAAAAGGACTTTAGGGTTGGATTCGCCACCACTTCCATGGCTGGTCAAACCCCACCTTTTCGCCTCTTAACACGCCCTATAGCAACCTTTAGACTCGGATTTTGTTTAGACATTGTTAGCCATAGTCGCAACTTCGCCAAGGCTCGAGGCCGCAGAGGCCTCTTGTACTTCGCACCTATTCGTGATCCCACCTTTCAATAAAGCTTTCCTTAATCCGCAATATCTTGATTGCAATATTGGTTCTTACTTGTTCTCGATTTCGTAGGAATTAAGACCGGCCGTCAGCCGATCGTGTTCACGCAGGATCGGTAACCTCCGTGAGATTGGCCTAGCGATTGCATTGGCGCCGTGTCGCACGTAGTCGGATCGTCAAGCCTTAACTCCACCAAATCGATTATCGCCATCTCATCGAAAGATCGGACACCTCCGCCCTATCAAGTGGTATCGATTTCAGGTTGCTCGGTGAGATTTTACTGTTTTCAGAGATTAGATCTGTTTTACCTATAACCCACGAAAAGCCAAAACATGCTTAGAGTTTAGATCCATCCCATAACCAATCTACGCCGCATTATCTTTTCGCTTTTGCATTGTTGAATTTGTGTCTACATCGTCGCCGAGTTGCCGGTCTTAGTGTCTCGCCCTTAGAGTTTCGAGTTCGATCATACTAGTCACCACCACACTCGCCGATCACCGCCGCCATATACCGCCACCATATTCCGCCATATACCCCGCCACCATAAAACCCTAATACTCGCCACCGCCTTCCTGGCATACGATCCGATCGCTTTTTCATTGTGGTACGAGTCCGAGTAGAGTTATCGCTTCTCGTTATTTCTTTTGACTTTCCTTCTTTGCTTCCGTGTTCACTAAATTCAGTCGAGCTAAGAGTCCGTCAGAAGTCCGTATGAGAGCAAAAAAGTCTGAACCGCCCAAAAATTTTCGCTATACTATTTTTTCACCGGGATCACTTTTCTCCATCGCCGTTATAGCGATATTTTTTACGCTTCTCGAGCAAAATAAAAATTTCGAAAAATTTTTGGGGCTAACCTCTTTAGACCTCAGAGATCGCTTCTAGACACTCGCCATCATAGTGATTTTCAGCATCTCGGATCGCTTTCCGTGGTGCTATATCATCATACATTGCTTGTTGTGTCGCGTCGTGACATCGCTGGTGATCTAGGCTCGCCTCTAGTACGGTTCAGCCTAGGACCAAAGACAAGATCGTTGAGAGCATTCTTTCAACTTTTGCATTGCTGTTTTGATAATTGTCAACCCCTTTGCTAAGCCTTCCCGAGCTCCACAGATACTTCCACGCGGCGTGTTTCGACTCGGTAATCGCTTGGTTCAATCTCCGACCCATCGATCCTCGTGGTTGCACATCGCCTTTTCCTCGCTGTTGGTAAGAACTTTAAGAGCTTCAGATATTGCTTGACGGATTACGCGTGACTTCCACCATATTCTGTAGTATATACCGTGCTTTTTAAGGACTAACCATGATGTATACTTCATGGAACCCCGCCACCATGACGAACGAAGAACTACATGCCCACTTCTCCGCCTCGGTCACACCGAAGACGTGGACACGCCGCCTAGGGAGTTTGACACCAAGCTCACCAACGCCGTGGACAAGATCGATGGACTCGAGAATCCTTCAACGCCAAGCTTGACGCTCGTTCAAGGAGTGAACCGATTGCCCGCACAAGACCGCACCCACATGGTGCACGACGCATTCCGATCACGGCTCGGATCGGCTGGTTGGCCGCCGCCCCGGCGGCTCTCGCCGGATCGACGCTCTCGACTTTCCGCCGTGGTCGCTGCGACATTGGGGATGACGACGGTACTACTACGAATTTGATTTCGACGATCTCTGTTGACGAGGAGGTTGAACAACCTCCACAGTACCGCTGGTCGCCCCCGACATTACTACCGCAACGCCGCCCACCTAAGACGCATCGATGATGATCATGTTGCAAAGCTTAAATTAAATATTCCATCTTTTGAGGGTAAATATAATCCCGATGCATATCTTACATGGGAGATGGAAGTAGAACAACGCTTTTGCATGCTTAAAATATCCCGAGAATATGCGTGTTAGTGCCGCTACATGTGAATTTACTAAATTTGCTTCCCTTTGGTGGTCCGAGTATTGTCGCTTAAATCCTACTACTATTCCTAGTACTTGGACCGCTTAAAAACTGCTATGCGTTCGCTTTGTACCTCCCACTTATCAACGTGATTTACTAAAGAATCGACACGCTTAGAGCAAGGGAAAAATTTCAGAGAAGAGTATTATCGAATTGCAAACGGGATGGTTAGGTGGTCTTGTAGAATCTAATGAACAAATGCTTGCACGCTTTTGGTGGATTAAACAAGGACATTCAAAGACATATTAGATTATAAGGAATATAATTTATCACTGCTTGTTTCATCTTGCTTGCAAAGTCGAACGTGAAGTGCGTGATCGCCAAACACCATGGAGGAGGACTAATAATTCGCAGGTCGCACATCCACTTGGACATCCCGACAATCAGCGCCTCGTGATTCGCCTCCAGCTACTACCACATCCAAGGCCACCACAAGATTTCCAAATGCTCCTCCACCATCATCCAATGCTCCCGTCAGTGCATCTTCTATGGCTTCCACGGTAAGACTAAGGATATACAATGCCGCAAGTGCCGGGTTTTGGTCATATTGAGAGACAAAGGCACAACACAACGTGATGATGGTGCGAGAAGATGGTGAATACGATTCATGAGTGACTTCGATGACGATACACTAGCCCTTATTTCGCCGAGATGGAGACAATTGGCGATGATGACGAGCCAGAGGTAATGGGAGTCAAGCCGATCAATACAAGAGTTTAATTACACAACGGTGTTGAGTGTGCAATTGAGCAACTGAGCAAGATCAACGCCACAACCTGCTCCAAACACGTGGTGTTGTCAAGGAAAGAGCTATACGGATCATCATTGATGGAGGGAGTTGTAATAATCGCCGTTGTTGACATGGTAGAGAAGCTTGCGCCCAACAAGACAACGCCCACATTCATACTACATCCAATGGTTTGAGAGTTCTCGAAGATCAAGGTAACAAGAACGGCACGCTGCATTTTACTATTGGTACATATTCTGATTTTGTTGATTGTGATGTTGTACCTATGCAAGCTTGTTCTTTGTTACTTGGTAGACCATGGCAATTTGATAGAGAATCTGTTCATAATGGCAAAACTAACCACTATTCTCTTATGCATGATGGAAAGAAAATTGGTCTAAAACCTATGACTTTAACAGATTTTAAAAGATGATCTTGCTAGAGCTAGTAGAGCTAAACCGAGGAGAAACATAAAAGTGAGAATCAGATTGTTGCCGCAGATTTTATACCACCAAAGAACACTAAATCTGATTCTACACATGCTATCAAATTGCTTGAAGAGTCCATGTATGCTTGCAAATAAAATTGATATTGTCAACTAGATGTAAACAATACTCAATGTTATGCAATTGTATGCAAAGAGGTTTTGTTTTCATTTGAGGATATGCCTCCTTCTTTGCCACCCGCTATTGCTAACCTTTGCAGAATATGAGGACGATTTCACCGAGTTGCCACCAGGACTACCTCCTATTAGAGGAATTGAGCATCAAATTGATCTAATTCCTGGTGCCACGTTGCCCAACCGCTGCCATATAGAACCAATCCAGAGGAGACAAAAGAGATACAACGCCAAATTCGTGAACTACTCGACAGAGATCATATTCGTGAGTCCCTTAGCCCTTGTGCTGTTCCTATTATTTTGGTGCCTAAGAAAGATGGTTCTTCGCATGTGTACCGATTGTAGAGCTATCAATAATATTACTATTCGATATCGCCATCCTATTCCACGCTTAGATGACATGCTTGATGAATTGAGTGGCTCTACCATGTTTTCTAAAGTTGATTTATGAGTGGTTACCACCAGATTCGTATGAAATTAGGAGATGAATGGAAAACAGCATTTAAAACTAAGTTCGGTTTATATGAGTGGTTAGTAATGCCGCTTTGGTTTAACTAATGCACCTAGCACTTTCATGAGATTAATGAACTAAGTTTTACGTGCTTTCATTGGACGCTTTTGTGGTAGTCTATTTTGATGATATTCGATTTATAGCAAATCTTTAGAGGAACATTTGGACCATTTACGTTGTTTTCAATGCTTTACGGATGCACGCTTGTTTGGTAACCTTGAGAAGTGCACCTTTGCACCAATCGAGGCGCTTTCTTGGCTATGTTGTTACATCACAGGTATTGAAGTGGATCCAGCCAAGATTGAAGCTATTGAGAATTGGCCGCAGCCCAAGACGGTCACACAAGTGAGGAGTTTTCTTGGCCTCGCTGGTTTTATAGGCGCTTTGTCAAAGACTTTGATCAATTGTCATACCGAATGAGCTTACCAAGAAGGATGTGCCCTTTGTTTGGGGCGATGCACAACAACAGCCTTCATTATATTGAAAGATAAGCTAACACATGCTCCCTTACTACAACTTCCGATTTTACTAAGACTTTTGAGCTTGAATGTGATGCTAGTGGAATTGGTTTGGGAGGGTGTTATTACAAGAGGGAAAACCGCTGTATATTTTAGTGAGAAATTGAGTGGGGCTAGTCCGAACTATTCTACTTATGATAAAGAATTATATGCTTGGTTCGACATTAGAAACTTGGCAACATTATCTATGGCCTAAGGAATTTGTTATTCATTCCGATCATGAATCTTTGAAGCATATTCGTAGTCAAGCTAAGTTGAATCGTCATGCAAAGTGGGTTGAATTTATTGAGTCTTTCCTTATGTTATCAAACACAAAAAGGGTAAAGATAATATTATTGTCGATGCTTTGTCACGCCTGCTATGCTTTGTTATCTCAACTTGACTTCAAAATATTTGGATTGGAAACTATTAAGGAACAATATGTGCATGATGCTGAATTTAAAGATGTGTTGCAGAATTGTAGAGATGGTAGAACTTGGAACAAGTTCGCCTTCAATGATGGATTTGTGTTCCGTTAACAAACTATGCATTCCAGATAGCTCGCTCATTTTTGTTGTTACAGAGGCGATGGAGGAGGATTGATGGGACACTTTGGTGTCAAGAAGACGGAGGATGTTCTTGCTACACACTTCTTTTGGCCACGATGCGGCCGAGATGTTGAGAGATTTGTGGCACGCCGCAATACTTGTCAAAAGCTAAGTCTCGCCTTAATCCACATGGTTTGTATATGCCTCTTCCTGCTCCTAGTGTTCCTTGGGAGGATATTTCTATGGACTTTGTTTTGGGATTGCCACAACACGTATGAGGGATAGTATTTTGTTGTTGTGGATGATTTGTTAGCATTGAGCATGGTGCATGATGGCAAGCATGTGATGCCTAAATCATCACATGCTTGTTGCCATCTCCATGCATGGCCATGCTCCAATGCTTGTCCCTCTCATCCATGCTTGGTCCATCATTCCTAAGAGTAAGAAATACATCTGATTTAGGCAGCATCATATTCTCATGTATGTGAGGAATAGTTCCAAGAAACGAAAGTACCGTTAAGTTGTTTGGCACGAGATCTTGTGATGGGTCCTTGTATGTGTGTAGAGGGTACAACGGTTGTATCAATAGAAGGGATGTCCACATCATGCTCCCTTCTTGAATTGAAGTCGCCCCGACGCAATCTCATTTTCTCACCAAAGTAAGGCTTCAAATTTGCAATGTTAAACGAGGACTAACTGCATCAAATTCTGTGCAACTCAAGTTTATATGCATTATCATTTATTTTCTAACACCTTAAAGGGACCAAAGAAAGACGCTGATTAACTTAGACTCATGTAAATCAGGAAAACGATCTTTACGCAAATGAAACCATACAAGATCTCCAACATCAAACACAACATGCTTTCTCCTTTATCCTCAAAGAAGTTTATACTTAGCATTCATGTGTTCAATGTTATCTTTAGTAGTCTTATGCAAGTTTAATATCATTTCAGCACGTTGTGTAGCATCCAAATTATTTTGCACCGAACAAGGTAAAGGCAATAAATCAATAGGTGCACGAGGAACAAAACCATACACAATCTCAAATGGGCACATCTTTGTGGTAGAATGCAGCGAACGATTATAAGAAAATTCTATATGAGGTAAACACTCTTCCCACAATTTTAAGTTCTTCTTTAAAACAGCCCACAACATAGTAGACAAAGTTCTATTTACTACTTCAGTTTGTCCATCATTTTGGGGATGACATGTAGTACTAAACAGCAATTTAGTCCCCAACTTAGCCCATAAACATATCCAAAAGTGGCTAAGAAATTTAGTATCACGATAAGAGACAATAGTATTTGGCACACCATGCAAACGAACAATTTCACGAAAGAACAAATCAGCAAGATGCGCAGCATCATCCGTTTTATGACAAGGAATAAAGTGTGCCATCTTAGAAAACCTGATGTAGCCCGACCTATGGTTGTTACCACATCTTGGTCTCCAACTTACGCCAAGTCGTCATGGACTCCAAAGGTGAATCCGTTCCTCTATGCGAGCCCCCTTCCTACCCTATTGAATGGTATGCTACTTCATACTCCGTCACATATGCATGATAGGTTCACATTGACAAGTACGGAGGCAAGGGAGGAAGCCCGGAGCATCAAGCCCGACAAGACGGAGGCTTGGAAGAGGAGGCGGAAGAAGACATATCGCCAAATGCTCTCTGTCGCCAGCGGTATTCAAGGGCGACGGTACTACCGCCAGTGATTACCGCCCACTACTACCGCCCCATACAGACGACGCCAACAGAAGTCCCAGGACTGCAGGCGGTACTACCGGATCTGGACCTGGTACTACCGGACCCAAGTACGGTACTACCGGACCCAAGTACTCATCGACTAAGTCGGGTACTACGGACCCAAGTCCCAGATTACTGGCCATGTGTGCTCACACACTAGTTGGGCCACAGCCCATGTATCCCCCTTTACTTACCTATTCGCCTAGTTTATCCCCAAACTACCCTTGTTTATGTTCTTGGCCTATAAATAGAGCCCCCACCCCTCATGTATCCCTTAGGCATAGATGATAGACTAAAGACAACCCCCTTGTGTGGAATCTCTAGTTTTGCCTCATCCCCTTATCCAAGGGGACCGACTATCGTCACCAACCTCGATTGGACTTTGCATCACGCATCCATCGTTGAACAAGGCCTTGGAGTTCATTGTCTCGTCTCCAAGTTGTCAAGACCCTCCCCAAGGTGTTCTTCCCTCTCCATGTGGATTTGAGGGAGCACGTTGACCGATCTTTCCTTGCGAGGATTCTATCGGACCGGTGGCCGCCGTTCGGGAGCAATCGGCCTTGTATCGTGTGAGTTTTGCGTGTGTTCATCGTGTTCTTCGCGAGGTGTGTGTTCGCTACCTTCTCCCTTTCCCCTCGCTTTCCCATCGATTTGACCACGAGATCCGTGAAGATCGGGCACCCAAGAGGTTAACCCCTCCATCATCTAGTATCAGTAGCTTTTGGTTGCCACGGATTTCTCATCGATTTGGTCTTTTCCCCATAAATTCTAAAATTCCACCAAAAATAGCCCCAATTCGTGTTTTTGATCGATCTGTGATTTGAGTGCGTTTTGGTAGGTTTTGATCCGTGGATTACTTGCTAAACTTGTTGATCTACCTTCCTTTGCGTTCCCATAGCCTAGTTCCTTGATTTCCCCCGTCGATTTGGTGTTTTTCTAGAAGATTATCCGCCAAATCGCCTAAACTCGCTAAAACGCTACGATCTGGCGTCTGCTCAAGCGATACTACCGCTCCAAATATCCGATACTACCGCCACCGTACTACCGCTCCCAAAATCCGTACTACCGCCAAGATGTAAAGAAAAACAGATTCCCAGATTTCAGCCTCTCACAGTTT
Source organism: Avena longiglumis (assembly GCA_030063025.1). Lineage (NCBI taxonomy): Eukaryota > Viridiplantae > Streptophyta > Magnoliopsida > Poales > Poaceae > Avena > Avena longiglumis. The sequence continues at coordinate 285,271,903 of CP125975.1, forward strand.
TGAGCATAACTTTTGCATTCGAACTCGGATTTTGGTGTTCTTTAGCTCGTTTCGAAGAGGAGAAGGAGCTCTACATCATCATCCACGTTATTCATGCTATCTACTCCATCCAAATTCCTTGAACAAGGCGGAATCCAACAATAAAGGGTGAAGATCGCGATTTAAAAGGTATAAACATTCATGATTCTCCCCACTTGCATTCCTTTGTGAACCCCACTATCTTTGCGAGCAAAAAACACCTATTGAGACTAGTTCCTCTTATGATTGCTTGGGCTATGCACATTTGATACCTTATAGATTCCGAGCAAACATTGTGGGCGCTATCTCATATAGTAATCTTGTATAGTTGTTGGCACAAGGAAGAGGCAAGTGAAAAGAAAAAAAAAGAGAAAAAAATATAGAAAAAGAAAAAGAAAAAGAAAAGAAAGAGATATACATGTGCCTCATAGAATAGGAAGCGCAAGCTCGATGAACATCATATAGGTGGTACTTATTGTGCATATCTTGTAGCCCACCAATTTTGTGCAATCGAACTAGCGTCTCTCCTTATACTTGTGTGACACGAGCTTATAGTCTTCGCTAGGTAATCATTTGGTTCTTAGCTCACTTTCTCCGTCACACAAGTCCCATTTATCACACCGTGTGTGTTTCCTTATACATATTTCCTATCTTGTGGATTGACTTGTTTTGCTTTGTGATCATTGTGGTTCTTTACTTGCCATTACAACATCTTGATTTCGGATTGGTTCTTGACATGCCATTTTCCATACCTATCCACCATAGGCCTGGTGTGTGTTTTTTGGTTAGTAGTTGGTTTTGGTGTTTCACGTGAACTTCACTTTACTTGGTTTATTGCTCTCATGTGTGGCCACTTGTACGATACGATCTTCCAAGGTAAAGTAAGGTTTGACGTTGTATCCCTAACTCCCACTACCACTTCCATATACACCGCTTGGTCTTGTGCATCATGTCTAGGGACTCCGGAACCGAGGATGATATCTATGAAGAATCCATGATGAGCCACGATGACTATGACTCCACAAGTATAGAGGACATGACGGAGCACAACACCGACAATGGCTCCGCATGCTTTGAGGACCCGGAGCACTACACCTACGACGACTCCACATGCATGGAAGACATGGAGCTCTACGTCGACAATGGCTCCTCATGCATGGAGCGTATGGACCACTACACCGAAAATGGCTCCACATGCTTGGGTGATATGGAGTACTACACCAACAATTACTCCCCAAGCATGGATGACTTCGAGTGCGACATCGACGACGCCTCACCAAGCATGGAGGACACGGAGAACTTCATCGAATTTGATGGCTCCTCCATGAGCCATGAAGAATTCCTCCACCGGGTGGATATGGAAGCCTACTACGCCAAGCAAGCGGAGGCGCATCATCAAGATCCCATGACTGCCAAGGCCAAGCGTGCCACACCAAAGGGCACCACCTACTTCGATGATCCACCTCCAAGGCGACAAGTGCCACCACCTAGATGGCGTCAAGTGCCACCATCTCCAAGGCGCCAAGCTCCATCACCTCCAAGGCGTCAAGCTCCACCATCTCCAAGGCGCCAAGCTACATCACCTCCAAGGCGCCAAGCTCCAACTCCTATCCAAACAAGAGTGGCGTCCAAACATCATATGCATCAAGAGGCGCCAAGAAACAAGACTCTTCATCGACAAACATCCTCTCATGAGCATCGCCACCATAAAGAGGATACAATACATCGTCAAAGGCATCTTCGCCACCAAGACGTAGAATTCATGATGAGCACCAAACATAATGCTCAATCAAGCTCAAGAAGGCACCACAAGCACAAGAAGAGTGCCAAGGCAAATGATCACCGTCGTGAGCGTCATGTGGATGACCAAGTGCTTCACCAACATCAACCATCGGCAAGGCACGCTAATGACCTCCGTCGACACCATCATAGGGCACCTTCAACTACGCGTGCCACCACCACAATGGCACCAAGGGCAAGCCTTCCTCCACGCCATCAAGCTTCAACGCCTACGCTTGACTTCCACGACCTCGCGAACGAGGAAAATGTAAACCTCTACTTCGCCAAGTTGGATAGCATGAGCCTACCTCCACCACTACTACGAGATGGCCACAAGACGGTCGAGCATGGGATTTTCCCTTCGACCATGGAGGAGAGTGATGATGCCCATCTTATGGCATCCAACTTTGAAGGCGATAAGGTCAAGAATGGTGAGAATGGGATTTTCCCTTCACCAAAGGAGGCGCATGGAGTTGAGGAAACCGAGCCTACCCCCATATGCTTGAGTGATGATGTGGTACCGATCCCATGTGAGTATGAGAGCCACTTATCCCACTTGAGTGAGAACAAGAGTGACATGAGTGACTCCACCTTATGTGAGATTGAGTGCTTCCACTTGGAGGGCATGAGCGATACTCCTAGTGAGTTGAGAGTGGTAGTTGATAGGTCAAGTGAGACCATTTTGATTTCTAACAACTTACCCTCTACATCTATTGTGTTCTCTTGTGTTGTGCTAGGTTCCATGGAGGAAGACGCGCCAAACCATGAAGCAATGATGCCTCAATTGGAGAAGATGTACATGGTGCACGAAGATGATGCGACGCCATGGCTACATGAAGAAGATGAAGTCGTCCACAAGGAGGCCACTACTTCCACAACACCCACTTCATATGAGAGGTATGAACAAGGTAACAATAAGGGTGTTGATGATGCCATGATCCCACTAGTGGACATGATGAATTGCGAGGATATGCATGCTATGGATGATACTTGTGACATTACATATGCTTCATCCACTTTCTCATGTGATGCTTTGCCTTTGCATAATATTGATCATGTGGAATTGTTTGATTGCGATACCATTGCCATAAACATGCCATACTATGCATCTTGTGTGTATCCTCCAATTGCTATGGACATGCCTTGTCATGCTAGTCATTCAATTTCTCCCGTTTGTATAAGATGAATGCTTGCTATTTCACTTGTTTTGCTTGCAACAATATTGATCATATGCGTTATAATGAGATGGCCCCCATAGCTTTCTCAATTTTTGGAGATTTTGATGATTGCCATGATAAGCATGTTCCCCACTTGCATACTCACCATGCATCTATTTCATACTTAAATGACATTAATGGTGATGTGCACAAGAAGAGATACGTCATGATGGATGATGTGTATCTCTACCATGCACACATGTTCTTCCTTTTGTGTATGATGTGTGTAGGTGCCCGCACGAGAATGTCAACCTCGGTTGAGCACGAGTTGACAAAAAGAGCTCTAGAGAGCATCGCACAAGTGAGTTCAAGATCGAAACCAGCTCTGATACCTTTTGCATGCTTTGCATCTTTCATGTTGACAAATTGTTCTTTCCTATGGTTTGCTTGCAAGCATGTTAATGGTATTATCTTCCCTTGTGACATTCATGTTTCTCCGCTTTTAGATAATGATGCTTTGTGTGTTGCAACAAAAATGTTGAACATTTTCTCTTTCCGATGTTTTGTGTGCAACCACAATTCCATTAAGAGCATGTATTGTCATGACAGCTTTCAAGAATCTCGTCTTGTTGTTGCAACAAACATAAGGTCCACTTGCTCTTTCATTTGGTTTGTTTGCAAACATGCCATTTTTGCTTCCACTTGGGATACCCATACTCCCATGAAATTTGCTTTTGATGATTTGTGTGTGACATCCAACATGTTGAACAATTTCTCTTTCCAATGGTTGGTTTGCACACATAATGATGTTGCTTTGGACATTCTTCCTTGCGTGTTTTTGCCAAATTCTCCTATTCTCGCATCAAGGACGTGGATCAAAATTCTAGTCAATTGCCTTGAGTGCCCCACTACTACGTTATATTGAGTTTTTGAGTTTCCACATTTGGATGATGTTCAAACGATTTCCATGCACTTTGACCTTGCATATGCATTCCATTTGCTATACTTGAGTTGTGCTAATCGTGTTGTAAACAAGAATGGACATGCCACAAATGACATGCTCCTCTATCACACACAAACATATGTTGCTTGGTCTTTGTTGTATGAAGGTAGAAATGCATACACGTCAACCTCTATGGACTATATGTTGACAAGAAGAACCGAAGAGAGTTACCTATGGCTACACTTCTTTGAGCTATATCTACAAGCTAAGGTGACTTCCTTATACTTGAGGACTCATGCTATAATCTTCATGAATTGGCTACGCTTTGAGTGTTGCTTTGCTTTTGTTGTGAGCTTTGTAGGCTTCAAGGAAGGTGAAGGAACATTGAAGTGTTGTCAAGTCAATCTTCCCGAGGACGACTATATGGTGAACCCCAGGATCAAGAAGGTCTCTCGACCGCTTCTACTTTGTGATGAGCATGTAGAGTCGAGGACGACTCTTTTTGAAGGGGGGGGGAGCTGATGTAGCCCGACCTACGGTCGTTACTACATCTTGGTCTCCAACTTACGCCAAGTCGTCATGGACTCCAAAGGTGAATCCGTTCCTCTATGCGAGCCCCCTTCCTACCCTATTGAATGGTATGCTACTTCATACTCCGTCACATATGCATGATAGGTTCACATTGACAAGCACGGAGGCAAGGAAGGAAGCCCGGAACATCAAGCCCGACAAGACGGAGGCTTGGAAGAGGAGGCGGAAGAAGACAAACCGCCAAATGCTCTCTCTCCAGCCGGTACTACGGATCCGGCGGTACTACCGGCCAGCGGTACTACCGCCTTCTACTACCGCCCCATACAGACGACGCCAACAGAAGTCCCAGGACCGCAAGCGGTACTACCGGTCCCGGAGCGGCACTACCGGACCAAGAGGTACTACCGGTCCCAAGTCCGGTACTACTGCTCCCGTCAGTGCGTGCGCGCACTAGTTGGGCCACCGCCCATGTATCCCCCTTTACTTACCTATTCTCCTAGTTTATCCCCAAACTATCCTTGTTTAGTGGTTAGCCTATAAATAGATCCCCCACCCCTCATGTATCCCTTAGGCATAGATGATAGACTAAAGACAATCCCCTTGTGTGAAATCTCTAGTTTTGCCTCATCCCCTTTACCAAGGGGACCGACTATCGTCACCAACCTCGATTGGACTTTGCATCACGCATCCATCGTTGAACAAGGCCTTGGAGTTCGATGTCTCATCTCCAAGTTGTCAAGACCCTCCCCCAAGGTGTTCTTCCCTCTCCGATGTGGATTTGAGGGAGCACGTTGACCGATCTTTTCTTGCGAGGATTCTATCGGACCGGTGGCCGCCGTTCGGGAGCAATCGACCTTGTATCGTGTGAGTTTTGCGTGTGTTCATCGTGTTCTTCGCGAGGTGTGTGTTCGCTTCCGCTACCTTCTCCCTTTCCCCTCGCTTTCCCATCGATTTGACCACGAGATCCGTGAAGATCGGGCACCCAAGAGGTTAACCCCTCGATCATCTGGTATCAACAGCTTTTGGTTGCCACGGATTTCTCATCATCTGGTATCAAAACCGATCCACAACAACAAAAATACTATCCCTCCCCTTCTGTGTTCGTGGCAATCCCATAACAAAGTCCATAGAAATATCCTCCCAAGGAACACTAGGAACAGGAAGTGGCATATATAAACCATGTGGATTAAGGCGAGACTTAGCTTTTTGACAAGTAGTGCAGCGTGCCACAAATCTCTCAACATCTCGACGCATACGTGGCCAAAAGAAGTGTGCAGCAAGAACATCCTCCATTTTCTTGACACCAAAGTGTCCCATCAATCCTCCTCCATGCGCCTCCTGTAACAACAAAAGACGAGCAGAACTATCCAGAATGCATAGTTTGTTAGCACGAAACACAAATCCATCATTGAAGACGAAGTTGTTCCATGTTCTACCATCTCCAGAATTCTGCAACACATCTTTAAATTCAGCATCATGCACATATTGTTCCTTAATAGTTTATAATCCAAATATTTTGAAGTCAAGTTGAGATAACAAAGTATAACGGCGCGACAAAGCATCATCAATAATATTATCTTTACCCTTTTTGTGTTTGATAACATAAGGAAAACACTCAATAAATTCAATCCACTTTGCATGGCGACGATTCAACTTAGCTTGACTACGAATATGCTTCAAAGATTCATGATCAGAATGAATAATAAAATTCTTTAGGCCATAGATAATGTTGCCAAGTTTCTAATGTCCGAACCAACGCATATAATTCTTTATCATAAGTAGAATAGTTCAGACTAGCCCCACTCAATTTCTCACTAAAATATGCAACATGTTTTCCCTCTTGTAATAACACCCCTCCCAAACCAATTCCACTAGCATCACATTCAAGCTCAAAAGTCTTAGTAAAATCAGGAAGTTGGAGTAAGGGAGCATGTGTTAGCTTATCTTTCAATATGACGAAGGCCTGTTGTTGTGCATCGCCCCAAACAAAGGGCACATCCTTCTTGGTATGCTCATTCAGCGGCGCGGCAATTGATCCAAAGTCTTTGACAAAGCGCCTATAAAAACCAGCGAGGCCAAGAAAACTCCTCACTTGTGTGACCGTCTTGGGCTGCGGCCAATTCTCAATAGCTTCAATCTTTGCTGGATCCACTTCAATACCCTGTGATGTAACAACATAGCCAAGAAATGCAAATCGATTGGTGCAAAAGGTGCACTTCTCAAGGTTACCAAACAAACGTGCATCACGTAAAGCATTGAAAACATCACGTAAATGGTCCAAAGGATCCTCTAAAGATTTTCTATAAATCAGAATATCATCAAAGTAGACTACCACAAATCGTCCAATGAAAGCACGTAAAACTTCGTTCATTAATCTCATGAAAGTGCTAGGTGCATTAGTTAAACCAAACGGCATTACTAACCACTCATATAAACCGAACTTAGTTTTAAATGCTGTTTTCCATTCATCGCCTAATTTCATATGAATCTGGTGGTAACCACTACGCAAATCAACTTTAGAAAACATGGTAGAGCCACTCAATTCATCAAGCATGTCATCTAAACGTGGAATAGGATGACGATATCGAATAGTAATATTATTGATAGCTCTACAATCAGTACACTTGCGCGAAGAACCATCTTTCTTAGGTACCAAAATAATAGGAATAACACAGGGGCTAAGGGACTCACGAATATGATCTCTGTCGAGTAGTTCCTGAATTTGGCGTTGTATCTCCTTTGTCTCCTCTGGATTGGTTCTATATGGCGCACGGTTGGGCAATGTAGCACCAGGAATTAGATCAATTTGGTGCTCAATTCCTCTAATAGGAGGTAGTCCTGGTGGTAGCTCAGCGGGAAAGACGTCCTCATATTCCTGCAAAAGGTTAGCAATAGCGGGTGGCAAAGAAGGAGGCATATGCTCAAATGAAAAAAAAACCTCTTTGCAGACAATTGCATAACATTGAGTATTGTTTACATCTAGTTCAGCAATATCAATTTTATTTGCAAGCATAGATGGACTCTTCAAACGAATTTCAGTAGCATGTGTAGAATCAGATTTAGTGTTCTTTGGTGGTACAAAATCTGCAGCAACAATCTGATTCTCACTTTTATTTTTCTCCTCAGTTTTAGCTCTACTAGCTCTAGCAAGATCATCTTTTAAAATATGTTCGGGAGTCATAGGTTTTAGACCAATTTTCTTTCCATCATGCATAAGAGAATAGTGATTAGTTTTGCCATTATGAACAGATTCTCTATCAAATTGCCACGGTCTACCAAGTAACAAAGAACAAGCTTGCATAGGTACAACATCACAATCAACAAAATCAGAATATGTACCAATAGTAAAATGCACGCGTACCGTTCTTGTTACCTTGATCTTGCGAGAACTCTCAAACCATTGGATGTAATATGAATGTGTGCGTTGTCTTGTGGGAAGCGTAAGCTTCTCTACCATGTCAATACTAGCCAGATTATTACAACTCCCTCCATCAATGATGATCCGTATAGCTCTTTCCTTGACAACACCACGTGTTTGGAACAGGTTGTGGCGTTGATCTTGTTTAGATTTGCTCAATTGCACACTCAACACACGTTGTGTAATTAAACTCTTGTATTGATCAGCAGCTTCAGCTCCCATTACCTCTTTCTCTTCATCAACATCAGAATTGTCTCCATCTCGAGCAAAAATAAGGGCTAATGTATCTTCATCAAAGTCACTCGCTCAATCGTATTGACCATCCTCCCGCACCATCATCACATGTTGTGTTGTGCAATGTCTGTCAATATGACCAAAACCCCAGCACTTGCGGCATTGTATATCCTTTGTCTTACCCGTGGAAGCCATAGAAGATGCACTACGAGCAGGAGCAGTGGATGATGGTGGAGGAGAAGCTGGAAATCTTGTGGTGGCCTTGGATGTGGTAGTAGCTGGTGGCGAATCACGAGAAGGAGGCGCTGATTGTCGGGATGTCCAAGTGGATGTGCGACCTGCAGAATTATTAGTCCTCCTCCATGGTGGTTGGCGATCCTGCACTTCACGTTCAGCTTTGCAAGCAAGATGAAACAAACGAGTGATAGAATTATATTCCTTATAATATAATATGTGATGAAACAATACGAAGCTCTTACAAGTTCTTACCAAACAGCAGGAAAAGGCGATGTGCAACCGCGAGGATCAGTGGGTCAGAGATTGAACCAATCGATTACCAGGAGTCGAAACACCGCACGTGGAGAGTATCTTTGGAGCTCTGGGAAGGCTTAGCAAAGGGGGTTAGCAATTATCAAAACAGCAATGCAAAAGTTGAAAGAATGCTCAACGACGGTACTGTGTTGGTCCTAGGCTAGACCATACTAGAGACGCGAGCCTAGATCACCAACGATGTCAAGAGGCGACACAACAAGCAATGTATGATGATCACCCTGAAAAGCGAACCGAGAGATGGAAAATCACTATGATGGCGAGTGTCTAGAACTGATCTACGGGGTCTAAAAATAGGTTAGCCCCAAATTTTTTTTCGAATTTTTTTATTTTGCTCTGCGCGCAGGCACCAAAAAAATATCGCTATAACGGCCGATGGAGAAAAGTGATCCCCAAAGCCGAAAACTAGTATAGCCAGAAATTTTTTTCGGAGGCGGTTCCAGACTTTTTTGCTCTCCTTCTGGACTTACGATCAAACTCGGAGCTCGACACGGACTTTAGCTTAACACGGAAACAACAAAGAAGGAAAGTAAAAAGAAATAACTAGGAAATAATAACTCAACTCGGACTCGTGTCGCGGCAGGAAAACTGATCGGATTCTGTGTCGCGGTAGGAAGGCGTATGAGTATTAGGGTTTATGGTGGCTGGGTGTATGGCGGCGGAATATGGTGGCGGAATATGGTGGCGGTGATCGGCGAGTGTGGCGGTGACTACTATGATCAGAACTCGAAACTCTAAGGGACGAGACACTAAGACCAGCAACTCGACGCGACGATGTAGACACAAATTCAACAATGCAAAAACTGAAAAGATAATGCCAGGCGTAGATTGGTTATGGGATGGATCTAAACTCTAACTGTGTTTTTGGCAACCTGAAATCTGATACCACTTGTCACATCCCAAATTTTAGATTTGGTTCTGCATATCATTCATATCATTGCATCATGCTTTTCCATACAAAACCGTCGATCGAAATGAATCGGCGAAACGCTATTTTCAAAACCCTATTCTATTTTGCTACGAGGATCCTACGGGAGGCTTTGGAAGAACTAGTGTTGCCACCCTTGTAGCCTAGTGGTTTCGTCCAACCCTTGACCCAAGATTGTTCCCCTCGATTTTACAAAACCGTAGGAGCAAGAATCGCTCGATTCGGAGCTCATACGGAAAAGTTGTGGCCATTTTATTGAAGGATAGAAAAACGGACCGATTTTCGGGCCGATTTCCGAGTCCGTATCCAACCGCGCGCCGAATCCGCGTAGGACCCCACGAGAGGGCCCACTTAAGGACCCCACCCGGCCGAGCCGCCCCCTGCCCTCCTCGATCGCTTCAAGACACTGGAACCGCACTCGCCGCCTGATCGCATGAGCCGCCGCTGTTGCCTCCACCGGCCGCTTTCTCGAAGGCCACACGCCGCTTCTCGCTGCCAGCCGCCGCCGCCATTGCTGGCCGCCACACCAGCCGCCATCACAGACCGCTACGGGCCATTGCTGTCACACACACAGCCGCATACACACAAGGCCGGCTGCGCCGCGCTTTCGCTTCGCCGCCGGCATAGCCGCCGCTGCACAAGATCAGGCTCGCTTTCGCCGCAAGACTACACAGACGCCGCCATTGCGTGCGCCGCCGCCGCCGCTATGCGTGACTGCTTTAATCCATCGCGACCTTCTCCTCCGCAGAAAACGCCGACATCGGAACCGATCGCCGCCACCGCCGGAACTTCGCCGCCGCTCGTTTGCGTCGTTAGAAGTTCCTGCAGCCACCGTTAGATTTCGGATCTGGTTCGATCAGCCGTTGACCGGTCGACTTCGGCGTTGACTAGTCGACGCCCGATCGCTAAGTCGCAGACGTGTTGACCAAATGCATACATGAGAGTGGTTAATTTCGTTAATCGTTTTAGTTGACAAATTTCGGTAGAAACTTGTAAATTGCGTAGAAATTAAACCGCTTGGCCAAAAATTGCAAATAAAATATGTGTAGATTCAGTGAGTCGTGTAGAATCTTTTTGTACCTTTGGTTCAGACTTTTGTAGCAAGGTTTAGTACAGTTTAATCAAACTAGTTAGTGGCCTTTTCGGAGTATTAAATTCGTAGAAGATCCGTAGCTCCAAAAATCGCGTGTGATATGTCCCTGGATTCAGTGGAACGAGGGGAATCTCATCGTGTATTAAAAAGATAGGCTTACCGTGAAAACTTCTGCAGAAACTGTCTAGTGTCTTTCTGCAGTGTTTTAATTACTCGGGGAGTTTTATAATTCCTTTTTGAGTAATTCCAATTGGTACTGTTTCTAATCAGCGATGCCTATGCGATAGAATTTTCCCAAGATTTTACAAACAGTATACTACCGGTAGTGAATTATTAGAGTTCTAGCTCTAGTTTTGAGCATTATATTTTGCAGAATAGTTTTCCTTGCGCTAAAACTATTTTCCATGCATGCAATCAGTACTATTATAGATTAGGATTATGTGGTGCAGCTGTAGCACCAATTCACTTGTCGTGCATGCATTCATGCATCATATTTGTTGCATATGCTTGTGTATTGTTTGTTTATGATTGCAATTGTATCGTGTAGATTGTGACGAGTGCAACGCTTGCTCGTGTGTGGATTGTTCTTCCGACCGCTACAACCAAGGCAAGTAGATGCTACTTGTTCACGATATCGTCCTACTATTTTCAATGCATTGTCGTGTATTTTGTAGATGCATGTGTAGGATGATACTATCGCTATGCTATGTCCTATTATGTGGTAGGGCTTTCCTTGTAGATGAACCACCGCTGGTAGATGTGCTTAGCCATGCTATGATGAACGAGGGCTGGGTTACATCAATGAGACTTGTTTCTAAAAGTATTGGTTTGTGAAAACTAAAACAACTTAATCAATGAATCTCCTGGGTGTGATGGTATTGATAATTTTTGGTGGTTTCATTATGAAAGGCACCTGGTATCAAGAGAGAATGATTGGCTTCTTTATTGTGTAGCTTACGTGTACAGCCATGTGCCAATAATGGAATGGGCGGTTGGTTGGACTTAGTAGGTTGTGGTAACTCGACCCCGCGTATCCAGAGATGTAGAATTTTGGTAGGTTGGACCGGCGTCGGGATTGAGGAGCTACTTCCTAACAGTCTCTTCTTGGACTTCTCCCTATCATCACTCAAAATGAGAGTGATGGTACGAAATGGCTGGCCAAGTCACATGGGTAAGTGTACTAACCTCATGGTGTATAATCTAATCGATTAGCCGTGTCCTGCTTATGGACAATCGAGTTGCTTGATATTGATTCCATGACATGTTTCTCGCTCATTCTAATTTCTTAATTGTTTCAATATTGTTGGGTTAACTTAATTGGGATCTTTTCAAAGAAAATCAAAAACTGTTTACGAAAGTAGGACAAAGTTAATTTGCAAATGCAAGCCGTATACGCCCACTTGCCAAATATGCATGTAGATGTTAGTACTATTATCTCCATTACTAGCTCTACTTGCCATACATTCCATGTATTGACCCTTCGGGGCTACTACGTTTCATGTTGCAGGTTATTCCGATTCTGAGTAATCGATATAGGCCACGGTACTCCACTCGGCACTTGTTCACTTGTGGGCAATTTGAAGAATGGAGGATTTACTTTATTTATGTTGCTACCTGAATAATTTGAGCTAGCTTTGGGCTAAGCTTTTATTGTAATAATGGTACTCTGGATCTTTGTTATTCATGATACACGGATATTTTGCTATGTTATCTATCTTATTCTATTGTGGGCCAATGAACCGATCCAGGGATTGGCATGTCACATAGAAGCCTCGGTCTTTTCAGAAACGCGGTGTTACAAGATGGTATTAGAGCCCATGTGTCGACTGTAGGATCGTGACCTAGGATTGGATTAGGAAGCCTTAGAATTACTAAAGCCTATATTAACTCTGTCTTTCATCTTATGCCTTTCACCCTCATAAATTCTTACCATATGCTATTCTCACACTTTTCCCTTCTACTTGATAGATGGGAGAAGTCAGGACTGAGTATGCAACCATGGAGTCACCAAGGCCCTTTGCAAGGCAGTTAGCTCAGCTCTCGCAGTCATTGGGATTGCCACTGCCCATGTTCAAGGGAAGAAGGCTGTACACCTATGGATATGGAGAGGATGCATGGGAGATCACTACCTTCATATTCAGAGATGCTGCCTTGCCAAACCCTGTGCATCTGATCTACACCAAGACCCTCAGAATCGAACTTGGAATCAACTTTATACATGAAGCCCTGTCTCGCCAAAGTGCCATAATGTCCGACACCCATCGCCAGCAGATTCACCCCATTACTATGGAAGGCGTGATGAAGATGGGCACATTGTGGTTACCCGCGGCATGTGAACGACATGCCGCCCGTCGGAGGCACATAGAGGACATGGAAAGGGAGAATGGAGCTAATGAGAAGGTGATGATGATAAAGGAGATTGCGACTTTGCTAGCAATGGTATGGTGGTCCAAGGACGAGATTGATACCTGCATGAAGCGTGGGAGTTCCGGAGAATGCCCGATAGCCGGAGATGCAACCATAGCTCATCTTCATGGTACGTGCAGAGAACACCGAACATACAATTGCAAGGGACCGTCCAGGAAAGGGACCAAACTATTGAAGCTATGACAGCCCAGATTGCCGCTCTCCAAGCGCAGCTGAATCCACCCTCTGATGATGACAATGGAGAAGATGGCAACAATGATGATGATGATGACAGTGGGAACGATGATGATGATGATGAGGACGAGGATGATGATGATGATGATGGAGACGATGATGGTGGAGGAGATGAAGCTGTTGTAGTTGCAGCTGAGAGTGAAGAAGAAGAGGAGGATCCAGAAGAGGTGGAGTTTGAGATCTCAAGTGATGATTCAGGAGAAGTGTACACTCCGCCGCCATGGTTGTACCGCGAGCCGAAGCGCCAACGCATGACCGCAAGTGATATGGGCAAGGATGCGCGAGGGAGGAGCGGGAGGAAGGCGCAAGAGAAGATCATCAAGAAGGAAGGTTCAGTTCGGACAGACAGAAGCCCTGAAATTGAAACGGACGTGGATTCTTCATACGAACTCCAAATCAAGCAAATAAGCACTTGTTGGAAACATCACTCCGAGAGCTTTCCAACGAGTACTTACATCGCCCTAGGGGCGGATAATCCGCCCCCACAAGGCAGATAATCCGCCCCGCCTGTGAATTCGCTAAGGACTTCAGCGAGGCTCAAGATGGGGGCGGATAATCGCCTGTGGAGGATAATCCGGGGCGGATAATCCTCCCTACTTAGGGCGGAAAGTCCGCCCGAAGTTACCAACAGATCCGGACGGATCCGATCAGACGGACACGCTGCTTTCATGTTTTTCGGACGTTCCGACAGCCATATAAGCCTGGGAACGCCCTCTAGATGAGGGTAGCTTTTGATTTCATGATTAGTCTAAAACTATCGTGTGTTGATTGGTGAAGCATCCCTCCGGGGACGGCGATGCCGTGTTATCTATCGTATTGATATTGTCGCGGAGGTTCTTGTGTTCATCAAGGATTGTCGTGTTTTGGTTTGAGGCGTGGTGATCTTCATCACGTTACTTGCTGGATTCGTTCCTCTTATTCAGGTGACGTCCATTGGCGTTGTTGGAAGGATTACTATCCGGGTGACTCGCTGTGAAAGATCGGGACAAACTAAAGGATCATCCCCTCGATCCTTTATCAGCAAGGACCTACCGCAACCTCTTCAAGAAGTAGTTAGAAGTCCGCCAATTAGTCCTCGTTAGGTAAAATCGTTAGGATCAATCTCGATCGATGTGAAACTTAGTTGCTGTTAGTTTAAGAGTGATTAGTTGCTTATTTGTGTACTCCAATATCCCAAGAATTATTTATGCGAAGTTTATGAAAGAGTTATGGCAAGTTTGGTTAATATCTGTGTTATTTTCGCTGTAGTTTTCTGCTGATACAGCAGTACTGTACGATTTTTCATATTTTTCTGGTAACTGGGAAAAATCTGAAAACAATTGGGCTGATGCGAAACTCTCTGTACTATATGTGCAAAAATCAGCTAAATTTTCTGACGAGTTTAAGTCAGGCAGAAAAATTCGTGAACGCTGCTGGACTGTTCTGGCAGATTGCTGTTTTTGCTGTGTAGTTGATCAACTGTTTGGTTAACCATTGCCAACTCTTGTAAAATTATTTCAGTAGGTATATACTGCTAGGATAACCCCTGGGATGTTGCTGGATCACTTGTTTGTTGATGTGTTGCTAGCTTGTGATTGTCTGCTATTGTTTGTTGTTGATTGATCATATGCATGGGTAGAATCCTATTGTCGTAGTTGAATCTTTATAAACTTACCTGTGCTGAACCGCAGATGCCTCCTCGTCGTCACCCCACTGAGTAGGAGCAGCTCATGGTAGCTCAGGCACAGCTGACCCAAGTGATGACTCAGTTCATGGAAAATCAGAACAACAACAATGGAAACAATCAGCCTCAGGGAGATGCTCTCACCAGATTTCTGAGGCTAAGGCCAGCTAAGTTCTCTGCTGCAACGGAACCAATGGTTGCTCTCGACTGGTTGCGTTCAGTCAACAAGGATCTGGTAACTGTTGGATGCACTGATACTGAGAAGGTGAGGTTTGCCGCTCACTTACTTGAGGGACCAGCCGCTTCTTGGTGGGACACTTTTCAGATCACCCACCCGCTGGATACCGTGACTTGGGCAATGTTTGAGGAAGGTTTCAGGACCAACCACGTGTCTTCAGGAGTTCTGATCCTGAAGAGGAAGGAGTTCCGCAACTTGCGCCAAACCAATCGCTCCGTGGCCGAGTACATTGAGGAGTTCAACAACTTGTCCCGTTATGCACCTGAGGATGTTGACACTGATGCAAAAAGGAGGGAGAGATTCCTGGATGGCCTCAGTGATGAGCTTTCAGTGCAGCTACTGGTGGTCTATTGCCCCACTTTCTAGGAGCTTATGGACAAGGCCAGGATCTTGGAAGGGAAGCACAAGCAAGTAGAAAGCCGCAAGAGAAAGAACAATAATCACCACTCTGGTTCACATCACAAGTCTCGCACTTCATATGATGGATACTCCAAGCATGGAGGGAGTGACCATGGGAGCCATGATCGCCTCCATGGAGCCACCACCATGGAGGCGATGGGCATCGCCATGACAACCATAGGAGCAGCCACCACAGCCACAAGGGAGGACACTCTCACCACTCTGGAGGACACGGTGGACATGACCGCAACCGTGATCGCAGCTTTGTGAAGAAGGATCTGAGTGAGGTGACATGCTTCAAGTGTAAACATAAGGGACACTATGCTGACAATTGCCCGGAGAGGAAAGGACTGAAGCCAACCCACAACGAGAAGGCCACAGTGAACCACATGAATGTGGAGGAGATTCCAGATGAGCCTGACCTTGTGATTGGTAAGTTCCCAATCAACACTTACCCTTCACTTATACTTTTCGATACTGGTGCATCGCATTCATTCATATCAAGGGCATTTGTGGATAAGTATAAGTTACCTACTGAGTCTATGAAAAGGTCTATTAGAGTGAGTTCACCTGGAGGAGATATGATAGCTAGCGCGGGATGCCGCGAATTAACTGTGAGGATTGGAACACACAACTTCAGTGCACATTTGGTAGTGTTGGAATCACAGGGATTAGACGTTATTCTGGGTATGGATTGGATGTCTATGCATGGGGGACACATAGATTGTGCACGAGCTGTTTCACTCAAAACCCCGGATGGTAAGAGGATTAGATTCAAGTCACCGTATGACGACTGGAAGGTGTAAGTTGAATTCTCTTAAGGGGTTAGCATAGATCTTGTGCGGTGATTAGGGATTACCCCGACGTGTTTAGGAAGAGCCGGGAATGCCACCGACAGGAAGTAGAGTTTCTTATCGACCGATGAGAACAGGACCAATAGCAAAGAAACCATATAAGATGGATGTGGATGAGCTGAAGGAATTGAAGAAGCAGTTGAAAGAGCAGATGGAAAAGGGATTCATTCAGCCTAGTTCGTCGTCATGGGGTGCACCTGTTCTGTTTGTGGAGAAGAAGGACAACAGCAAGAGATTAGTGGTGGACTATCGCTCGCTGAATGAAGTGACTATTAAGAATAAGTACCCTCTGCCGAACATAAATGATTTGTTTGATCAACTGGAAGGAGCAAAGGTGTTCAACAAGATTGATCTGTGATCAGGCTATTTCCAATTGAAGATCCGGGAGGAGGACGTACCAAAAACCGCCTTCACCACTAGGTATGGTTTATATGAGTATACAGTTATGTCTTTTGGACTAACGAATGCCCCGACATACTTCATGACCATGATGAACAAGGTATTTATGGAGTACTTGGACAAGTTCGTGGTGGTGTTTATTGATGACATACTGATATATTCCAAGGATGATGCTGAGCATGAGAAACACCTGCGACTGATTATGGAGAAGCTGAGGGAACATAAGCTGTACGCCAAATTCAGCAAGTGTGAATTCTGGCTTAACACTGTTGGGTTTCTTGGACACGTAGTGTCAGGAGAAGGAGTCGCTGTTGATCCAAGCAAAGTGACTGCAAGAATCGAGTGGGAAGCGCCCAAGAATGCGGAGAGATTCAAGCTTTTGGGACTTCTTTGGATATTACAGGAGGTTTATTGAAAACTTTTCCAAGATTGCTAAGCCGATGGTGAACTTCAAGAAGAAAGAGGAAGTTTGAATGGTCGACGATGTGAAGCCAGCTTTCGAGGCGAAGCGTCGACTAGTGACCGCTACTGCTCAGGCTTACGGACCTTCAGAAGGATTTCCAAGTGTACTGTGATGCTTCTCGACAGGGACTTGGGAGTGTGCTGATGCAAGATGGGAGAGTGGTGTCATATGCCTCGCGACAACGCAAGCACCATGAGCGGAATTAGCCCACACACGACTTGGAGTTAGCGTCAGTGGTTCATGCGCTCAAGGTATGGAGGCATTATTTAATGGGAAAACACTACAATGTGTACACCGACCACAAGATCCTGAAGTACATATTTACACAGAAGGAACTGAACATGAGACAAAGGAGATGGTTGGAATTTATCAAGGACTATGATATGAATCTACAATACCACCCAGGAAAGGCCAATGTAGTAGCAGATGCTCTGAGCCGGAAGGTTTATGCCAATGGATTGACAATTGGTGAATTGCCTGAGGATTTGTGCAAGCAATTCAAGGACCTTAGACTGGAGGTAGTATCTGAAGGGTACTTGGCAACAATGGAAGTCCAACCAACGTTACAGGACAGGATCATGAAGGCTCAAGTGGGAGACAAAGAGATAGAGGAGATAAAGGAAAAGATGAAGGAGAATCGGGAAAAGGATATTCGCGAGGATGAACATGGTACCTTGCGGTATGGAGATCATTTGTGTGTGCCCAGCGACCCGGAGATAAGGGAGTTGATTCTGCGGGAGGCTCATAACTCGCCATACTCCATACATCCGGGCAACACAAAGATGTATATGGATTTGAAGAGCAGATTTTGGTGGAACAACATGAAGGGAGATATCGCCAAGCATATTGCCCTATGCGATGTGTGCAACCGAGTGAAGGCGGAATACCAGAAGCGGCAGGCGCTGCTGACCATTGCTCTTGGGATTGGAAGTGGGATAGAGTGGGAATGGACTTTATCACATGATTTCCCAGGACCAGGTCAGGATATGACTCTATTTGGGTAGTGGTCGACCATTTGACCAAGGTAGCCCACTTTATACCGGTAAAGACGACCTATACGAGTGCAAAGTTGGCCAAGATTTATATGGACAGGATTGTGTGCCTACGGAGTTCCCAAGAGTATCGTATCGATAGAGGCACCCAATTTACCTCACACTTGGCGCCACCACGAGTCACTTGGTACTAGATTGAGTTTAGCACATCGTTTCACCCATGGTCGATGGATGCAAGAGAGGGTGAATCAGATTTTGGAGGACATGCTGAGAGCTTGCGCTTTGGCTCATGGTTCTAGTTGGGATGAGAATTTGCCGTATGCTGAGTTTTCCTACAACAATAGCTATCAAACCAGCATAAAGACGTCACCGTTCGATGTGCTGTATGGGAAACGGTGCCGAACACGATTGCTATGGGATGGAGTAGGAGAACGCCAGTTGTTTGGACCTGATTTGATCAAGGATGCTGAGGAGAAGGTCACCTTGATTAGGGACAGGCTAAAGGTAGCACAATCAAGGCAGAAGAGCTACGCTGATGCCAAGCGCAAGGAAGTGGTGTATGAGATAGGTGATAGAGCATACCTCAGAGTGTCGCCACTTCGTGGAATCAAGAGATTTGGAATTAAGGGTAAGCTGGCACCTCGGTTTATTGGACCGTATCGGGTCTTAGCACGCAAAGGAGAAGTTGCTTATCAGTTGGAGTTGCGGAGGCTCATTCATTGTTCACAATGTGTTCCACGTATCCCAACTGAAGAAGTGCCATTCGGAGATGATGGATATACCATTGAGAGACACTGTACCGCTAGAGGAGGTTCAGCTTGAGAATGACTTGACCTATGAGGACAAACCGGTCAAGATTCTGGAGACAGCAGAAAGGATTACCCGTACCAAGACGATCAGGTTTTGCAAGGTACAGTGGAGCCACCACACTGAAGAGGAAGCCACTTGGGAGCGTGAGGATGACATCCGAGAGGACTATCCACACCTATTTGCTAGCCGCGCCGAATCTCGAGGACGAGATTCATCTTAAGGGGGTTAGTCTTGTCACATCCAAAATTTTAGATTTGGTTCTGCATATCATTCATATCATTGCATCATGCTTCCATACAAAACCGTCGATCGAAATGAATCGGCGAAACGCTATTTTCGAAACCCTATTCTATTTTGCTACGAGGCTCCTACGGGAGGCTTTGGAAGAACTAGTGTTGCCACCCTTGTAGCCTAGTGGTTTCGTCCAACCCTTGACCCTAGATTGTTCCCCTCAATTTTACAAAACCGTAGGAGCAAGAATCGCTCGATTCGGAGCTCATACGGAAAAGTTGTGGCCGTTTTATTAAAGGATAGAAAAACAGACCGATTTTCGGGCCGATTTCTGAGTCCGTATCCAACATGGCCGAATCGCGTAGGACCCCGAGAGGGCCCACTTAGGACCCCACCTGCGCCGAGCCGCCCTCCTCGATCCTCGCCGCCTCGGGAACCACACGCCGCCTCGATCGCGCCCACAAGGCGTCTGGCGCGAGCCACCGCTGCCGTCGCCTCTTCCCGCCTCGATAGCCGCGCCGCCGCCTCCTTCTCGCCGCCGCCGCCTCGCCATCACCGCGCGCTTCGCCGCTTCGCCGCCGCCGCTTACCGCGCCGCGCCGCCGCGCTGCCCGCCGCGTCGCCGCGCCCGCCGCGCCGCTGGCAGCGCCGCCCGCCGCTTCTTACGCTGCGCCCGCCTGCGCGCATTTCCGCGCCGCCGCGTCGCCGCCTCGCGTTGCGTCCGCTTCGCCGCCGCCGCCGTTGCGTGACCGTTTTAATCCATCGGCGACCGTCTCCTCCAGCAGAAAAACGCCGACGGACCGATCGCCGCCACCGCCGGAACTTCGCCGTTCGTTTAAATCGTTTCGTCGGTAACCTGCAGCCACCGTTAGATTTCAGATCAGTGGTTCAGATCAGCCGTTGACCGGTCAGACTTAGGCGTTGACTAGTAAGACGCCCAGTCAGCAGACGCGTTGACCAGTCAACAGACACAGTTGACTTGTTAATTTCGTTAATCGTTTTAGTTGACAGATTTTGGTAGAAACTTGTAAATTGCGTAGAAATTAAACCGCTTGGCCAAAAATTGCAAATAAAATATGTGTAGATTCAGTGAGTCGTGTAGAATCTTAGAATCTTGCTGTACCTTTGGTTCAGACTTTTTCAGCAAGGTTTAGTATAGTTTAACCAAACTAGTTAGTGGCCTTTTCGGAGTATTAAATTCGTAGAAAAAGATCCGTAGCTCCAAAAATCGCGTGTGATATGTCCCTGGATTCAGTGGAACGAGGAGAATCTCATCATGAATTTAGAAGATAGGCTTACAGTGAAAACTTCTGCAGAAACTGTCTAGTGGCTTTCTGCAGTGTTTTAATTACTCTGGGAGTTTTATAATTCCTTTTTGAGTAATTCCAATTGGTACTGTTTCTAATCAGCGTTGCCTATGCGGTAGAATTTTCCCAAGATTTTACAAACAGTATACTACCGGTAGTGAATTATTAGAATTCTAGCTCTAGTTTTGAGCATTATATTTTGCAGAATAGTTTTCCTTGCGCTAAAACTATTTTCCATGCATGCAATCAGTACTATTATAGATTAGGATTATGTGGTGCAGCTGTAGCACCAATTCACTTGTCGTTCATGCATTTATGCATCATATTTGTTGCATATGCTTGTGGATTGTTTGTTTATGATTGCAATTGTATCATGTAGATTGTGACGAGTGCAACGCTTGCTCGTGTGTGGATTGTTCTTCCGATCGCTACAACCAAGGCAAGTAGATGCTACTTGTTCATGATATCGTCCTACTATTTTCAATGCATTGTTGTGTATTTTGTAGATGCATGTGTAGGATGATACTATCGCTATGCTATGTCCTATTATGTGGTAGGGCTTTCCTTGTAGATGAACCACCGCTGGTAGATGTGCTTATCCATGCTATGATGAACGAGGGCTGGGTTACATCAATGAGACTTGTTTCTAAAAGTATTGGTTTGTGAAAACTAAAACAACTTAATCAATGAATCTCCTGGGTGTGATGGTATTGATAATTTTTGGTGGTTTCATTGCGGAAAGTGATAGGGCAAAGGTGTCCGATCTTTCGATGAGATGGCGATATTCGATTTGGTGGAGTTCGGGCTTGACGATCCGACTACACGTGCGAGCACGAGCGCCAATGCAATCGCTAGGCCAATCTCCTGGAGGTTACCGATCCTGCGTGAACACGATCGGCGACCCGGTGAGGGTCTTAATTCCTACCTAAAATCGAGAACAAGTAAGAACCAATATTGCAATCAAGATATTGCGGATTAAGAGGAAAGCTTTATTGAAGAGGTGGGTTCCTGAATAGGTGCGAAGTACAAGAGGCCTCTGCGACGCTCGAGCCTTGGCGAAGTTGCGACTAAGGCTAACTTAATGTCTAAACAAAATCCGAGTCTAGAGGTTCGGCTATGGGCGTATTTAAGGCGAAAAGGTGGGGTTTCGCCAGCCATGGAAGTGGTGGCGAATCCAACCCTAAAAGTCCTTTTCACCTCAAATCGGACTCTAAAAAGTGGCTAATTAAAATCCTCGAAAATTACATGGGCTGGCCCAAAATAAAAGGTGTCGCGACACCATATTAAGCTATGGACGAATTCGTAAGTATTGATCTTGAATATTTCGTCCAAGCCTTCTTTCTTCATTATGGTGGCCTCAAAGTTCTGAAATCTTCATCTGTGGCCTTCTCTTGGATCATCACATGCTTGCTGCCATCTCCATGCATGGCCATGCTCCAATGCTTGTCCCTCTCATCCATGCTTGGTCCATCATTCCTAAGAGTAAGAAATATATCTGATTTAGGCAGCATCATATTCTCATGTATGTGAGGAATAGTTCCAAGAAACGAAAGTACCTGATAGTTAAGTTGTTTGGCACGAGATCTTGTGATGGGTCCTTGTATGTGTGTTGCTGTAGGTACAATGGTTGTATCAATAGTAGGGATGTCCACATCAAGGTCGGTCCGGAAACTCCGGTGTAGCAGGACCGGAGACTCCGGTGTAGGCCAGAGACTCTGGTGGTTCAGCCGTGGCTTCTTCCGCCTCCTCTTCCAAGCCTCCGTCTTGTCGGGCTTGATGTTCCGGGCTTCCTCCCTTGCCTCTGTACTTGTCGGTGTGAACCTATCATGCATATGTGACGGAGTATGAAGTAGCATACCATTCAATAGGGTAGGAAGTGGGCTCGCATAGAGGAACGGATTCACCTTTGGAGTCCATGACGACTTGGCGTAAGTTGGATACCATGATGTGGTAACGACCGTAGGTCGGGCTGCATCATTTGGAGATGTTTATGGGTTAAGTTGGGGACTAAATTGCTTTTTAGTACTACATGTCACCCCCAAACTGATGGACAAACTGAAGTAGTAAATAGAACTTTGTCTACTATGATGCGGGCTGTTTTAAAGAAGAACTTAAAATTGTGGGAAGAGTGTTTACCTCATATAGAATTTGCTTATAATCGTTCGCTGCATTCTACCACAAAGATGTGCCCGTTTGAGATCGTGTATGGTTTTGTTCCTCGTGCACCTATTGATTTATTGCCTTTACCTTCTTTGGTGCAAAATAATTTGGATGCTAGACAACAAGCTGAAATGATATTAAACTTGCATAAGACTACTAAAGATAACATAGAACACATGAATGCTAAGTATAAACTTGGGGATAAAGGGAGAAAGCATGTTGTGTTTGATGTTGGAGATCTTGTTTGGTTACATTTGCGTAAAGATCGTTTTTCTGATTTACGCAAGTCTAAGTTAATGCCGCGCGCTGCTGGTCCCTTTAAGGTGTTAGAGAAAATAAACGATAATGCATATAAACTTGAGTTGCCTGCAGACTTTGGTATGGTTAGTCCTGCATTTAACATTGTAGATTTGAAGCCTTACTTTGGTGAGGAACATGAGATTGCGTCGAGGACGACTTCAATTCAAGAATGAGAGCATGATGTGGACATCCCATCTATTGATACAACTGTTGTACCTACTGAAGGGTTTCGCAGCATAGTAAATCAAAAAAATTCTACGGATGCGAACGGTAAAGCCAAGATCTAATCTAGGAGATGCAAACAACGAGAGAGATTAGATGAGATCTTCATACCCTTGATGATTCATACGTGAGCGTTAAATCGGAACGTGGGTGATGTAGTCGTACTCGCTTCTCCTCCTCGCGATCCGATCCGATCTAGCACCGCAAGTGGCGATGCCTCCGAGAGATGTACACGTGCAGCACCTCGACGTCTCCTCATTCCTCGGTCCAGCAAGTATGGTGTAGAGACGGATTGGATCTACAACGCGACGGCGCGGTGCAAGTGGTGGAGAGTTTCTGCAGCAGGGCTTCGCCTACACGCAGTCGGGAGGGAGAGAGAGAGGAGGGCAGCAGGAAGCTCTTCGGGAAATACATCTTGGAATTCCTGCAAAACAGCCATCAAAGAAGGAGGAACATTTGTCAAGTCGTTAGTTCCTTGCGCTTGTCCCTTGCATACGAGGACGTAGTGCAAGATGGATGGGTTGTTCCGCACTTCTCTCATCTCACTTTTGGTGGCAAGAAGAACACTCTTAGTTTTTCCACTCGAGTTTGGCTTGTAGCTCTCACTCACTATGGTGTGGTTCTCTCGCTCACCACTCTTCTCACAAGGTGTTTTTGCGTATTGCGCCCTCGCTAAATCCTTTGCATTGTCCGCAATTATTTGTCTAGGAGTCATTGGTTGCAATACACAAGTTTTATCAAGCCATTTGAAGGTGTAAGTGTTTGAGTGACCATTATGCAAAGCACACTTGTCATATTGTCACGGCCTTCCGAGCAACATGTGACAAACCGTCATTGGAACCACGTCACATTCCACCGTGTCCTTGTAGTGCCCAATGGAGAACGTCACCGATACAGTGTGCTTGATCTTGACGGATCCTTGGTCACTTAGCCATTGGATATGGTAGGGGTGTCTATGTGGATGAAGGGTGAGGTTGAGTTTCTCACACAATTCCGTGCTTGCGAGGTTGTGGCAACTCCCTCCATCGATGACAACTTTGATGGACTTCCCATTGATGCCGGCACGAGTTTGGAAGATGTTCGAGCGTTGGTCTTCACTTTCATTGGCTTGGGTAGTCAAGACCCTTGTGACTACAAGCGATGGACTTGCGTCATGTTCACACACAAGAAGTTCTTGGTCCTCTTCCAAGTGTTGCCTTGCCATGGCTTCCTTGACCCTTGCATCAAACTCTTCTTCACTCAAGTATTCTTCATCGCTGTTGTCATGGATGAACAAAACTTTCTTGTTTCCACATGCATTCGACTTATGCCCTTTGCCTCCACACTTGTAGCATTCACCATTGAATGGTTGATCATCCCTTGTGTTTTTGCCACTTGGGGGCTGTTTTCCTTGAGGGAGAGATGGCTTGAAGGGAAGCTTGGTGGTACTTGAGGAGCTTCCACTTGGAGTTGTTGGAGTAGTGGTTGACGCTTGCTTGAAGGTGAAGTACGTCTTTGGCTTGATGATGAGGATACAATCATGGATCATGTTGATTCTAGTTGTCTCAGCTGGGATGAAATATTGAACCTTATTGAAAAATATCACAAGGTGACTTCATTCCTAGTTGGACAAGATACGTTGATTTATAAGAACTTTATACTACCTAAATCATGGTGTTATTGTTTGACTAGATTTAATATCCATCGGACTAACGCCAGCGGGAAGGAGAGGGAGGAAGGCAAGGAGTCCGACGTGATGATCGCCAAGGATGCGCGAGGGAGGAGCGGGAGGAAGCGCAGAGAAGATCATCAAGAAGAAAGGTTCGATTCGACGACGAAGCCCGAAATTGAAACGACGTGGATTCTTCATACGAACTCCAAATCAAGCAAATAAGCACTTTTGGAAACCTCACTCGAGAGCTTTCCAATGAGTACTTACATGTCCCTAGGGGCGGATAATCCGGCCCCCACAAGGGCGGATAATCCGGCCCTGCTCCAGGAATTCTGCTAAGGACTTCAGCGAGGCTCAAGATAGGCGGATAATCCGCCCAGAGAGGATAGTCCGGGCGGATAATCCGCCCCTACTTAGGCGGAAAGTCCGGCTGGAAGTTACCAATGATCGGATCGACGGATTTGTATCGGACACGTTTTGTTTAGCGATTTTGGCCGCCCAGTCTTATAAGCCACAGGACGTCCCCATAGTTAGGTTAGACCACGTTAAAGCTATTTTGGAGTTGTTTCTTATCAAGAACCTCTGGAATTACCACGTGATCGAATTATCTACGCAATTGAGTGTGATCTGTTGTTCCATTGGGAATTAGTAGATTGCAAACTACCGCTCGTTAGACGATTTGCGCGCGCAAGAGCGTGGTGTTGTGAATATCCCATAGGGTTCGAGAGCTGTTGCATTGGCATCAGGGTTCGAGCGGGAGAGTTCATAGCTACAGGCTAGTTATCTATCATCCATCATCATCATCGACAAGTGCTTGCTGAGAAGATCGGGCCACCCCATATCACAATGGCACCAAGAGCAAGCCTTCCTCCACGCCATCAAGCTTCAATGCCTACGCTTGACTTCCACGACCTCGCCAACGAGGAAAATGTAGACCTCTACTTCGCCAAGTTGGATAGCATGAGCCTACCTCCACCACTACTACAAGATGGCCACAAGACGGTCGAGCATGGGATTTTCCCTTCGACCATGGATGCAAGCAATGATGCCCATCTTATGGCATCCAACCTTGGAGGCGACAAGGTCAAGAATGGTGAGCATGGGATTTTCCCTTCACCAAAGGAGGCGCATGGAGTTGAGGAAACCGAGCCTATCCCCATATGCTTGAGTGATGATGTGGTACCAATCCCATGTGAGTATGAGAGCCACTTAGCCCACTTGAGTGAGAACAAGAGTGAGACGAGTGACTCCACCTTATGTGAGATTGAGTGCTTCCACTTGGAGGGCATGAGTGATACTCCTAGTGAGTTGAGAGTGGTAGTTGATAGGTCAAGTGAGACCATTTCGATTTCTAACAACTTACCCTCTACCTCTAGTGTGTTCTCTTGTGTTATGCTAGGTTCCATGGATGAAGAAGCGCCAAGCCATGAAGCAATGATGCCTCAATTGGAGAAGATGTACATGGTGCACAAAGATGATGCTACGCCATGGATACATCAAGAAGAAGAAGTCGTCCACAAGGAGGACACTACTTCCACAACACCCACTTCATATGAGAGGTATGAACAAGGTAACAATAAGGGTGTTGATGATGCCATGATCCCACTAGTGGACATGATGAATTGTGAGGATATGCATGCTATGGATGATACTTGTGACATTACATATGCTTCACTCATATTCCCATGTGATGATTTGCCTTTGCATACTATTGATCATGTGGAATTGTTTGCTTGCGATATCACTGCCATAAACATGCCATGCTATGCATCTTGTGTGTATCCTCGAATTGCTTTGGACTTGCCTTGTCATGCTAGTCATTCAAATTCTCCCGTTGCTTGCAATAAGATGAATGCTTGCTATTTCACTTGTTTTGCTTGCAACAATATTGATTATACGCGTTATAATGAGATGGCCCCCATAGCTTTCTCGATTTTTGGAGATTTTGATGATTGCCATGATAAGCATGTTCCCCACTTGCATACTCACCATGCATCACTTTCATACTTGATTGACATTAATGGTGATGTGCACAAGAAGAGATACGTCATGATGGATGATGTGTATCTTTACCATGCACACACGTTCTTCCTTTTACATATGATGTGTGTAGGTACCCGCACAAGAATGTCAACCTCGGTTGAGCACGAGTTGACAAAAAGAGCTCTTGAGAGCATCCCACAAGTGAGTTCAAGATCGAACCCAGCTCTGATACCTTTTGCATGCTTTGCATCTTTCATGTTGGCAAATTGCTATTTCATATGGTTTGATTGCAAGCATGTTAATGCTATTATCTTCCCTTGTGACATTCATGTTTCTTCGCTTTTAGAAAATGATGCTTTGTGTGTTGCAACAAAAATGTTGAAATATTTACCTTTCAGATGTTTTGTGTGCAACCACAATTCCTTTAAGAACATGTATTATCATGAGAGCTTCCAAGAATCTCGTCTTGTTGTTGCAACAAACATAAGGACCACTTGCTCTTTCATTTGGTTTGTTTGCAAACATAATACTTTTGTTTTGGATATGCTTCCTTGTGTGTTTTTTCCAAATCGTCCTATTCTTGCATCAAATATGTTGTTTGAAATTTGGATCCAATGCTTTGAGTGCCCCACTACTATGTTATATGGAGCTTTTGAGTTTCCACATTTGGATGATGTTCAAACGATTTCCATGCACATTGGCCATGCATATGCATCCCATTTGCTATACTTGAGTTGTGCTAATCGTGTTGTGAACAAGAATGGACATGCCACAAATGACATGCTCCCCTATCACACACAAACATATGTTGCTTGGTCTTTGTTGTGTGAAGGTACAAGTGCATACATGTCAACTTCTATGGACAATATGTTGACAAGAAGAACCGAAGAGAGTTACCTATGGCTACCCTTTATCGAGCTATCTCTACAAGATAAGGTGACTTCCTTCCACTTGAGGACTCATGCTATAATCTTCATGAATTGGCTACGCTTTGAGTGTTTCTTTGCTTTTGTTGTGAGCTTTGTAGGCTTCAAGGAAGGTGAAGGAACATTGAAGTGTTGTCAAGTCAATCTTCCCGAGGACGACTATATGGTGAACCCCAGGATCAAGAAGGTCTCTCGACCGCTTCTACTTTGTGATGAGCATGTAGAGTCGAGGCGACTCTTTTGAAGGCGGAGTGATGTAGCCCGACCTACGGTCGTTACTACATCTTGGTCTCCAACTTACGCCAAGTCGTCATGGACTCCAAAGGTGAATCCGTTCCTCTATGCGAGCCCCCTTCCTACCCTATTGAATGGTATGCTACTTCATACTCCGTCACATATGCATGATAGGTTCAGATTGACAAGTACGGAGGCAAGGGAGGAAGCCCGGAGCATCAAGACCGACAAGACGGAGGCTTGGAATAGGAGGCGAAAGAAGACAAATCGCCAAATGCTCTCTATCGCCAGCGGTACTACCGGACCTCGCGACCGGTACTACCGCCCCTGCTACCTCCACCAACAGACGACTCCAACAGAAGCCAAATACTCTCTGTCTCCGGCGGTACTACCGGATCTGGACCCGGTACGGTCAGTGATTACCGTCTCGATACCGCTTCACATGACGGCTCGGTGGACGCTCAGGACCAAGCGGCGGTACTACCGGTCCCAGAGCGGTACTACCGGACCAAGCGGTACTACCGGTCCCAAGTCCCAGATTACCGCCTCCAAAGGTCACACTAGTTGGGCCACAGCCCATGTATCCCCCCTTTACTTACCTATTCGCCTAGTTTATCCCCAAACTACCCTTGTTTATGTGGTTGGCCTATAAATAGAGCCTCCACCCCTCATGTATCCCGGAGGCATAGATGATAGAATAAAGACAACCCCCATTGTGGAATCTCTAGTTTTGCCTCATCCCCTTTACCAAGGGGACCGACTATCGTCACCAACCTCGATTGGACTTTGCATCACGCATCCATCATTGAACAAGGCCTTGGAGTTCGATGTCTCGTCTCCAAGTTGTCAAGACCCTCCCCAAGGTGTTCTTCCCTCTCCGATGTGGATTTGAGGGAGCACGTTGACCGATCTTTCCTTGCGAGGATTCTATCGGACCGGTGGCCGCCGTTCAGGAGCAATTGGCCTTGTATCGTGTGAGTTTTGCGTGTGTTCATCGTGTTCTTCGCGAGGTGTGTGTTCGCTTCCGGTACCTTCTCCCTTTCCCCTCGCTTTCCCATCGATTTGACCACGAGATCCGTGAAGATCGGGCACCCAAGAGGTTAACCCCTCCATCATCTGGTATCAGCAGCTTTTGGTTGCCATGGATTTCTCATCGATTTGGTCTTTTCCCCATAAATTCGAAAATTTCACCAAAAATAGCCCCAATTTGTGTTTTGGATCGATCTTTGATTTGAGTGCATTTTGGTAGGTTTTGATCCGTGGATTACTTGCTAAACTTGTTGATCTACCTTCCTTTGCGTTCCCATAGCCTAATTCCTTGATTTCCCCCGTCGATTTGGTGTTTTTCTTGAAGATTTTCCGCCCAAATCGCCCCAAACTCGCGAAATCGCGTCAGATCTGGATTTCTCTGTCTCGAGTGGTACTACCGCTCCAAAAATACGGTACTACTGCCCACCGGTACTACCGGGCCCAAAATCCGGTACTACCGCCCAATACAGAAAGAAAACAGTAGATTCCAGATTTCAGCCTCTCACCGTTTTGAGCATAACTTTTGCATTCGAACTCGGATTTTGGTGTTCTTTAGCTCGTTTCGAAGATGAGAAGGAGCTCTACATCATCATCCACATTGTTTATGCTATCTACTCCATCCAAATTCCGTGAGAAAGGCGGAATTCAACAATAAAGGGTGAAGCTCGTCGACGAAAGGTATAACATTCCGCGACTTTTCCCCACTTGCATTCCTTTGTGAACCCCACTATCTTTGCGAGCAACAAACACCTATTGAGACTAGTTCCTCTTATGATTGCTTGGTCTATGCACATTTGATACCTTGTAGAATTCCGAGCAAACATTGTGAGCGCTATCTCATATAGTTATCTTGTATAGTTGTTGGCACAAGGAAGAGGCAAGTGAAAATAAAAAGAAAAGAGAAAAAAAGAAAAAAATAGAAATAAAAAGGAAAAGAGAAAAAGAAAGAGATACACATGTGCCTCATAGAATAGGAAGCGCAAGCTCGATGAACATCATATAGGTGGTACTTATTGTGCATATCTTGTAGCCCACCAATTTTGTGCAATCGAACTAGCGTCTCTCCTTGTACTTGTGTGACACGAGCTTATAGTCTTCGCTAGGTAATCATTTGGTTCTTAGCTCACTTTCTCTGTCGCACAAGTCCCATTTATCCCACCGTATGTGTTTCCTTGTACATATTTCCTATCTTGTGGATTGACTTGTTTGCTTTGTGATCATTGTGGTTCTTTACTTGCCATTACAACATCTTGATTTCGGATTGGTTCTTGACATGCCATTTTCCATACCTATCCACCATAGGCCTTGTGTGTGTGTTTTTTTTGTTGGTAGTTGGTTTTGGTGTTCCGCATGAACTTCACTTTGCTTGGTTTATTGCTCTCAAGTGTGGCCACTTGAACGATACGATCTTCCAAGGTAAAGTAAGGTTTGACGTTGTATCCCTAACACCCTCTACCACTTCCATATACAACACTTGGTCTTGTGAAGCATGTCTAGGGACTCCGGGACCGAGAATAATTTCTATGAAGAATCCACGATGAGCCACCATGACTACGACTCCACAAGTATAGAGGACATGACGGAGCACAACACCGACAATGGCTGCGCATGCTTTGAGGACCCGGAGCACTACACCTACGACGACTCCACATGCATGGAAGACATGGAGCTCTACGTCGACAATGGCTCCTCATGCATGGAGCCTATGGAGCACTACACCGACAATGGCTCCACATGCTTGGGTGATATGGAGTACTACACCAGCAACTACTCCCCAAGCATGGACGACTTCGAGTGCGACATCGATGATGCCTCGCCAAGCATGGAGGACACGGAGAACTTCATCGACTTTGATGGCTCCTCCATGAGCCATGAAGAATTCCTCCACCGTGTGGAGATGGAAGCCTACTACGCCAAGCAAGAGGAGGCGCATCATCAAGATTCCATGACCTTCAAGGCCAAGCGTGCCACACCAAAGGGCACCACCTACTTCGATGATCCACCTCCAAGGCGACATGTGCCACCACCTAGATGGCGTCAAGCGCCACCATCTCTAAGGCACCAAGCTCCATCACCTCCAAGGCGTCAAGCTCCACCATCTCCAAGGCGCCAAGCTTCATCACCGCCAAGGCGCCAAGTTCCAACTCCTATCCAAACAAGAGTGGCGTCCAAACATCATATGCATCAAGAGGCGCCAAGAAATAAGACTCTTCATCGACAAAAATCCTCTCATGAGCATCGCCACCATAAAGATGATACAAGACATCGTCAAAGGCATCTTCGCCATAAAGACGAAGAATTCGTGATGAGCACCAACCATAATGCTCAAGCAAGCTCAAGAAGGCACCACAAGCACCAGAAGAGTGCCAAGGGAAGTGATCATCGTCGCGTGTGTCATGTGGACGACCAAGTGCGCCACCTATATCAACCATCGGCAAGGCACGCCAATGACCTCCATCGACACCATCATAGGGTACCTTCAACTACTCGTGCCACCACCACAATGGCACCAAGAGCAAGCCTTCCTCCACGCCATCAAGCTTCAATGCCTACGCTTGACTTCCACGACCTCGCCAACGAGGAAAATGTAGACCTCTACTTCGCCAAGTTGGATAGCATGAGCCTACCTCCACCATTACTACAAGATGGCCACAAGACGGTCGAGCATGGGATTTTCCCTTCGACCATGGAGGCAAGCAATGATGCCCATCTTATGGCATCCAACCTTGGAGGCGACAAGGTCAAGAATGGTGAGCATGGGATTTTCCCTTCACCAAAGGAGGCGCATGGAGTTGAGGAAACCGAGCCTATCCCCATATGCTTGAGTGATGATGTGGTACCAATCCCATGTGAGTATGAGAGCCACTTAGCCCACTTGAGTGAGAACAAGAGTGAGACGAGTGACTCCACCTTATGTGAGATTGAGTGCTTCCACTTGGAGGGCATGAGTGATACTCCTAGTGAGTTGAGAGTGGTAGTTGATAGGTCAAGTGAGACCATTTCGATTTCTAACAACTTACCCTCTACCTCTAGTGTGTTCTCTTGTGTTATGCTAGGTTCCATGGATGAAGAAGCGCCAAGCCATGAAGCAATGATGCCTCAATTGGAGAAGATGTACATGGTGCACAAAGATGATGCTACGCCATGGATACATCAAGAAGACGAAGTCGTCCACAAGGAGGCCTGATGGAGGGGTTAACCTCTTGGGTGCCCAATCTTCACGGATCTCGTGGTCAAATCGATGGGAAAGCGAGGGGAAAGGGATAAGGTAGCGGAAGCGAACACACACCTCGCGAAGAACACGATGAACAGACGCAAAACTCACACGATACAAGGCCGATTGCTCCCGAACGGCGGCCACCGAGCAACCTGAAATCTGATACCACTTGATGGGGCAAAGGTGTCCGATCTTTCGATGAGATGGCGATAATCGATTTGGTGGAGTTCGGGCTTGACGATCCGACTACACGCGGCGAAAGCACGGCGCCAATGCAATCGCTAGGCCAATCTCCGGAGGTTACCGATCCTGCGTGAACACGATCACCGACCAATGAGGGTCTTAATTCCTACCAAATCGAGAACAAGTAAGAACCAATATTGCAATCAAGATATTGCGGATTAAGAGGAAAGCTTTATTGAAAGAGGTGGGATCACGAATAGGTGCGGTACAAGAGGCCTCTGCGACGCCGAGCCTTGGCGAAGTTGCGACTATGGCTAACTTAATGTCTAAACAAAATCCGAGTCTAAAGGTTCTATATGGGGGCGTATTTAAGGGCGGAAGGGGTTTCGGCCAGCCATGGAAGTGGTGGCGAATCCAACCCTAAAAGTCCTTTTCCCTCAAATACGGACTCTAAAAAGTGGCTAATTAAAACCTGCGAAAATTACATGGGCCTGGCCCAAAATAAAGGTGTCATGACACCATATTATGCTATGGACGAATTAAAGTATTGATCTTGAATATTTCGTCCAAGCCTTCTTTCTTCATTATGGTGGCCTCAAAGTTCAAAATCTTCATCCGTGGCCTTCTCTTGGATCATCACATGCTTCGCCATCTCCATGCATGGCCATGCTCCAATGCTTGTCCCTCTCATTCATGCTTGGTCCATCATTCCTAAGAGTAAGAAATGTATCCGATTTAGGCATCATATTCTCATGTATGTAAGGAATAGTTCCAAGAAACGAAAGTACGATAGTTAAGTTGTTTAGCACGAGATCTTGTGATGGGTCCTTGTATGTGTGTGTCAGAGGTACAACGGTTGTATCAATAGTAGGGATGTCCACATCATGCTCCCCTTCTTGAATTGAAGTCGCCTCGACGCAATCTCATCTTCCTCACCAAAGTAAGGCTTCAAATGCAATGTTAAATGTAGGACTAACTGTACCAAAGTCTGCAGGCAACTCAAGTTTATATGCATTATCATTGATTTTCTAACACCTTAAAGGGACCAAGAAGACGTGGCATTAACTTAGACTTGCGTAAATCAGAAAACGATCTTTACGCAAATGTAACCAAACAAGATCGCCAACATCAAACACAACATGCTTTCTCCCTTTATCCCCAAAGAAGTTTATACTTAGCATTCATGTGTTCAATGTTATCTTTAGTAGTCTTATGCAAGTTTAATATCATTTCAGTAGCGTTGTAGCATCCAAATTATGTTGCACCGAAGAAGGTAAAGGTAATAAATCAATAGGTGCACGAGGAACAAAACCATACACAATCTCAAATGGGCACATCTTTGTGGTAGAATGCAATGAACGATTATAAGCAAATTCTATATGAGGTAAACACTCTTCCCACAATTTTAAGTTCTTCTTTAAAACAGCCCGTAACATAGTAGACAAAGTTCTATTTACTACTTCGGTTTGGCCATCGGTTGGGGATGACATGTAGTACTAAACAGCAATTTAGTCCCCAACTTAGCCCATAAACATCTCCAAAAGTGGCTAAGAAATTTAGTATCACGATCAGAGACAATAGTATTTGGCACACCATGCAAACGAACAATTTCACGAAAGAACAAATCAGCAATATGCGCAGCATCATCCGTTTTATGACAAGGAATAAAATGTGCCATCTTAGAAAACCGATCCACAACACCAAAAATACTATCCCTACCCTTCTGTGTTCGTGGCAATCCCAAAACAAAGTCCATAGAAATATCCTCCCAAGGAACACTAGGAACAGGAAGAGGCATATATAAACCATGTGGATTAAGGCGAGACTTAGCTTTTTGACAAGTAGTGCAAGGCCACAAATCTCTCAACATCTCGACGCACGTGGCCAAAAGAAGTGTGCAAAGAACATCCTCCGCCTTCTTGACACCAAAGTGTCCCATCAATCCTCCTCCATGCGCCTCTGTAACAACAAAAGACGAACAGAGCTATCCGAATGCATAGTTTGTTAGCACGGAACACAAATCCATCATTGAAGACGAACTTGTTCCAAGTTCTACCATCTCTACAATGCAACACATCTTTAAATTCAGCATCACGCATATTGTTCCTTAATAGTTTCCAATCCAAATATTTTGAAGTCAAGTTGAGATAACAAAGCATAACGGCGTGACAAAGCATCACAATAATATTATCTTTACCCTTTTGTGTTTGATAACATAAGGAAAAGACTCAATAAATTCAACCCACTTTGCATGACGACGATTCAACTTAGCTTGACTACGAATATGCTTCAAAGATTCATGATCGGAATGAATAACAAATTCCTTAGGCCATAGATAATGTTGCCAAGTTTCTAATGTCCGAACCAACGCATATAATTCTTTATCATAAGTAGAATAGTTCACTAGCCCCACTCAATTTCTCACTAAAATATGCAATGTGTTTTCCTCTTGTAATAACACCCTCCCAAACCAATTCCACTAGCATCACATTCAAGCTCAAAAGTCTTAGTAAAATCGGAAGTTGGAGTAAGGGAGCATGTGTTAGCTTATCTTTCAATATGACGAAGGCACTGTTGTGCATCGCCCAAACAAAGGGCACATCCTTCTTGGTAAGCTCATTCAGCGCGGCAATTGATCCAAAGTCTTTGACAAAGCGCCTATAAAACCAGCGAGGCCAAGAAAACTCCTCACTTGTGTGACCGTCTTGGTCATGGCCAATTCTCAATAGCTTCAATCTTGGCTGGATCCACTTCAATACCCTGTGATGTAACAACATAGCCAAGAAACGCAACTCGATTGGTGCAAAAGGTGCACTTCTCAAGGTTACCAAACAAACGTGCATCACGTAAAGCATTGAAAACAGCACGTAAATGGTCCAAATGTTCCTCTAAAGATTTGCTATAAATCAGAATATCATCAAAGTAGACTACCACAAAACGTCCAATGAAAGCACGTAAAACTTCGTTCATTAATCTCATGAAAGTGCTAGGTGCATTAGTTAAACCAAACGGCATTACTAACCACTCATATAAACCGAACTTAGTTTTAAATGCTGTTTTCCATTCATCTCCTAATTTCATACGAATCTGGTGGTAACCACTACGCAAATCAACTTTAGAAAACATGGTAGAGCCACTCAATTCATCAAGCATGTCATCTAAACGTGGAATAGGATGACGATATCGAATAGTAATATTATTGATAGCTCTACAATCAGTACACATGCGCGAAGAACCATCTTTCTTAGGTACCAAAATAATAGGAACATCACAAGGGCTAAGGGACTCACGAATATGATCTCTGTCGAGTAGTTCCTGAATTTGGCGTATCTCCTTTGTCTCCTCTGGATTGGTTCTATATGGCGCGGTTGGGCAACGTGGCACCAGGAATTAGATCAATTTGATGCTCAATTCCTCTAATAGGAGGTAGTCTGGTGGTAACTCATGGAAATACGTCCTCATATTCCTGCAAAAGGTTAGCAATAGCGTGTGGCAAAGAAGGAGGCATATCCTCAAATGAAAACAAAACCTCTTTGCAGACAATTGCATAACATTGAGTATTGTTTACATCTAGTTCAGCAATATCAAATTTATTTGCAAGCATACATGGACTCTTCAAACGAATTTCAGTAGCATGTGTAGAATTAGATTTAGTGTTCTTTGGTGGTATAAAATCTGCAGCAATAATCTGATTCTCACTTTTATTTTTCTCCTCAGTTTTAGCTCTACGAGCTCTAGCAAGATCATCTTTTAAAATCTGTTCGGGAGTCATAGGTTTTAGACCAATTTTCTTTCCATCATGCATAAGAGAATAGTGGTTAGTTTTGCCATTATGAACAGATTCTCTATCAAATTGCCATGGTCTACCAAGTAACAAAGAACAAGCTTGCATAGGTACAACATCACAATCAACAAAATCAGAATATGTACCAATAGTAAAATGTACGCGTACCATTCTTGTTACCTTGATCTTGCGAGAACTCTCAAACCATTGGATGTAGTATGAATGTGGGCGTTGTCTTGTTGGAAGCGCAAGCTTCTCTACCATGTCAACACCGCCGATTATTACAACTCCTCCATCAATGATGATCCGTATAGCTCTTTCCTTGACAACACCACGTTTGGAACAGTTGTGGCGTTGATCTTGCTCAGATTTGCTCAATTGCACACTCAACACACGTTGTGTAATT
Organism: Avena longiglumis; assembly: GCA_030063025.1. Taxonomy (NCBI): domain Eukaryota; kingdom Viridiplantae; phylum Streptophyta; class Magnoliopsida; order Poales; family Poaceae; genus Avena; species Avena longiglumis. Next base: position 285,308,664 of record CP125975.1, read on the forward strand.
AAGCTCTTGTATTGATCGCCAGCTTCAGCTCCCATTACCTCCGGCTCATCATCATCGTAATTGTCTCCATCTCGAAAGAAATAAGGGCTAGTGTATCTTCATCGAAGTCACTCATGGAATCGTATTCACCATCTTCTCGCACCATCATCACACGTTGTGTTGTGCACTGCTCTCAATATGACCAAAACCCCAAAGACTTGCGGCATTGTATATCCTTAGTCTTACCCGTGGAAGCCATAGAAGATGCACTACGAGGGAGCATTGGATGATGGTGGAGGAGCATTGGAAATCTTGTGGTGGCCTTGGATGTGGTAGTAGTGGAGGCGAATCACGAGGAGGCGCTGATTGTCGGATGTCCAAGTGGATGTGCGACTGTAATTATTATTAGTCCTCCTCCATGGTGTTTGGCGATCCTGCACTTCACGTTCAGCTTTGCAAGCAAGATGAAACAAACGAGTGATAGAATTATATTCCTTATAATCTAATATGTGCTGAATGTCCTTGTTTAATCCACCAAAGAAACGTGCAAGCATTTGTCCATTAGATTCCACAAGACCACACCTAACCATCCCCGTTTGCAATTCCTGATAATACTCTTCTACAGAATTTTTCCCTTGCTCTAAGCGTGTCAGATTCTTTAGTAAATCACGTTGATAAGTGGGAGGTACAAAACGAACACGCATAGCAGTTTTTAAAGCAGTCCAAGTACTAGGAATAGTAGTAGGATTTAAACGACAATACTCAGACCACCAAAGGGAAGCAAATTTAGTAAATTCACATGTAGCAAAGACTAACACGCATATTCTCAGGATATTTTAAGCATGCAAAACGTTGTTCTACTTCCATCTCCCATGTAAGATATGCATCAGGATTATATTTACCCTCAAAAGATGGAATATTTAATTTAAGCTTTGCAACATGATCATCATCATTACGTACCGGTGGGCGGCGTTGCGGTAGTAATGTCGGGACGACCAGCGGTACTGTGGAGGTTGTTCAACCTCCTCGTCAAGCATCGTAAATCGTCGTCGGTCGTAGTAGTACATTGCCGTCCCCAATGTCGCGGCAATGGCGGAAACGTCGATCGCGTGAGAGCCGCCGGTGCGGCAGCTACTGCATCCGAGCCGTGATCGGAATGCGCCGGCGCCATGTGTGGGTCTTGGTGCGGGCAATCGGTTCGAAGCTCCTTGAACCGAACGTCAAGCTTGGCGTTGAAGGATTTCTCGAGTCCATCGATCTTGTCCACGGCGTTGGTGAGCTTGGTGTCAAACTCCCTAGGCGTGTCCACGTCTTCGCCGCGGTGACCAGCGGAGAAGTGGGCATGTAGTTCTTCGTTCGTCATGGTGGCGGGGTTCATGAAGTATCGTCATGGTTAGTCCTTAAAAAGCACGGTATATACTACGGAATATGGTGGAAGTCACGCGTAATCCGTCAAGCAATATCTGAAGCTCTTACAAGTTCTTACCAAACAGCAGGAAAAGCGATGTGCAACCACGAGGATCGGTGGGTCCAGATTGAACCAGCGATTACTAGGAGTCGAAACACCGCACGTGGAGAGTATGTGGAGCTCGGGAAGGCTTAGCAAAGGGGTTAGCAATTATCAAAACAGCGATGCAAAAGTTGAAAGAATGCTCAACGACGGTACTGTGCTGGTCCTAGGCTAGACCGTACTAGAGACGCGAGCCTAGATCACCAACGATGTCACGACGCAACACAACAAGCACTGTATGATGATATAGCACCCTGAAAAGCGATCCGAGATGCAGAAAATTACTATGATGGCGAGTGTCTAGAACTGATCTACGGGGTCTAAAAAGAGGTTAGCCCCCAAAATTTTTTTCGAAATTTTTTATTTTGCTCGAAGCGCAGCGTAAAAATATCGCTATAACGGCCGATGGAGAAAAGTGATCCCCAAAGCCGAAAACCAGTATAGCTAGAAAATTTTTTCGGAGGCGGTTCCAGACTTTAGCTCGACACGGACTCTTAGCTCGACACGGACTCTTAGCTCGACACGGACTTTAGCTGAACACGGAAACAACAAAGAAGGAAAGTCAAAAGAAATAACTAGGAAATAATGACTCAACTCGGACTCGTGCCGCGGCAGGAAAGGTGATCGGATCCGTGTCGCGGTAGGAAGGCGGTGGCGGAGTGTGAGGGTTTATGGTGGCAGGGTATATGGCGGCGGAATATGGTGGTGGTGATCGGCGTATGTGGCGGTGATTAGTATGATTAGAACTCGAAACTCTAAGGGACGAGACACTAAGACCAGCAACTCGACGCGACGATGTAGACACAAATTCAACAATGCAAAAACTGAAAAGATAATGCGAGGCGTAGATTGGTTATGGGATGGATCTAAATTCTAACTGTGTTTTGGCTTTTCGTGGGTTATAGGTAAAACAGATCTAATCTCGAAAAACAGTAAAATCTCACCGAGCAACCTGAAATCTGATACCACTTGATTGGGCAAAGGTGTCCGATCTTTCGATGAGATGGCGATAATCGATTTGGTGGAGTTCGGGCTTGACGATCCGACTACACGTGCGAGCACGAGCGCCAATGCAATCGCTAGGCCAATCTCCTGGAGGTTACCGATCCTGCGTGAACACGATCAGCGACCAATGAGGGTCTTAATTCCTACCGAAATCGAGAACAAGTAAGAACCAATATTGCAATCAAGATATTGCGGATTAAGAGGAAAGCTTTATTGAAAGAGGTGGGATCCTGAATAGGTCAAGAGGCCTCTGCTGCGGCTCGAGGCCTTGACGCCGAGGAAGTTGCGACTATGGCTAACTTAATGTCTAAACAAAATCCGAGTCTAAAGGTTCGGCTATAGCGTGTTAAGGCGAAGGTGGGGTTTCCAGCCATGGAAGTGGTGGCGAATCCAACCCTAAAAGTCCTTTTCCCTCAAATACGGACTCTAAAAGTGGCTAATTAAAACCTGCGAAAATTACATGGGCCTGGCCCCAAAATAAAGGTGTCATGACACCATATTATGCTATGGACGAATTCGAAAGTATTGATCTTGAATATTTCGTCCAAGCCTTCTTTCTTCATTATGGTGGCCTCAAAGTTCGAAATCTTCATCCGTGGCCTTCTCTTGGATCATCACATGCTTTGCCATCTCCATGCATGGCCATGCTCCAATGCTTGTCCTCTCATTCATGCTTGGTCCATCATTCCTAAGAGTAAGAAATGTATCTGATTTAGGCAGCATCATATTCTCATGTATGTAAGGAATAGTTCCAAGAAACGAAAGTACCTGATAGTTAAGTTGTTTAGCACGAGATCTTGTGATGGGTCCTTGTATGTGTGTTGCTGTAGGTACAACGGTTGTATCAATAGTAGGGATGTCCACATCAGTGTTCCTTGGGAGGATATTTCTATGGACTTTGTTTTGGGATTGCCACGAACACAGAAGGGGAGGGATAGTATTTTTGTTGTTGTGGATCGGTTTTCTAAGATGGCACACTTTATTCCTTGTCATAAAACGGATGATACTGCGCATATTGCTGATTTGTTCTTTCGTGAAATTGTTCGTTTGCATGGTGTGCCAAATACTATTGTCTCTGATCGTGATACTAAATTTCTTAGCCACTTTTTGATAGGGCAAAGGTGTCCGATCTTTCGATGAGATGGCGATAATCGATTTGGTGGAGTTCGGGCTTGACGATCCGACTACACGTGCGAGCACGAGCGCCAATGCAATCGCTAGGCCAATCTCCTGGAGGTTACCGATCCTGCGTGAACACGATCAGCCTGACCAGCGAGGGTCTTAATTCCTACCTGAAATCGAGAACAAGTAAGAACCAATATTGCAATCAAGATATTGCGGATTAAGAGGAAAGCTTTATTGAAAGAGGTGGGATCCTGAATAGGTGCGAAGTACAAGAGGCCTCTGCGACGCCCGAGCCTTGGCGAAGTTGCGACTATGGCTAACTTAATGTCTAAACAAAATCCGAGTCTAAAGGTTCTTATGGGGCGTTTAAGAGCGAAAAGGTGGGGTTTCGCCAGCCATGGAAGTGGTGACCGAATCCAACCCTAAAAGTCCTTTTCCCTCAAATACGGACTCTAAAAAGTGGCTAATTAAAATCCGCGAAAATTACATGGGCTGCCCAAAATAAAGGTGTCGCAAAGACCATATTATGCTATGGACGAATTCGTAAAGTATTGATCTTGAATATTTCGTCCAAGCCTTCTTTCTTCATTATGGTGGCCTCAAAGTTCAAATCTTCATCCGTGGCCTTCTCTTGGATCATCATATGCTTGTCGCCATCACCATGCATGGCCATGCTCCAATGCTTGTCCCTCTCTCATCCATGCTTGGTCCATCATTCCTAAGAGTAAGAAACATATCTGATTTAGGCAACATCATATTCTCATGTATGTAAGGAATAGTTCCAAGAAACGAAAGTACGATAGTTCGGTTGTTTGTACGAGATCTTGTGATGGGTCCTTGTATGTGTGTTCTTTGTAGGTACAACGGTTGTATCAATAGTAGGGATGTCCACATCATGCTCCCTTCTTGAATTGAAGTCGTCCTCGACGCAATCTCATCTTCCTCACCAAAGTAAGGCTTCAAATCTGCAATGTTAAATGTAGGACTAACCGTACCAAAGTCTGCAGGCAACTCAAGTTTATATGCATTATCATTGATTTTCTCTAACACCTTAAAGGGACCAACAACACGTGGCATTAACTTAGACTTGCGTAAATCAGGAAAGCGATCTTTACGCAAATGTAACCAAACAAGATCGCCAACATCAAACACAACATGCTTTCTCCCTTTATCCCCAACAAGTTTATACTTAGCATTCATGTGTTCAATGTTATCTTTAGTAGTCTTATGCAAGTTTAATATCATTTCAGCGTTGTGTAGCATCCAAATTATGTTGCAATCAAGAAGGTAAAGGCAATAAATCAATAGGTGCACGAGGAACAAAACCATACACAATCTCAAATGGGCACATCTTTGGTAGAATGCAAAGAACGATTATAAGCAAATTCTATATGAGGTAAACACTCTTCCCACAATTTTAAGTTCTTCTTTAAAACAGCCCGTAACATAGTAGACAAAGTTCTATTTACTACTTGGTTTGACCATCGGTTTGGGGATGACATGTAGTACTAAAGAGCAATTTAGTCCCCAACTTAGCCCATAAACATCTCCAAAAGTGGCTAAGAAATTTAGTATCACGATCGAGACAATAGTATTTGGCACACCATGCAAACGAACAATTTCACGAAGAACAAATCAGCAATATGCTGACATCATCCGCTTTTATGACAAGGAATAAAGTGTGCCATCTTAGAGAACCGATCCACAACAACAAAATACTATCCCTCATACGTGTTCGTGGCAATCCCAAAACAAAGTCCATAGAAATATCCTCCCAAGGAACACTAGGAACAGGAAGAGGCATATATAAACCATGTGGATTAAGCGAGACTTAGCTTTTTGACAAGTAGTGCAGCGTGCCACAAATCTCTCAACATCTCGACGACACGTGGCCAAAAGAAGTGTGCAAGAACATCCTCCGTCTTCTTGACACCAAAGTGTCCCATCAATCCTCCTCCATGCCTCCGTAATAACAAAAGACAACAGAGCTATCGAATGCATAGTTTGTTAGCACGGAACACAAATCCATCATTGAAGACGAACTTGTTCCAAGTTCTACCATCTCTACAATTCGCAACACATCTTTAAATTCAGCATCATGCACATATTGTTCTTTAATAGTTTCCAATCCAAATATTTTGAAGTCAAGTTGAGATAACAAAGCATAACGGCGTGACAAAGCATCAAGAATAATATTATCTTTACCCTTTTGTGTTTGATAACATAAGGAAAAGACTCAATAAATTCAACCCACTTTGCATGACGATTCAACTTAGCTTGACTGAATATGCTTCAAAGATTCATGATCAGAATGTATAACAAATTCTTTAGGCCATAGATAATGTTGCCAAGTTTCTAATGTCCGAACCAATGCATATAATTCTTTATCATAAGTAGAATAGTTCAGACTAGCCCCACTCAATTTCTCACTAAAATATGCAACAGGTTTTCCCTCTTGTAATAACACCTCTCCCAAACCAATTCCACTAGCATCACATTCAAGCTCAAAAGTCTTAGTAAAATCAGGAAGTTGGAGTAAGGGAGCATGTGTTAGCTTATCTTTCAATATGACGATGGCCTGTTGTTGTGCATCGCCCCACACAAAGGGCACATCCTACTTGGTAAGCTCATTCAGTGGCGCGGCAATTGATCCAAAGTCTTTGACAAAGCGCCTATAAAAACCAGCGAGGCCAAGAAAACTCCTTACTTGTGTGACCGTCTTGGGCTGCGGCCAATTCTCAATAGCTTCAATCTTGGCTGGATCCACTTCAATACCCTGTGATGTAACAACATAGCCAAGAAATGCAACTCGATTGGTGCAAAAGGTGCACTTCTCAAGGTTACCAAACAAACGTGCATCACGTAAAGCATTGAAAACAGCACGTAAATGGTCCAAATGTTCCTCTAAAGATTTGCTATAAATCAGAATATCATCAAAGTAGACTACCACAAAACGTCCAATGAAAGCACGTAAAACTTCGTTCATTAATCTCATGAAAGTGCTAGGTGCATTAGTTAACCCAAAGCGGCATTACTAACCACTCATATAAACCGAACTTAGTTTTAAATGCTGTTTTCCATTCATCTCCTAATTTCATACGAATCGGTGGTAACCACTACGCAAATCAACTTTAGAAAACATGGTAGAGCCACTCAATTCATCAAGCATGTCATCTAAACGTGGAATAGGATGACGATATCGAATAGTAATATTATTTATAGCTCTACAATCAGTACACATGCGAAGAACCATCTTTCTTAGGCACCAAAATAATAGGAACAAAGACAAGGGCTAAGGGACTCACGAATATGATCTCTGTCGAGTAGTTCTGAATTTGGCGTTGTATCTCCTTTGTCTCCTCTGGATTGGTTCTATATGGCGCGGTTGGGCAACGTGGCACCAGGAATTAGATCAATTTGATGCTCAATTCCTCTAATAGGAGGTAGTCCTGGTGGCAACTCGGTGAAATACGTCCACATATTCCTGCAAAAGGTTAGCAATGGGTGGCAAAGAAGGAGGCATATCCTCAAATGAAAACAAAACCTCTTTGAGACAATTGCATAACATTGAGTATTGTTTACATCTAGTTCACAATATCAATTTTATTTGCAAGCATACATGGACTCTTCAAACAATTTCAGTAGCATGTGTAGAATCAGATTTAGTGTTCTTTGGTGGTATAAAATCTGCAGCAACAATCGATTCTCACTTTTATTTTTCTCCTCGCTTTTAGCTCTACTAGCTCTAGCAAGATCATCTTTTAAAATCTGTTCGGAGTCATAGGTTTTAGACCAATTTTCTTTCCATCATGCATAAGAGAATAGTGGTTAGTTTTGCCATTATGAACAGATTCTCTATCAAATTGCCATGGTCTACCAAGTAACAAAGAACAAGCTTGCATAGGTACAACATCACAATCAACAAAATCGAATATGTACCAATAGTAAAATGCTGCAGCGTCGTTCTTGTTACCTTGATCTTCGAGAACTCTCAAACCATTGGATGTAGTATGAATGTGGGTTGTCTTGTTGGCGCAAGCTTCTCTACCATGTCAACACGGCGATTATTACAACTCCCTCCATCAATGATGATCCGTATAGCTCTTTCCTTGACAACACCACGTGTTTGGAAGGTTGTGGCGTTGATCTTGCTCATTTGCTCAATTGCACACTCAACACACGTTGTGTAATTAAACTCTTGTATTGATCAGACTTGACTCCCATTACCTCTCGCTCGTCATCATCATCGAATTGTCTCCATCTCGAGCGAAATAAGGGCTAGTGTATCTTCATCGAAGTCACCATGAATCGTATTCACCATCTTCTCGCACCATCATCACACGTTGTGTTGTGCATCTCTCAATATGACCAAAACCCCAGCACTTGCGGCATTGTATATCCTTAGTCTTACCCGTGGAAGCCATAGAAGATGCACTACGAAAGGAGCATTGGATGATGGTGGAGGAGCATTGGAAATCTTGTGGTGGCCTTGGATGTGGTAGTAGCCGGAGGCGAATCACGAGGAGGCGCTGATTGTCGGATGTCCAAGTGGATGTGCGACTGCAGAATAATTAGTCCTCCTCCATGGTGTTTGGCGATCCTGCACTTCACGCTCAGCTTTGCAAGCAAGATGAAACAAACAGTGATAGAATTATATTCCTTATAATCTAATATGTCTGAATGTCCTTGTTTAATCCACCAAAGAAACGTGCAAGCATTTGTTCATTAGATTCTACAAGACCACACCTAACCATCCCGTTGCAATTCGATAATACTCTTCTCTGAATTTTCCCTTGCTCTAAGCGTGTCGATTCTTTAGTAAATCACGTTGATAAGTGGGAGGAACAAAACGAACACGCATAGCAGTTTTAAAGCAGTCCAAGTACTAGGAATAGTAGTAGGATTTAGCGACAATACTCGGACCACCAAAGGGAAGCAAATTTAGTAAATTCACATGTAGCAAAGACTAACACGCATATTCTCGTGGATATTTTAAGCATGCAAAACGTTGTTCTACTTCCATCTCCCATGTAAGATATGCATCAGGATTATATTTACCTTCAAAAGATGGAATATTTAATTTAAGCTTTGCAACATGATCATCATCGATGCGTCGGGTGGGCGGCGTTGCGGTAGTAATGTCGGGACGACCAGCGGTACTGTGGAGGTTGTTCAACCTCCTCGTCAAACAGATAAATGCCGTCGTCGTAGTAGTACCCGCCCGTCCCCAATGTCGCAGCAGATGGCGGAAGTCCGAGCGTCGATCGCAGCGGGAGCCGGGTGCGGTGGCTGCATCGGTCCGAGCCGTGATCGAATGCGTCGTGCACCATGTGTGGGTGCTTGGGTGCGGGCAATCGGTTCAAGCTCCTTGAACCGAACGTCAAGCTTGGCGTTGAAGGATTTCGAGTCCATCGATCTTGTCCACGGCGTTGGTGAGCTTGGTGTCAAACTCCCTAGGCGCGTGTCCACGTCTTCGCTGGTGACCAGAGCGGAGAAGTGGGCATGTAGTTCTTCGTTCGTCATGGTGGCGGTTCATGAAGTATCTGTCATGGTTAGTCCTTAAAAAGCACGGTATATACTACGTGAATATGGTGGAAGGCACGTAATCCGTCAAGCAATATCTGAAGCTCTTACAAGTTCTTACCAAAAGCAGAAAAGGCGATGTGCAACCACGAGGATCGGTGGGTCCAGAGATTGAACCAAGCGATTACCAGAGTCGAAACACCGCACGTGGAGAGTACGTGGAGCTCGGGAAGGCTTAGCAAAGGGGTCAGCAATTATCAAAAGCAATGCAAAAGTTGAAAGAATGCTCAACGATCTTGTCTGGTCCTAGGCTAGACTGCAGTACTAGAGACGCGAGCCTAGATCACCAACGATGTCACGACGCGACACAACAAGCAATTGTATGATGATATAGCACCGAAAAGCGATCCGAGATGCAGAAAATCACTATGATGGCGAGTGTCTAGAATCGATCTCGGGGTCTAAAAAGAGTTAGCCCCAAAATTGTTTGAAATTTTTATTTTGCTCGAAGCCTAGCGCCAAAAAAATATCGCTATAACGGCCGATGGAGAAAAGTGATCCCCGGGGTCGAAAAATAGTATAGCCAGAAAATTTTTTCGGAGGCGGTTCCTTCTGGACTTACGACCGGACTCTTAGCTCGACACGGACTTGAGCTGAACACGGAAATAACAAAGAAGGAAAGTCAAAAGAAATAACGAGGAAACAGTAACTCTACTCGGACTCGTACCACGGCAGAAAAACTGATCGGATCTGTGTCGCGGTAGGAAGGCGGTGGCGGAATATGGTGGCAGGGTATATGGCGGCGGAATATGGTGGCAGGGTATATGGCGGCGGTGATCGGCGAGTGTGGTGGTGACTAGTATGATCAGAACTCGAAACTCTAAGGGACGAGACACTAAGACCAGCAACTCGACGCGACGATGTAGACACAAATTCAACAATGCAAAAACTGAAAAGATAATGCGAGGCGTAGATTGGTTATGGGATGGATCTAAACTCTAAGCGTTTTTGGCTTTTTCGTGGGTTATAGGTAAAACAGATCTAATCTACTTAAAACAGTAAAATCTCACCGAGCAACACGAAATCGATACCACTTGATAGGGCAAAGGTGTCCGATCTTTCGATGAGATGGCGATAATCGATTTGGTGGAGTTCGCTTGACGATCCGACTACACGTGCAGCACGAGCGCCAATGCAATCGCTAGGCCAATCTCACGGAGGTTACCGATCCTGCGTGAACACGATCGGCGACCGGTGAGGGTCTTAATTCCTACGAAATCGAGAACAAGTAAGAACCAATATTGCAATCAAGATATTGCGGATTAAGAGGAAAGCTTTATTGAAAGAGGTGGGATCCCGAATAGGTGCGAAGTACAAGAGGCCTCTGACGCCGAGCCTTGGCGAAGTTGCGACTATGGCTAACTTAATGTCTAAACAAAATCCGAGTCTAAAGGTTCGGCTATGGGGCGTATTTAAGGGAAAAGGTGGGGTTTCGCCAGCCATGGAAGTGGTGAATCCAACCCTAAAGTCCTTTTCCCTCAAATACGGACTCTAAAAAGTGGCTAATTAAAATCCTGAAAATTACATGGGCTGGCCCAAAATAAAGGTGTCAAGACACCATATTATGCTATGGACGAATTCGTAAAGTATTGATCTTGAATATTTCGTCCAAGCCTTCTTTCTTCATTATGGTGGCCTCAAAGTTCTGAAATCTTCATCCGTGGCCTTCTCTTGGATCATCATATGCTTGCTGCCATCACCATGCATGGCCATGCTCCAATGCTTGTCCCTCTCATCCATGCTTGGTCCATCATTCCTAAGAGTAAGAAACATATCTGATTTAGGCAGCATCATATTCTCATGTATGTAAGGAATAGTTCCAAGAAACGAAAGTACCTGATAGTTCAGTTGTTTGGCACGAGATCTTGTGATGGGTCCTTGTATGTGTGTTGCTGTAGGTACAACGGTTGTATCAATAGTAGGGATGTCCACATCACTTTTGGAGATGTTTATGGGCTAAGTTGGGGACTAAATTGCTCTTTAGTACTACATGTCATCCCCAAACTGATGGTCAAACTGAAGTAGTAAATAGAACTTTGTCTACTATGTTACGAGCTGTTTTAAAGAAGAACTTAAAATTGTGGGAAGAGTGTTTACCTCATATAGAATTTGCTTATAATCGTTCATTGCATTCTACCACAAAGATGTGCCCATTTGAGATTGTGTATGGTTTTGTTCCTCGTGCACCTATTGATTTATTGCCTTTACCTTCTTCGGTGCAACATAATTTGGATGCTACACAACGCGCTGAAATGATATTAAACTTGCATAAGACTACTAAAGATAACATTGAACACATGAATGCTAAGTATAAACTTGTTGGGAATAAAGGAGAAAGCATGTTGTGTTTGATGTTGGCGATCTTGTTTGGTTACATTTGCGTAAAGATCGTTTTTTCACGATTTGCAAGTCTAAGTTAATGCCACGTCTGCTGGTCCCTTTAAGGTGTTAGAAAATCAATGATAATGCATATAAACTTGAGTTGCTCGCAGACTTTGGTACAGTTAGTCCTACATTTAACATTGCATTTGAAGCCTTACTTTGGTGAGGAAGATGAGATTGCGTCGAGGCGACTTCAATTCAAGAAGGGAGCATGATGTGGACATCCCTACTATTGATACAACCATTGTACCTACAAGAACACACATACAAGGACCCATCACAAGATCTCGCCAAACAACTTAACTATCGGTACTTTCGTTTCTTGGAACTATTCCTCACATACATGAGAATATGATCTTGCCTAAATCAGATATATTTCTTACTCTTAGGAATGATGGACCAAGCATGGATGAGAGGACAAGCATTGGAGCATGGTCATGCATGGAGATGGCGACAAGCATGTGATGATCCAAGAGAAGGCCACGGATGAAGATTTCGAACTTTGAGGCCACCATAATGAAGAAAGAAGGCTTGGACGAAATATTCAAGATCTATACTTTACTTAATTCGTCCATAGCATAATATGGTGCTGCGACCTTTATTTTGGGCCAGCCCATGTAATTTTCATGGATTTTAATTAGCCACTTTTAGAGTCCGTATTTGAGGAAAATGACTTTTAGGGTTGGATTCGCCACCACTTCCATGGCTGGCGAAACCCCACCTTTTCGCCTCATATAGCCGAACCTCTAGACTCGGATTTTGTTTAGACATTGTTAGCCATAGTCGCAACTTCGCCAAGGCTCGGCGTCGCAGAGGCCTCTTGTACTTCGCACCTATTCAGAATCCCACCTCTTCAATAAAGCTTTCCTCTTAATCCGCAATATCTTGATTGCAATATTGGTTCTTACTTGTTCTCGATTTCAGGTAGGAATTAAGACCCTCGTTGGTCAGGCTGATCGTGTTCACGCAGGATCGGTAACCTCCAGGAGATTGGCCTAGCGATTGCATTGGCGCTCGTGCTCGCACGTGTAGTCGGATCGTCAAGCCCGAACTCCACCAAATCGAACATCGCCATCTCATCGAAAGATCGGACACCTTTGCCCCATCAGGACCGGTAGTACCGCTTGCGGTCCTGGAGCTTCAGCTGGAGCCGTCAGTGGGGAGCGGTAGTAAGGGGCGGTAGTACCGCTGACCGGTAGTACCGGGTCCGGATCCGGTAGTACCGCCGGAGACAGAGAGTATTTGGCTTCTGTTGGCGTCATTCTTTGGGCGGTGATAGTCTTGCTGGCGGTAGTATCGGTCACCAGGTCCGGTAGTACCGCTGGCGACAGAGAGCATTTGGCGATTTGTCTTCTTCCGCCTCCTCTTCCAAACCTCCGTCTTGTCGGGCTTGATGCTCCGGCCTTCCTCCCTTGCCTCCGTACTTGTCAATGGGAACCTATCATGCATATGTGACGGAGTATGAAGTAGCATACCATTCAATAGGGTAGGAAGGGGGCTCGCATAGAGGAACGGATTCACCTTTGGAGTCCATGACGACTTGGCGTAAGTTGGAGACCAAGATGTAGTAACGACCGTAGGTCTGCATCAGCTCCCCTTCAAAAGGGTCGTCCTCGACTCTACATGCTCATCACAAAGTAGAAGCGGTCGAGAGACCTTCTTGATCCTGGGGTTCACCATATAGTCGTCCTCGGGAAGATTGACTTGACGACACTTCAATGTTCCTTCACCTTCCTTGAAGCCTACAAAGCTCACAACAAAAGCAAAGCAACACTCAAAGCGTAGCCAATTCATGAAGGTTATTGCATGAGTCCTCAAGTAGAAGGAAGTCACCTTAGCTTGTAGAGATAGGTCGATGAAGGGTAGCCATAGGTAACTCTCTTCGGTTCTTCTTGTCAACATATTGTCCATAGAGGTTGACGTGTATGCACTTGTACCTTCACACAACAAAGACCAAGCAAAATATTTTCGTGCGTGATAGAGGAGCATGTCAAATGAGGCATGTCCATTCTTGTTCACAACACTATTAGTACAACGCATGTATAGCAAATGGGATGCATATGCAAGGTCAAAGTGCATGGAAATCGTTCGAACATCATCCAAATGTGGAAACACAAAAACTCCATATAACGTATTAGTGGGGCATTCAAAGCATTGGATCCAAATTTCAAACAACATCTTTGATGCAAGAATAGGAGAATTTGGCAAAAACACACGAGGAAGAATGTCCAAATCAACAACAATATGTGTGCAAACCAACCATTGGAAAGAGAAATTGGTTGACATGTTCGATGTCACACACAAATCATCGAAAGCAAATAGCATGGGAAAATGAGTATCCCAAACGGAAGAAAAAACAACATATTTGCAAACAAACCAAATGAAAAAGCAAGTGGTCCTTATGTTTGTTGCCACAACAAGACAAGATTCTTGGAAGCTCTCATGACAATACATGTTCTTAAAGGAATTGTGGTTGCACACAAAACATCGAGAAGGTAAATTGTTCAACATTTTTGTTGCAACACACAAAACATCATTATCTAGATGCGAAGAAACATGAATGTCACAAGGGGGGATAATACCAATAACATGCTTGCAATCAAACCATATGAAAGAGCAATTTGCCAACATGAAAGATGCAAAGCATGCAAAAGGTATCAGAGCTGGGTTCGATCTTGAACTCACTTGTGGGATGCTCTCTAGAGCTCTTTTTGTCAACTCGTGCTCAACCGAGGTTGACATTCTCGTGCGGGTACCTACACACATCATATGTAAAAGGAAGAACGTGTGTGCATGGTAGAGATACACATCATCCATCATGACGTATCTCTTCTTGTGCACATCACCATTAATGTCATTCAAGTATGAAATAGATGCATGGTGAGTATGCAAGTGGGGAACATGCTTATCATGGCCATCATCAAAGTCTCCAAAAATTGAGAAAGCTATGGGGGCCATCTCATTATAACGCATGTGGTTAACATTGTTTCAAGCATTCATCTGATGGCAAGCAACGGGAAAAATTGAATGACTAGCATGACAAAGCATGTCCATAGAAATTGGAGGATACACACAAGATGCATAGCATGGCATGTTTATGGCAATGATATCGCACTCAAACAATTCCACATGATCAATATTATGCAAAGGCAAATCATCACATGGGAAAGTGGATGAAGCATATGTAATGTCACAAGTATCATCCATAGCATGCGTATTCTCACAATTCATCATGTCCACTAGTGGGATCATGGCATCATCAACACCCTTATTGGTACCTTGGTCATACCTCTCATATGAAGTGGGTGTTGTGGAAGTAGTGGCCTCCTTGTGGACGACTTCATCTTCTTGATGTATCCATGGCGTAGCATCTACCATGTACATCTTCTCCATTCGAGGCATCATTGCTTCATAGCTTCGGGCGTCTTCCTCCATGGAACCTAGCATAACACAAGAGAACACACTAGAGGTAGAGGGTAAGTTGTTAGAAATCGAAATGGTCTCACTTGACCTATCAACTACCACTCTCAACTCACTAGGAGTATCACTCATGCCCTCCAAGTGGAAGCACTCAATCTCACATAAGGTGGACTCACTCATCTCACTCTTGTTCTCACTCAAGTGGGCTAAGTGGCTCTCATACTCACATGGGATTGGTACCACATCATCACTCAAGCATATGGGGGTAGGCTCGGTCTCCTCAACTCCTTGCGCCTCCTTTCGTGAAGGGAAAATCCCATGCTCACCATTCTTGACCTTGTCGCCTTCAAAGTTGGATGTCATAAGATGGGCATCATTGCTCTCCTCCATGGTCGAAGGGAAAATCCCATGCTCGACCGTCTTGTGGCCATCTCGTAGTAGTGGTGGAGGTAGGCTCATGCTATCCAACTTGGCAAAGTAGGCATCTACATTTTCCTCGTTCGCGAGGTCGTAGAAGTCAAGCGTAGGCGTTGAAGCTTGATGGCATGGACGAAGGCTTGCTCTTGGTGCCATTTTGGTGGTGGCACTAGTAGTAGAAGGTGCCCGATGAAGGTGTCGACGGAGGTCATTGGCGTGCCTTGCCGATGGTTGATGTTGGTGAAGCACTTGGTCATCCACATGATGCTCGCAACGGTGATCATTTGCCTTGGCACTCTTCTTGTGCTTGTGGTGCCTTCTTGAGCTTGCTTGAGCATTATGGTTGGTGCTCATCTTGAGTTCTTCGTCTTTATGGCGAAGATGCCTTTGACGATGTCTTGTATCCTCTTTATGGTGGCGATGCTCATGAGAGGATGTTTGTCGATGAAGAGTCTTGTTTCTTGGCGCCTCTTGATGCATATGATGTTTGGACGCCACTCTTGTTTGGATAGGAGTTGGAGCTTGGCGTCTTGGCGGTGATGAAGCTTGGCGCCTTGGAGATGGTAGAGCTTGACGCCTTGGAGGTGATGGAGCTTGGTGCCTTGGAGATGGTGGCGCTTGACGCCATCTAGGTGGTGGCACATGTCGCCTTGGAGGTGAATCATCGAAGTAAGTGGTGCCCTTTGGTGTGGCACGCTTGGCCTTGAAGGTCATGGAATCTTGATGATGCGCCTCCTCTTGCTTGGCGTAGTAGGCTTCCATCTCCACACGGTGGAGGAATTCTTCCTGGCTCATGGAGGAGCCATCAAAGTCGATGAAGTTCTCCGTGTCCTCCATGCTTGGCGAGGCATCATCGATGTCGCACTCGAAGTCGTCCATGCTTGGGGAGTAGTTGTTGGTGTAGTACTCCATATCACCCAAGCATGTGGAGCCATTGTCGGTGTAGTGCTCCATAGGCTCCATGCATGAGGAGCCATTGTCGACGTAGAGCTCCATGTCTTCCGTGCATGTGGAGTCGTCGTAGGTGTAGTGCTCCGGGTCCTCAAAGCATGCGGAGCCATTGTCGGTGTTGTGCTCCGTCATGTCCTCTATACTTGTGGAGTCGTAGTCATGGTGGCTCATCATGGATTCTTCATAGATATCATCCTCGGTTCCGGAGTCCCTAGACATGATGCACAAGACCAAGTGGTGTATATGGAAGTGGTAGTGGGAGTTAGGGATACAACGTCAAACCTTACTTTACCTTGGAAGATCGTATCGTACAAGTGGCCACACTTGAGAGCAATAAACCAAGCAAAGTGAAGTTCACGCGGAACACCAAAACCAACTACTAACCAAAAAACACACACACACAAGGCCTATGGTGGATAGGTATGGAAAGTGGTATCCGAAATCAAGATGTTGTAATGGCAAGTAAAGAACCACAATGATCACAAAGCAAAACAAGTTAATCCACAAGATAGGAAATATGTACAAGGAAACACACACGGTGGGAAAAATGGGACTTGTGCGACAGACAAAGTGAGCTAAGAACCAAATGATTACCTAGCGAAGACTATAAGCTTGTGTCACACAAGTACAAGGAGAGACGCTAGTTCGATTGCACAAAATTGGTGGGCTACAAGATATGCACAATAAGTACCACCTATATGATGTTCATCAAGCTTGCGCTTCCTATTCTTTGAGGCACATGTATATTTCTTTCTTTTTCTTTCTTTTTTTTTCTATTTTTTTTGTATCACTCTTTTTCTTTTTATTTCTTTTTCACTTGCCTCTTCCTTGTGCCAACAACTATACAAGATAACTATATGAGATAGTGCTCACAATGTTTGCTCGGAATTCTACAAGGTATCAAATGTGCATAGCCCAAGCAATCATAAGAGGAACTAGTCTTAATAGGTGTTTGTTGCTCGCAAAGATAGTGGGGTTCACAAAGGAATGCAAGTGGGGAGAAGTCGCGGAATGTTTATACCTTTCGTCGACGATCTTCACCCTTTATTGTTGGATTCCGCCTTGCTCACGGAATTTGGATGAAGTAGATAGCATGAACAACGTGGATTATGATGTAGAGCTCCTTCTCCTCTTCGAAACGAGCTAAAGAACACCAAAATCCGAGTTCGTATGCAAAAGTTATGCTCAAAACGGTGAGAGGCTGAAATCTGGAACTTGATGTTTTCTTTCTGTCTTGGGCGGTAGTACCGGATTTTGGTACCGCTGGGCGCTAGTACCGTAGATTTGGAGTGGTAGTACCGCTCGGGACAGAGAAAACCAGATCTGACGCGATTTCGCGAGTTTGGGGCGATTTGGGCGGAAAATCTTCAAGAAAAACACCAAATCGACGGGGGAAATCAAGGAATTAGGCTATGGGAACGCAAAGGAAGGTAGATCAACAAGTTTAGCAAGTAATCCACGGATCAAAACCTACCAAAACGCACTCAAATCACAGATCGATCCAAAACACGAATTGGGGCTATTTTTGGTGAAATTTTCGAATTTATGGGGAAAAGACCAAATCGATGAGAAATCCGTGGCAACCAAAAGCTCTGATACCAGATGATGGAGGGGTTAACCTCTTGGGTGCCCGATCTTCACGGATCTCGTGGTCAAATCGATGGGAAAGCGAGGGGAAAGGGATAAGGTAGGGCGAACACACCTCGCGAAGAACACGATGAACACGCAAAACTCACACGATACAAGGCCGATTGCTCCCGAGCGGCCACGGTCCGATAGAATCCTCGCAAGGAAAGATCGATCAACGTGCTCCCTCAAATCCACATCGGAGAGGAAGAACACCTTGAGGAGGGTCTTGACGACTTGGGGCGAGAAACAGAACCCAAGGCCTTGTTCAACGATGGATGCGTGATGCAAAGTCCAATCGAGGTTGGTGACGATAGTCGGTCCGCTTGGTAAAGGGGATGAGGCAAAACTAGAGATTCCACAATGGGGTTGTCTTTAGTCTATCATCTATGCCTAAGGGTTACATGAGGGTGGGGCTCTATTTATAGGCCAACCACAAAACAAGGGTAGTTTGGGGATAAAACTAGGGTTTGGTAAGTAAAGGGGATACATGGGTGGCCCAACTAGTCTTGTGAACGCCAGGAGCTGTAATCTGGGACTTGGGACCGGTAGTACCGCAGTCTGATACCGCTCGGGGACCGTAATACCGCTTGGTCTGGAGCTTCATTTGGAGCCGTCGGTGGGAGGCGGTAGTAAGCGGTAGTACTCTGACCCGGTAGTACCGCTTGAGTCTTGGAGCTTCATGGAGCCGTCGATGGGAGCGGTAGTAAGGGCGAGTATCACTGACCAGAGTAATGGGTCCGGATCCGTAGTACCGCATGGAGAGGCAGTATTTGGCTTGGCTGTTCTTGCGGTGGCAGTGATAGTCTGCCTAGCGGTAGTACCGGTCGCTAGGTCGGCACTGGCGACAGAGAGCATTTGGCGATCTGTCTTCTTCCGCCTCCTCTTCCAAGCCTCCGTCTTGTCGGGCTTGATGCTCCGGCCTTCCTCCCTTGCCTCCGTACTTGTCAATGGGAACCTATCATGCATATGTGACGGAGTATGAAGTAGCATACCATTCAATAGGGTAGGAAGGGGGCTCGCATAGAGGAACGGATTCACCTTTGGAGTCCATGATGACTTGGCGTAAGTTGGAGACCAAGATGTAGTAACGACCGTAGGTCGGGCTGCATCAAGGCCACTACTTCCACAACACCCACTTCATATGAGAGGTATGAACAAGGTAACAATAAGGGTGTTGATGATGCCATGATCCCACTAGTGGACATGATGAATTGTGAGGATATGCATGCTATGGATGATACTTGTGACATTACATATGCTTCACTCATATTCCCATGTGATGATTTGCCTTTGCATACTATTGATCATATGGAATTGTTTGCTTGCGATATCACTGCCATAAACATGCCATGCTATGCATCTTGTGTGTATCCTCCAATTGCTTTGGACTTGCCTTGTCATGCTAGTCATTCAAATTCTCCCGTTGCTTGCAATAAGATGAATGCTTGCTATTTCACTTGTTTTGCTTGCAACAATATTGATTATATGCGTTATAATGAGATGGCCCCCATAGCTTTCTCGATTTTTGGAGATTTTGATGATTGCCATGATAAGCATGTTCCCCACTTGCATACTCTCCATGCATCACTTTCATACTTGATTGACATTAATGGTGATGTGCACAAGAAGAGAATACGTCATGATGGATGATGTGTATCTCTACCATGCACACACGTTCTTCCTTTTACATATGATGTGTGTAGGTAACCGCACAAGAATGTCAACCTCGGTTGAGCACGAGTTGACAAAAAGAGCTCTTGAGAGCATACCACAAGTGAGTTCAAGATTGAACCCAGCTCTGATACCTTTTGCATGCTTTGCCTCTTTCATGTTGGCAAATTGCTATTTCATATGGTTTGATTGCAAGCATGTTAATGTTATTGTCTTCCCTTGTGACATTCATGTTTCTTCGCTTTTAGATAACGATGCTTTGTGTGTTGCAACAAAAATGTTGAACAATTTACCTTTCAGATGTTTTGTGTGCAACCACAATTCCTTTAAGAACATGTATTGTCATGAGAGCTTCCAAGAATCTCGTCTTGTTGTTGCAAAAAACATAAGGACCACTTGCTCTTTCATTTGGTTTGTTTGCAAACATAATACTTTTGTTTTGGATATGCTTCCTTCTGTGTTTTTGCCAAATCCTCCTATTCTTGCATCAAAGATGTTGTTTGAAATTTGGATCCAATGCTTTGAGTGCCCCACTACTATGTTATATGGAGTCTTTGAGTTTCCACATTTGGATGATGTTCAAACGATTTCCATGCACATTGGCCATGCATATGCATCCCATTTGCTATACTTGAGTTGTGCTAATCGTGTTGTGAACAAGAATGGACATGCCACAAATGACATGCTCCCCTATCACACACAAACATATGTTGCTTGGTCTTTGTTGTGTGAAGGTACAAGTGCATACATGTCAACTTCTATGGACAATATGTTGACAAGAAGAACCGAAGAGAGTTACCTATGGCTACCCTTCATCGAGCTATCTCTACAAGATAAGGTGACTTCCTTCCACTTGAGGACTCATGCTATAATCTTCATGAATTGGCTACGCTTTGAGTGTTGCTTTGCTTTTCTTGTGAGCTTTGTAGGCTTCAAGGAAGGTGAAGGAACATTGAAGTGTTGTCAAGTCAATCTTCCCGAGGACGACTATATGGTGAACCCCAGGATCAAGAAGGTCTCTCGACCGCTTCTACTTTGTGATGAGCATGTAGAGTCGAGGACGACTCTTTTTGAAGGGGGGGAGCTGATGTAGCCCGACCTACGGTCGTTACTACATCTTGGTCTCCAACTTAAGCCAAGTCGTCATGGGCTCCAAAGGTGAATCCGTTCCTCTATGCGAGCCCCCTTCCTACCCTATTGAATGGTATGCTACTTCATACTTCGTCACATATGCATGATAGGTTCACATTGACAAGTACGGAGGCAAGGGAGGAAGCCCGGAGCATCAAGCCCGACAAGACGGAGGCTTGGAATAGGAGGCGGAAGAAGACAGATTGCCAAATGATCTCAGAGCAGCGGTACTATCGACTGGCGACAGTACTACCGCTGGCAAGACTACCGCCACCAATGCATGACGCCAATGAAGCCAAACTCTCTGTCTCCCGGTACTACGGATCTGGACTCAAGATTACCGGTCAACAGATACCGTCCTCGCCACACAGACGGCTCGGTGACGCCCAGGACTGCAAGCGGTACTACCGGTCCCGGAGCGGCACTACCGGACCAAGCGGTACTACCGGTCCCAAGTCCCAGATTACCGCTCTGGCAAAGCTCACAAGGCACTAGTTGGGCCACAACCCATGTATCCCCCCTTTACTTACCTATTCGCCTCGTTTACCCCCAAACTACCCTTGTTTATGTGGTTGGCCTATAAATAGAACCTCCACCCCTCATGTATCCCGGAGGCATAGATGATAGACTAAAGACAACCCCCATTGTGGAATCTCTAGTTTTGCCTCATCCCCTTTACCAAGGGGACCGACTATCGTCACCAACCTCGATTGGACTTTGCATCACGCATCCATCATTGAACAAGGCCTTGGAGTTCGATGTCTCGTCTCCAAGTTGTCAGGACCCTCCCCAAGGTGTTCTTCCCTCTTCGATGTGGATTTGAGGGAGCACGTTGACCGATCTTTCCTTGCGAGGATTCTATCGGACCGGTGGCCGCCGTTCGGGAGCAATCGGCCTTGTATCGTGTGAGTTTTGCGTGTGTTCATCGTGTTCTTCGCGAGGTGTGTGTTCGCTTCCGCTACCTTCTCCCTTTCCCCTCGCTTTCCCATCGATTTGACCACGAGATCCGTGAAGATCGGGCACCCAAGAGGTTAACCCCTCCATCATATTTTCCCCATAAATTCGAAAATTCCACCAAAAATAGCCCCAATTCGTGTTTTGGATCGATCTATGATTGGAGTGCGTTTTGGTAGTTTTTATCCATGAATTACTTGCTAAACTTGTTGATCTACCTTCCTTTGTGTTCCCATAGCCTAATTCCTTGATTTCCCCCGTCGATTTGGTGTTTTCTTGAAGATTTTCCGCCCAAATCGCCCCAAAATCGCGAAAACGCGTCAGATCTAGGCTTCTCTGTCTCCAGCGGTACTACCGCTCACAAAATCCGGTACTACCGCCAACCGGTACTACCGCTCCAAAACCCGGTACTACCGCCCAGTACAGAAAGAAAACAGCAGGTTCCAGATTTCAGCCTCTCACCGTTTTGAGCATAACTTTTGCATTCGAACTCGGATTTTGGTGTTCTTTAGCTCGTTTCGAAGAGGAGAAGGAGCTCTACATCATCATCCACGTTGTTCATGCTATCTACTCCATCCAAATTCTGTGAGAAAGGCGGAATCCAATAATAAAGGGTGAAGATCGTCGACGAAAGGTATAAACATTCCGCGACTTCTCCCCACTTGCATTCCTTGGTGAACCCCACTATCTTTGCGAGCAACAAACACCTATTGAGACTAGTTCCTCTTATGATTGCTTGGGCTATGCACATTTGATACCTTGTAGAATTCTGAGCGAACATTGTGAGCGCTATCTCATATAGTTATCTTGTATAGTTGTTGGCACAAGGAAGAGGCAAGTGAAAAAGAAAAAGAAAGAAAGAAAAAGAAAAATAAAAAAATAGAAAAAAAAGAAAAAGAAAAAAAAGAGATATACATGTGCCTCATAGAATAGGAAGCGCAAGCTCGATGAACATCATATAGGTGGTACTTATTGTGCATATCTTGTAGCCCACCAATTTTGTGCAATCGAACTAGCGTCTCTCCTTGTACTTGTGTGACACGAGCTTATAGTCTTCGCTAGGTAATCATTTGGTTCTTAGCTCACTTTCTCCATCGCACAAGTCCCATTTATCCTACCGTGTGTGTTTCCTTGTACATATTTCCTATCTTGTGGATTGACTTGTTTTGCTTTGTGATCATTGTGGTTCTTTACTTGCCATTACAACATCTTGATTTCGGATTGGTTCTTGACATGCCATTTTCCATACCTATCCACCATAGGCCTTGTGTGTGTGTGTGTTTTTTTGTTGGTAGTTGGTTTTGGTGTTCCGCGTGAACTTCACTTTGCTTGGTTTATTGCTCTCAAGTGTGGCCACTTGCACGATACGTTCTTCCAAGGTAAAGTAAGGTTCGACGTTGTATCCCTAACACCCTCTACCACTTCCATATACACCGCTTGGTCTTGTGCATCATGTCTAGGGACTCTGGAACCGAGGATGATTTCTATGAAGAATCCACAATGAGCCACCATGCCTATGTCTCCACAAGCATGGATTACATGATGGAGCACTACACCAACATTGGCTCCACATGCTTGGGTGACATGGAGTGCTACAAGAACAACGACTCCCCAAGCATGGGCGACTTCAAGAACGACACCGAGAAGCTCCTCAAGTCGCACCGGCCAAGATGGAGCCTACACCTCGAGTGCGCCAAGGTCCACCATGAAATGGACAAGTTCGAGAGCGACCTCCACAACTTCAAGAAGGAATGGACAACGACTTCGACAAAACAATGAGCAGGGTCGCCAAGATTAACGATGCTTTGCACTCATTACAACAACTCACCAAGAAGAGTGCCAAGGACAAGGGTCATCGTCGCGAGCATCATGCTGATGACCAAGTGCGCCACCTACACCAACCATCGGCAAGGCACGCCAATGACCTCCATCGACACCGTCACAAGGCACCTTCAACTACTAGTGCCACCACCAAAATGGCACCAAGAGCAAGCCTTCGTCCACGCCATCAAGCTTCAACGACTACGCTTGCATTCGAAGACCTCATGAACGAGGAAAATGAAGACCTCTACTTCGCCAAGTTGGATAGCATGAGCCTACCTCCACCACTACTACGAGATGGCCACAAGACGGTCGAGCATGGGATTTTCCCTTCGACCATGGAGGAGAGCGATGATGCCCATCTTATGGCATCCAACTTTGGTGGCGACAAGGTCAAGAATGGTGAGCATGGGATTTTCCCTTCACCAAAGGAGGCGCAAGGAGTTGAGGAAACCGAGCCTACCCCCATATGCTTGAGTGATGATGTGGTACCAATCCCATGTGAGTATGAGAGCCACTTAGCCCACTTGAGTGAGAACAAGAGTGACATGAGTGACTCCACCTTATGTGAGATTGAGTGCTTCCACTTGGAGGGCATGAGCGATACTCCTAGTGAGTTGAGAGTGGTAGTTGATAGGTCAAGTGAGACCATTTCGAATTCTAACAACTTACCCTCTACCTCTAGTGTGTTCTCTTGTGTTGTGCTAGGTTCCATGGATGAAGACGCGCGAAGCCATGAAGCAATGATGCCTAAATTGGAAAAGATGTACATGGTGCACGAAGATGATGCTACGCCATGGCTACATCAAGAAAAAAAAGTCGTCCACAAGGAGGCCACTACTTCCATAACACCCACTTCATATGAGAGGTATGAACAAGGTAACAATAAGGGTGTTGATGATGCCATGATCCCACTAGTGGACATGATGAATTGTGAGGATATGCATGCTATGGATGATACTTGTGACATTACATATGCTTCATCCACTTTCCCATGTGATGATTTGCCTTTGCATAATATTGATCATGTGGAATTGTTTGATTGCGATATCATTGCCATAAACATGCCATGCTATGCATCTTGTGTGTGTCCTCCAATTGCTTTGGACTTGCCTTGTCATGCTAGTCATTCAATTTCTCCCGTTGCTTGCGATAAGATGAATGCTTGCTATTTCACTTGTTTTGCTTGCAACAATATTGATTATATGTGTTATAATGAGATGGCCCCCATAGCTTTCTCAATTTTTGGAGACTTTAATGATTGCCATGATAATCATGTTCCCCACTTGCATACTCACCATGCATCTATTTCATACTTGAATGACATTAATGGTGATGTGCACAAGAAGAGATACGTCATGATGGATGATGTGTATCTCTATCATGCACACACATTCTTCCTTTTACATGTGTGTAGGTGCCCGCACGAGAATGTCAACCTCGGTTGAGCACGAGTTGACAAAAAGAGCTCTAGAGAGCATCCCACAAGTGAGTTCAAGATCGAACCCAGCTGTGATACCTTTTGCATGCTTTGCATCTTTCATGTTGGCAAATTGCTCTTTCCTATGGTTTGATTGCAAGCATGTTAATGGTATTATCTTCCCTTGTGACATTCATGTTTCTTCGCTTTTAGATAATGATGCTTTGTCTGTTGCAACAAAAATGTTGAACATTTTCTCTTTCCGATGTTTTGTGTGCAACCACAATTCCTTTAAGAGCATGTATTGTCATGAGAGCTTCCAAGAATCTCGTCTTGTTGTTGCAACAAACATAAGGACCAGTTGCTCTTCCATTTGGTTTGTTTGCAAATGTGTTGTTTTTGCTTCCGCTTGGGATACTCATTTTCCCATGATACTTTCTTTTGATGATTTGTGTGTGACATCCAACATGTCGAACAATTTCTCTTTCCAATGGTTGGTTTGCACACATAATGATGTTGCTTTGGACATTCTTCCTTGCGTGTTTTTGCCGAATTCTCCTATTATCGCATCAAGGACGTTGATCAAAATTCTAGTCAATTGCCTTGAGTGCCACACTAAAACATTGTATGGAGTTTTTGAGTTCCCACATTTGGATGATGTTCAAACGATTTCCATGCACTTTGACCTTGCATATGCATTCCATTTGCTATACATGCATTATACTAATCGTGTTGTGAACATGAATGGACATGCCACAAATGACATGCTCCTCTATCACACACAAACATATGTTGTGTTATGGGGTAACCCCTTGGGGTGGCCCGATCTTTCACGAATCTCCGCGGGATCGAGGGTAAAGCGGTGGGAGAGGAAGAGGGAACGAAATCCACGAACGCACGCACGCAAAGACCCCGATGAACTCACAAACACAAACACGGTACACGCCGATCCCTCACGCCGGTGGCAACCGGTCCAACATAATCCCTAGGATCGGTGTTGGGCGAAGCTCTCTCTCCACGCCAACAACGGGGGACGAGGTGCTTGGTGAGATCTTGACGACTTGGGGCGAGAAACCGAGAACCCAAGGCCTTGTACAACTTGAACGCACTAGGCAAGATCCAAGAGGAGGGTGGACAATAGGTGCTCCTTGGTAGGAGCATGAGACCAATAGATTGAAGATCCTCAAAGGGGTGTCTTAATCTATCATTATCCAAGTCTAGGGTTTACATATGAGGGGTGGGGCTATATATAGGCCAACCACATAAACAGGGGTAGTTCTGGAATAAAACTGGAAGTTTGGGCGAAATTGGGGGTTACATGGGCCAGGCCCAAAAGGCTTTAACATGCCTGGCGTCGGTCGGTCCGGAGACTCCGGTCTGGGCCGGAGACTCCGGTCAATCTCCGGACCCGTCTCCGGAGGGGGCATCAGACTGTCCTGGGCTTGAGTCTCCGGTCTGGACCGGAGGAAGGTCCGAAGACTCGGTAGGGGACCGAGACTCGGTCTACACCGAGACTCCGGCAGTGAGCTCCAATGACTTCTTCTCCTGGCCCTGCTTCCTTGGTGGCTTGGTGTGGCTGTGTTGCTTCATATCTGAGGATACACAACGTAGATGCATGAAGTAGCAAGCCATCCAAAGGTAGGCCAAAATCACATGAGGAAAGGAGCGAGTTAACCTTGGCTTGTAGGAGCTTGGCACGGGCGCGAGTCATTGGTCCACTTTGGGGACTAGGTGTTGTAGATGGAGGTGCGTCCATAGGACGGGCTGCATCAGCTCCCCCCCCCTTGGGAAAGAGTCGTCCTCGACTCTTCAACCTTCTCAACTTCATCTTCGCCATGGTAGGGTGATAGGTCCTTGACATTGAATGTCGGGCTCACAAGATACTTGGATGTTGGGATATCTATGATGTAGGCGTTGTTGTTGATCCTCTTGAGCACTTTGAACGGTCCATCACCTCTTGGCTTTAGTTTGGAGTCGCGGTCCTTGGGGAAGCGGTCTTTACTCAAGTGTATCCATACAAGGTCGCCTTCTTCGAAGATCATCTCTTTCTTGTTCTTGTTTAGCTTTGATGCTTGGCGAAGGACTTGTTTCTCGATCGTAGCTCTTGTGTCTTCATGGAGTTTCTTCATTGTTTGGGCACGCTTGACCACGTCCATATTGGCACGTTCATGAAGAGGTAGAGGAAGGATATCGAGCGCGGTGAGGGGCTCGAAGCCATAGACGATCATGAACGGGCTCCTCATGGTGGTGGAGTGCTTGGCGCGGTTGTAGGCGAACTCGGCATGTGGAATACATTCCTCCCAGTCTTTAAGGTTTTTCTTTATCAACACCCGGAGGAGTGTGCCAAGACTTCGATTGACGACCTCGGTTTGTCCATCGGTTTGAGGATGCGAGGCGGACGAGAAGAGGAGCTTGATGTAGAGCTTGGCCATGAGAGTCTTCCAGAAGTAGCTCATGAATTTTACGTCGCGGTCGGAGACGATTGTTCTTGGTACACCGTGTAGCCGAATTATTTCCCTGAAAAACAAATTTGCTACATGTGAAGCATCATCAGTCTTATGGCACGGAATGAAATGTGCCATTTTTGAAAAGCGATCCACTACTACAAATATAGAATCATGACCATGTTTAGATCTAGGCAAGCCTAACACAAAGTCCATGCTAATGTCCGACCAAGGTGCATGAGGAATAGGCAATGGCATATAAAGACCAAAGGGGTTAGACTTAGACTTAGCTTGGATACATGTAGTGCATCGTTGGACGTGGCGCTCCACGTCGTGCTTCATCTTTGGCCAAAAGTAGTGAGTAGAGAGCATGTCATAGGTCTTGTCACGGCCAAAGTGACCCATAAGGCCTCCACCATGGGACTCTTGAAGAAGCAAAAGTTGGAGAGACGATTTCGGAATGCAAAGTTTGTTTTGTTTGAAAAGAAAACCCTTATGCAAATAGAAATCATCAATCCCTTTGTCTATTGAGCATTTTGCAAAAATTGGTCCAAAGAAAAGGTCGGATGCGTACAAAGATTTGATGTCATTAAGACCTAAGACATTTACTTCGAGTCGTGTAAGAAGGCTTGTGTTTCTGCGAGACAAGGCGTCCGCTACCACATTTTCTTTGCCCTTCTTGTATTTGACAATGTAAGGAAATGACTCCATGAACTCAACCCATTTTGCGTGCCTTTTACTCAAGTTGGCTTGGCCCTTAAGATACTTCAACGACTCATGGTCGGACTGGATGATAAATTCTTTGGGCCAAAGATAGTGTTGCCACACTTGAAGGACTCGAACCAAGGCAAAAAGTTCTTTGTCATAAATGGGATAGTTGAGGCATGTGCCATCAAGAGTCTCACTATGGTAAGTAATAGGACGCCCATTTTGCATAAGGACGCCACCAATGCCCATACCACCAGCGTCACATTCAATCTCAAAGGTTTTTGTGAAATCCGGTAATGCAAGAAGTGGTGCTTCGGTGAGCCTCGTTTTGAGCTCATCAAAAGCATTTTCTTGTGCTTTTCCCCAAACGAACGTGACATTTTTTGTTATGGGGTAACCCTGGGGTTGGCCCGATCTTACACGAATTCCACGAGAAACGAGGGGGAAAAGAGGTGGTCGGGGATGAAATCGAGGAAGGTGATGAAAACCACGAACACACACACACACCAAAACACGATACACACCTACTCCTCACGCCGGTGACAACCGGTCCAACATAATCCCTAGGATCGGTGATGGGCGAAGCTCGCTCTCCACGCCAACAACGGGGGATGAGGTTCTTGGTGAGACCTTGACGACTTGGGGGCGAGAAACCGAGAACCCAAGGCCTTGTACAACTTGAACGCACTAGGCAAGATCCAAGAGGGGGTGGATAATCCGGTGCTCCTTGGTAGGAGCACGAGACCAATAGATATAAGTTCATCAAAGGGTTTCCTTAATATCTATTATTATCCAAGTCTAGGGTTTACATATGAGGGGTGGGGCTATATATAGGCCAACCACATAAACAGGGGTAGTTTTGGAATAAAACTGGAAGTTTGGGCGAAATTGGGGGTTACATGGGCTAGGCCCAAAAGGCTTTAACATGCATGGCGTCGGTCGGTCCGGAGACTCCGGTCTGGGGTCCGGAGACTCCGATCTGGGCCGGAGACTCCGGTCAATCTCGGACCTGCCTGGAGGGGCATCGATCGTCTGGCTTGAGTCTCGGTCCGGACCGGAGGAAGGTCCAAGACTCGGTAGGGGACCGGAGACTCGGTCTACCGGAGACTCACAGTGTAGCTCCGCAGCTTCTTCTCCTGCCCCGCTTCCTTGGTGGCTTGGTGTGGTGGTGTTGCTTCATATCGAGGATACACAACGTAGATGCATGAAGTAGCAAGCCATCCAAAGGTAGGCCCAAATCACATGAGGAAAGGAGCGAGTTAACCTTGGCCTGAGGAGCTTGGCACGGCGCGAGTCATTGGTCCACTTGGGGACTAGGTGTTGTAGATGGAGGTGCGTCCAGGACGGCTGCATCGCCCTTGGGAAAGAGTCGTCCTCGACTCTTCAACCTTCTCAACTTCATCTTCGCCATGGTAGGGTGATAGGTCCTTGACATTGAATGTCGGGTTCACAAGATACTTGGATGTTGGGATATCTATGATGTAGGCGTTGTTGTTGATCCTCTTGAGCACTTTGAACGGTCCATCACCTCTTGGCTTTACTTTGGAGTCGCTGTCCTTGGGGAAGCGGTCTTTACTCAAGTGTATCCATACAAGGTCGCCTTCTTCGAAGATCATCTCTTTCTTGTTCTTGTTTAGCTTTGATGCTTGGCGAAGGACTTGTTTCTCGATCGTAGCTCTTGTGTCTTCATGGAGTTTCTTCATTGTTTTGGCACGCTTGACCACGTCCATATTTGCACGTTCATGAAGAGGTAGAGGAAGGATATCGAGCGCGGTGAGGGGCTCGAAGCCATAGACGATCATGAACGGGCTCCTCATGGTGGTGGAGTGCTTGGCGCGGTTCTAGGCGAACTCGGCATGTGGAATACATTCCTCCCAGTCTTTAAGGTTTTTCTTTATCAACACCCGGAGGAGTGTGCCAAGACTTCGATTGACGACCTCGGTTTGTCCATCGGTTTGAGGATGCGAGGCGGACGAGAAGAGGAGCTTGATGCCGAGCTTGGCCATGAGAGTCTTCCAGAAGTAGCTCATGAATTTTACGTCGCGATCGGAGACAATTGTTCTTGGTACACCGTGTAGCCGAATTATTTCCCTGAAAAACAAATTTGCTACATGTGAAGCATCATCGGTCTTATGGCACGGAATGAAATGTGCCATTTTTGAAAAGCGATCCACTACTACAAATATAGAATCATGACCATGTTTAGATCTAGGTAAGCCTAACACAAAGTCCATGCTAATGTCCGACCAAGGTGCATGAGGAATAGGCAATGGCATATAAAGACCAAAGGGGTTGGACTTAGACTTAGCTTGGATACATGTAATGCATCGTTGGACGTGGCGCTCCACGTCGCGCTTCATCTTTGGCCAAAAGTAGTGAGTGGAGAGCATGTCATAGGTCTTGTCACGGCCAAAGTGACCCATAAGGCCTCCACCATGGGACTCTTGAAGAAGAAAAAGTTGGAGAGACGATTCGGAATGCAAAGTTTGTTTTGTTTGAAAAGAAAACCCTTATGCAAATAGAAATCATCAATCCCTTTGTCTATTGAGCATTTTGCAAAAATTGGTCCAAAGAAAAGGTCGGATGCGTACAAAGATTTGATGTCATCAAGACCCAAGACATTTACTTCGAGTCGTGTAAGAAGGCTTGTGTTTTTGCGAGACAAGGCGTCCGCTACCACATTTTCTTTGCCCTTATTGTATTTGACAATGTAAGGAAACGAGTCCATGAACTCAACCCATTTTGCGTGCCTTTTACTCAAGTTGGCTTGGCCCTTAAGATACTTCAACGACTCATGGTCGGAATGGATGATAAGTTCTTTGGGCCAAAGATAGTGTTGCCACACTTGAAGGACTCGAACCAAGGCAAAAAGTTCTTTGTCATAAATGGGATAGTTGAGGCGTGCGCCATCAAGTTTCTTACTATGGTAAGCAATAGGACGCCCATTTTGCATAAGGACGCCACCAATGCCCATACCACTAGCGTCACTTTCAATCTCAAAGGTTTTTGTGAAATCCGATAATGCAAGAAGTGGTGCTTCGGTGAGCCTCTTTTTGAGCTCATTAAAAGCCTTTTGTTGTGCTTTTCCCCAAACGAACGTGACATTTTTCTTGGTCAATTCGTTGAGGGGGCAAGCAATGGTAGAAAAGTCTTTCACAAAGCGACGGTAAAAGCCAGCTAACCCATGAAAACTTCAAAGTTCACTAACATTTGTAGGGATGGGCCAATCTCGTATGTCCTTGACTTTTGAGACATCAACTTCAATGCCATTGGAAGACACAACAAAACCAAGGAAAATCAGCTTGTCTTTTGCAAAAGTGCACTTTGGGAGATTAGCGTAAAGCTTTTCATGACGAAGGATTTGAAGGACCTCCTTAACATGAGTAACATGCTCCTCTAGTGACTTGCTATAGACAAGGATGTCATCAAAGTAAACAACTATACTCTTCCCAATGAGAGATCGCAAAATATGGTTCATGAGGTGCATGAAGGTAGATGGAGCATTTGATAATCCAAAAGGCATAACCAACCATTCATAGAGACCAAGATTGGTCTTGAAGGCGGTTTTCCACTCATCACCTTCAGCCATGCGAATTTGATGGTAACCACTACGAAGATCAATTTTCGAAAATATAGTGGCTCCACATAACTCATCAAGCATGTCATCAAGACGCGGTATAGGATGTCGATAACGCACGGTGATAGCATTGATTGGACGGCAGTCCATGCATAACCGCAACGTATCATCCGTTTTTGGAACTAGAATCACGGGGACCGCGCTTGGGCTAGTGCTTACTTGGATCAAACCTTTGGAGACGAGTTGGTTGATTTGTCGTTCTATCTCCTTCGTCTCTTCCGGGTTCGTGCGATATGCGGCGCGGTTTGGGAGTGGTGCCGGGGTATGAGGTCGATGCTCGATTCCACGAAGAGGAGGTAGTCCATGAGGAAGCTCTTCGGGAAATACATCTTGGAATTCCTGCAAAACAGCCATCAAAGAAGGAGGAACATTTGTCAAGTCATTAGTTCCTTGCGCTAGTCCCTTGCATACAAGGACATAGTGCAAAATGGATGGGTTGTTCCGCACTTCTCTCATCTCACTTTTGGTGGCAAGAAGAACACTCTTAGTTTTTCCACTCGAGTTTGGCTTGTGGCACTCACTCACTATAGTGTGGTTCTCTCGCTCACCACTCTTCTCACAAGATGGTTTTGTGTATTGCGCCCTCGCTAAAGCCTTTGCATTGTCCGCAATTATTTGGCTAGGAGTCATTGGTTGCAACACACAAGTTTTGTCAAGCCATTTGAAGGTGTAAGTGTTTGAGTGAACATTATGCAAAGCACGCTTGTCAAATTGCCACGGCCTGCCTAAAAGCATATGGCAGACCTCATTGGGACCACGTCACATTCCATCGTGTCCTTGTATGGTCCAATGGAGAACGCTACCGAGACGGTGTGCTTGATCTTGACGGATCCTTGGTCACTTAGCCATTGGATATGGTAGGGGTGTTTATGCGGATGGAGGGTGAGGTTGAGTTTCTCACACAATTCCGTGCTTGCAAGATTGTGGCAACTCCCTCCATCGATGACAACTTTGATGGACCTCCCATTGATACCGACACGAATTTGGAAGATGTTTGATCGTTGGTCTTCATTCTCATTGGCTTGAGTAGTTAAGACCCTTGTGACCACAAGCGATGGACTTGCGTCATGCTCACACATGAGTAGCTCTTGGTCCTCTTCCAAATGTTGCCTTGCCATGGCTTCCTTGACCCTTGCATCAAACTCTTCTTCACTCAAGTATTCTTCATCGCCGTTGTCATGGATGAACAAAACTTTCTTGTTCCCACATGCGGCCGACTTGTGTCCTTTGCCTCCACACTTGTAGCACTCACCATTGAATGGTTGTTCATCTCTTGTGAACTTGCCACTTGGGGGCGGTTTTCCTTGAGGAAGTGTTGGCTTGAAGGGAAGCTTGGTGGAATTTGAGGAGCTTCCACTTGGTGTTGTTGAAGTAGTGGTTGGAGCTTGCTTGTATGTGAAGTATGTCTTTGGCTTGTTGTACTTGATGTCCTCTTGCACTTGACGTTCGGCCTTTGATGCAATGTGCACAAGCTCAACCATGTTGTTGTACCTTTGGAACTCGGTGATGCGCTTGATAGGATAGTTCAAGCCATTGAGGAAACGTGCCATTGTTTGCTCATCACGCTCTTCAATGTTGGCACGGATCATGTTGAGCTCCATTTGCTTGAAGTACTCTTCCACGGTCTTTGTTCCTTGACTAAGCGTTTGAAGCTTGTTGAAGAGGTCACGCGTGTAGTGTGAAGGAACAAAGCGGGATCTCATATGAGCCTTCATATCTTGCCAAGTTGAGATTGGAGGCTCTTCTTTTGATTCACGAGTGAGTTGGACTTGTTCCCACCAAAGGTTGGCATATTCATCAAACTCGAGGGATGCCATGGCCATCATCTTCTCATTGCTAAAGTTGTGCATGCGGAAGATCTTATCAACCTTGAGTTCCCATGAGAGGTATTGTTATGGGGTAGCCCTGGGGTTGGCCCGATCTTTCACGAATTCCACGAGAAACGAGGGGGAAAGAGGTTGTCGGGTATGAAATCGGGGGAAGGCGATGAAAACCACGAACACACACACACACCAAAACACGATACACGCCTACTCCTCACGCCGGTGGCAACCAGTCCAACATAATCCCTAGGATCGGTGTTGGGCGAAGCTCGCTCTCCACGCCAACAACGGGGGATGAGGTGCTTGGTGAGACCTTGACGACTTGGGGGCGAGAAACCGAGAACCCAAGGCCTTGTACAACTTGAACGCACTAGGCAAGATCCAAGAGGGGGGTGGATAATCCGGTGCTCCTTGTTAGGAGCATGAGACCAATAGATATAAGTCCTCAAAGGGTTTCCTTAATATCTATTATTATCCAAGTCTGCCGTTTACAATAGAGGGTGGGGGCTATATATAGTCCAGCCACAAAACAGGGGTAGTTTTGGAATGAAAAGGTAAATTATAGGTGGGGTTACAAGGCATAGGGCCGAACTGAGGCGATCAGGGTCTGGCAGGACCGGTAGTACCGGTCCGGAAATCGGTAGTACCGGTGGTAACCGGTAGTACCGCTTCCGGAGCGGTAGTACCGCTTGAGGGCCTGGAGCTTCCGTCGGAGGCGCCTGTGGCGAGCGGTAGGAGGGGCGGTAGTACCGGTTGCTGGACCGGTAGTATTGCTTGCGTCTGGGCGTGGAGTGGTGCTTCCTGTGGCGAGCGGTAGGAGGAGGCGGTAGGACCGCTTGGAGCAGTAGTACCGGTCGTCCCAACCGGTACTACCGCTTGCGTCTGGCATCGGTGGCTTCTTGCACTGATGATGCATGAGTTTGCGTGTGAAGTAGCAAGCCATCCAAGGTGTGTCAAGTCACACAAGGAGAGGAGCGAGTTCACCTTAGTTTGAAGGAGTTTGGCTCAAGCGCGAGTCATGGGTCCACTTGGGTAGCTCGTGGGAGTAGATGTAGTAGTCGTGGGGCCGCATCAGCCCCCTTGGGAAAGAGTCGTCCTCGACTCTTCAACCGTCACAACTTCCTCTTCGCCATGGTAGGGTGAGAGGTCCTTGACATTGAATGTCGAGCTCACAAGATACTTCGATGTTGGTATATCGATCACATAGGCGTTGTTGTTGATCCTCTTTAGCACCTTGAATGGTCCATCGCCTCGTTGCTTTAGCTTGGAGTCGCGTTCCTTGGGGAAGCGGTCTTTACTCAAGTGTATCCATACAAGGTCGCCCTCATCAAAGATCATCTCTTTCTTGGTCTTGTATTGCCTTGATGCTTGGCGAAGGACTTGTTGCTCGATAGTAGCTCGTGTGTCTTCATGGAGTTTCATCATTGCTTGGGCACGCTTGACAACGTCCATATTGGCACGTTCATGAAGTGGAAGTGGAAGGATATCGAGCGCGGTGAGGGGCTCGAAGCCATAGACGATCATGAACGGGCTCCTCATGGTGGTGGAGTGCTTGGCGCGGTTGTAGGCGAACTCGGCGTGTGGAATACATTCCTCACAGTCTTTAAGGTTCTTCTTTATCAACACCCGGAGAAGTGTGCCCAGACTTCGATTGACGACCTCGGTTTGTCCATCGGTTTGAGGATGCGAGGCGGACGAGAAGAGAAGCTTGATGCCGAGCTTGGCCATGAGGGTATTCCAGAAGTAGCTCATGAATTTTACGTCGCGGTAGGAGACGATTGTTCTTGGCACGCCGTGTAGCCGAATTATTTCCCTGAAAAACAAATTTGCTACATGTGAAGCATCATCGGTCTTATGGCACAGAATGAAATGTGCCATTTTTGAAAAGCGATCCACGACTACAAATATGGAATCATGACCATGTTTCGATCTAGGCAAGCCTAACACAAAGTCCATGCTAATGTCCGACCAAGGTGCTGATGTGGACATCCCTACTATTGATACAACTGTTGTACCTACAGCAACACACATACAAGGACCCATCACAAGATCTCGTGCCAAACAACTGAACTATCAGGTACTTTCGTTTCTTGGAACTATTCCTTACATACATGAGAATATGATGCTGTCTAAATCAGATATGTTTCTTACTCTTAGGAATGATGGAACAAGCATGGATGAGAGGGACAAGCATTGGAGCATGGCCATGCATGGTGATGGCAGCAAGCATGTGATGATCCAAGAGAAGGCCACGGATGAAGATTTCAGAACTTTGAGGCCACCATAATGAAGAAAGAAGGCTTGGACGAAATATTCAAGATCAATACTTTACGAATTCGTCCATAGCATAATATGGTGTTGCGACACCTTTATTTTGGGCCAGGCCCATGTAATTTTCGCAGGATTTTAATTAGCCACTTTTTAGAGTCCGTATTTGAGGGGAAAAGGACTTTTAGGGTTGGATTCGGCCACCACTTCCATGGCTGGCCGAAACCCCACCTTTTCGCCGTTAAATACGCCCCATAGCCGAACCTTTAGACTGGGATTTTGTTTAGACATTAAGTTAGCCATAGTCGCAACTTCGCCAAGGCTCGAGCGTCGCAGAGGCCTCTTGTACTTCGCACCTATTCAGGATCCCACCTCTTTCAATAAAGCTTTCCTCTTAATCCGCAATATCTTGATTGCAATATTGGTTCTTACTTGTTCTCGATTTCGTAGGAATTAAGACCCTCATTGGCCGATCGTGTTCACGCAGGATCGGTAACCTCCGTGAGATTGGCCTAGCGATTGCATTGGCGCGTGCTCGCACGTAGTCGGATCGCAAGCCCGAACTCCACCAAATCGATTATCGCCATCTCATCGAAAGATCGGACACCTTTGCCCTATCAAGTGGTATCGATTTCGTTGCTCGGTGAGATTTTACTGTTTTGAGATTAGATCTGTCTTTACCTATAACCCAAAAAAGCCAAAAACATGCTTATAGTTTAGATCCATCCCATAACCAATCTACGCCTCGCATTATCTTTTCAGCTTTTTGCATTGTTGAATTTGTGTCTACATCGTCGTCGAGTTCTTTGGTCTTAGTGTCTCGTCCCTTAGAGTTTCGAGTTCGGATCATAATAGTCACCGCCACACTCGCGATCACCGCCACCATATTCCGCCACCATATTCCGCCGCCATATACCCAGCCACCATAAACCCTAATACTCCGCCACCGCTTTCCTACCGCGATACAGATCCGATCAGTTTTCTCCGCCATGACGAGTCCGAGTAGAGTTACTGCTTCCCGCTTATTTCTTTTGACTTTCCTTCTTTGTTGTTTCCGTTCGCTAAGAGTCCGGCCGTAAGTCCCGTAGTATATACCGTGCTTTTAGGACTAACCATGACAGATACTTCGGGAACCCCGCCACCATGACGAATGAAGAACTACACGCCCACTTCTCCGCTCCGGTCGGTCATGGCGAAGACGTGGACACGCGTCTAGGGAGTTTGACACCAAGCTCACCAACGCCGTGGACAAGATCGATGGACTCGAGAAATCCTTCAACGCCAAGCAGCGTTCGGTTCAAGGAGCTTCAACCGATTGCCCGCACCACACATGGCGATTCCGATCACGGCTGGATCGGGCTGATGGCCGCCGCCGCACTTTGGCGGCTCTGCCGCGCCGACGTTCCTCAGACTTCCGCCATTGCTGCGACATTGGAGACGACGGTACTACTACGACCCGACGATTTACGATCTGTTGACGAGGAGGTTGAACAACCTCCACGGTACCGCTGGTCGTCCCCGACATTACTACCGCAACGCCGCCCACCAGACGTAATGATGATGATCATGTTGCAAAGCTTAAATTAAATATTCCATCTTTTGAGGGTAAATATAATCGATGCATATCTTACATGGGAGATGGAAGTAGAACAACGTTTGCATGCTTAAAATATCCCGAGAATATGCGTGTTAGTCTTGCTACATGTGAATTTACTAAATTTGCTTCCCTTTGGTGGTCCGAGTATTGTCGCTTAAATCCTACTACTATTCCTAGTACTTGACTGCTTTAAAACTGCTATGCGTGTTCGCTTTTGTACCTCCCACTTATCAACGTGATTTACTAAAGAATCGACACGCTTAGAGCAAGGGAAAAATTCGAGAAGAGTATTATCGTGAATTGCAAACGGGATGGTTAGGTGTGGTCTTGTTGAATCTAATGAACAAATGCTTGCACGCTTTTGGTGGATTAAACAAGGACATTCAAAGACATATTAAATTATAAGGAATATAATTCTATCACTGCTTGTTTCATCTTGCTTGCAAAGTGAACGTGAAGTGCAGGATCGCCAAACACCATGGAGGAGGAATAATAATTGCAGTCGCACATCCACTTGGACATCCCGACAATCGCCTCCTCGTGATTCGCCTCCAGCTACTACCACATCCAAGGCCACCACAAGATTTCAAATGCTCCTCCACCATCATCCAATGCTCCCGTCGTAGTGCATCTTCTTTGGCTTCCACGGTAAGACTAAGGATATACAATGCCGCAAGTGCTGGGGTTTTGGTCATATTGAGAGACAGTGCACAACACAACGTGTGATGATGGTGCGAGAAGATGGTGAATACGATTCCGCGAGTGACTTCGATGAAGATACACTAGCCCTTATTTCTGCTCGAGATGGAGACAATTCTGATGATGACGAGCCAGAGGTAATGGGAGTCAAGTCACGATCAATACAAGAGTTTAATTACACAACGTGTTGAGTGTGCAATTGAGCAAATCTGAGCAAGATCAACGCCACAACCTGCTCCAAACACGTGGTGTTGTCAAGGAAAGAGCTATACGGATCATCATTGATGGAGGAGTTGTAATAATCGCCGTTGTTGACATGGTAGAGAAGCTTGCTTCCAACAAGACAACGCCCACATTCATACTACATCCAATGGTTTGAGAGTTCTCGCAAGATCAAGGTAACAAGAACGGTACGCGTGCATTTTACTATTGGTACATATTCTGATTTTGTTGATTGTGATGTTGTACCTATGCAAGATTGTTCTTTGTTACTTGGTAGACCATGGCAATTTGATAGAGAATCTGTTCATAATGGCAAAACTAACCACTATTCTCTTATGCATGATGGAAAGAAAATTGGTCTAAAAACTATGACTTTAACAGATTTTAAAAGATGATCTTGCTAGAGCTAGTAGAGCTAAACCGAGGAGAAAAATAAAAGTGAGAATCGATTGTTCTGCAGATTTTATACCACCAAAGAACACTAAACTGATTCTACACATGCTATCGAAATTGCTTGAAGAGTCCATGTATGCTTGCAAATAAAATTGATATTGCTGAACTAGATGTAAACAATACTCAATGTTATGCAATTGTCCGCAAAGAGGTTTTGTTTTCATTTGAGGATATGCCTCCTTCTTTGCCACCATTGCTAACCTTTGCAGGAATATGAGGACGATTTCACCGAGTTGCCACCAGGACTACCTCCTATTAGAGGAATTGAGCATCAAATTGATCTAATTCCTGGTGCCACGTTGCCCAACCGCTACCATATAGAACCAATCGAGGATACAAAGGAGATACAACGCCAAATTCGTGAACTACTCGATAGAGATCATATTCGTGAGTCCCTGAGCCCTTGTGTTGTTCCTATTATTTTGGTGCCTAAGGAAGATGGTTCTTCGCGCATGTGTACTGATTGTAGAGCTATCAATAATATTACTATTCGATATCGTCATCCTATTCCACGTTTAGATGACATGCTTGATGAATTGAGTGGCTCTACCATGTTTTCTAAAGTTGATTTGCGAGTGGTTACCACCAGATTCGTATGAAATTAGGAGATGAATGGAAAACAACATTTAAAACTAAGTTCGGTTTATATGAGTGGTTAGTAATGCCGCTTGGTTTAACTAATGCACCTAGCACTTTCATGAGATTAATGAACGAAGTTTTACGTGCTTTCATTGGACGTTTTGTGGTAGTCTACTTTGATGATATTCGATTTATAGCAAATCTTTAGAGGAACATTTGGACCATTTACGCTTGTTTTCAATGCTTTACGTGATGCACGTTTGTTTGGTAACCTTGAGAAGTGCACCTTTTGCACCAATCGAGTTGCGTTTCTTGGCTATGTTGTTACATCACAGGGTATTGAAGTGGATCCAGCCAAGATTGAAGCTATTGAGAATTGGCCGCAGCCCAAGACGGTCACACAAGTGAGGAGTTTTCTTGGTGATGTGGACATCCCTACTATTGATACAACCGTTGTACCTACAGCAACACACATACAAGGACCCATCACAAGATCTCGTGCCAAACAACTTAAATATCAGGTACTTTCGTTTCTTGGAACTATTCCTTACATACATGAGAATATGATGCTGCCTAAATCAGATATGTTTCTTACTCTTAGGAATGATGGACCAAGCATGAATGAGAGGGACAAGCATTGGAGCATGGCCATGCATGGTGATGGCAGCAAGCATGTGATGATCCAAGAGAAGGCCACGGATGAAGATTTCAGAACTTTGAGGCCACCATAATGAAGAAAGAAGGCTTGGACGAAATATTCAAGATCAATACTTTACTTAATTCGTCCATAGCATAATATGGTGTCATGACACCTTTATTTTGGGCCGTGCCCATGTAATTTTCGCAGGATTTTACTTAGCCACTTTTTAGAGTCCAGATTTGAGGAAAAGGACTTTTAGGGTTGGATTCGCCACCACTTCCATGGCTGGCCGAAACCCCACCTTTTCGCCTTCTTAAACGCCCATAGCGGAACCTTTAGACTCGGATTTTGTTTAGACATTAAGTTAGCCATAGTCGCAACTTCGCCAAGGCTCGGCGTCGCAGAGGCCTCTTGTACTGCACCTATTCGTGATCCCACCTCTTTCAATAAAGCTTTCCTCTTAATCCGCAATATCTTGATTGCAATATTGGTTCTTACTTGTTCTCGATTTCGTAGGAATTAAGACCCTCGCCGGTCAGCCGATCGTGTTCACGCAGGATCGGTAACCTCCAGGAGATTGGCCTAGCGATTGCATTGGCGCTCGTGCTCGCACGTGTAGTCGGATCGTCAAGCCCGAACTCCACCAAATCGATTATCGCCATCTCATCGAAAGATCGGACACCTTTGCCCCATCACTCACCACTCGTCTCACAAGGTGTTTTTGCGTATTGCGCCAACGCTAAAGCCTTTGCATTATCCGCAATTATTTGTCTAGGAGTGATTGGTTGCAACACACAAGTTTTGTCAAGGCATTTGAAGGTATAAGTGTTTGAGTGACCATTATGCAAGGCACGCTTGTCAAATTGCCACGGCCTTCCTAGCAGCATATGGAAAACCGTCATTGGGACCACGTCACATTCCACCGTGTCCTTGTATGGTCTAATTGAGAACGTTACCGAGACGGTGTGCTTGATCTTGACGGATCCTTGGTCACTTAGCCATTGGATATGGTAGGGGTGTTTATGCGGATGGAGGGTGAGGTTGAGTTTCTCACACAATTCCGTGCTTGCAAGATTGTGGCAACTCCCTCCATCGATGACAACTTTGATGGACCTCCCATTGATGCCGGCACGAGTTTGGAAGATGTTTGATCGTTGGTCTTCATTCTCATTGGCTTGAGTAGTTAAGACCCTTGTGACCACAAGCGATGGACTTGCGTCATGCTCACACATGAGTAGCTCTTGGTCCTCTTCCAAATGTTGCCTTTCCATGGCTTCCTTGACCCTTGCATCAAACTCATCTTCACTCAAGTATTCTTCATCGCCGTTGTCATGGATGAACAAAACTTTCTTGTTTCCACATGCGGCTGACTTGTGTCCTTTGCCTCCACACTTGTACTAGTCACCATTGAATGGTTGTTCATCTCTTGTGTACTTGCCACTTGGTGGCGGTTTTCCTTGAGGAAGTGTTGGCTTGAAGGGAAGCTTGGTGGTATTTGAGGAGCTTCCACTTGGTGTTGTCGGAGTAGTGGTTGGAGCTTGCTTGTATGTGAAGTATGTCTTTGGCTTGTTGAACTTGATGTCCTCTTGCACTTGACGTTCGGCCTTTGATGCAATGTGCACAAGCTCAACCATGTTGTTGTACCTTTGGAACTCGGTGATGCGCTTGATAGGATGGTTCAAGCCATTGAGGAAACGTGCCATTGTTTGCTCATCACGCTCTTCAATGTTGGCACGGATCATGTTGAGCTCCATTTGCTTGAAGTAGGTCTTTGTTCCTTGACTAAGCGTTTGAAGCTTGTTGAAGAGGTCACGCGTGTAGTGTGAAGGAACAAAGCGGGATCTCATATGAGCCTTCATATCTTGCCAAGTTGAGATTGGAGGCTCTTCTTTTGATTCACGAGCGAGTTGGACTTGTTCCCACCAAAGGTTGGCATATTCATCAAACTCGAGGGATACCATGGCCATCATCTTCTCATTGCTAAAGTTGTGCATTCGGAAGATCTTGTCAACCTTGAGTTCCCATGAGAGGTATTCTTCGGGATCATTGGAACCGGTGAACTTGGGCATGGTGAACTTGAGCTTGCCGAAAGTTTCTTCCTCATTGCGGTTCCGGTGGCGACGGTTGCCATGATTTTGGCGGCCATCTTCATCATCCGAGCTCTCATGTCTTTCTTGTTGATGGTGGCGTTGCTCTTGCAGTTGTTGAGGTGCCGCGTTTGGTGGTGGAACTTGGTTTGGATTACGAGCTTGGGGAGCTTGCTCTTGTTGTTGTCGCGGTTGAGGACGAGGAGGATGTTGTTGGTCCTCACGGCGAGCTTGGGGAGCTTGATCTTATTCTTGTCGAGGTTGATGCCGAGGAGCATTATCTTGCGCCATGTGGTGAGGAGGACGTCGAGCCGCATGCGCCATCGGCTGTTCTCTTTCTTCTTGATGTGGAGGAGGCTCGTCATGCCCATCATGTTGCCGACGTGGACGATCATGTCGATGATGACGCCTTGGAGGGTCTTCGAGTGCTACACGTCGACGGTGAGCTTGTTCGTCCTCTTCGGATGCTTCACTTGTTGTTGAAGGGACATGTCAACGGCGATGGCCTTGGTGGTCCATGTGAGGTTGTTCTTGTTGAATCACAAGTGCCCTTGGTTGTGGCCGGTTCGCTTCACGTCGTGTAGGTCTTGCGGAGAGGTCACCATCATAGCTTGACGTTGCGGCGTGACGCGGAGATGGTACCGCTTGCGAAGAGCTCATTGATTGAAGAACGGGTCCATCCCGGTGCCTTGAAGCGTGACGGCGAGGTGCACTTGATTCACTTGAGGAGTGCCGAGATGAGATTGATTCGCGCGAGCGTGGCCGTGCTAGTCCATCAATGAGGCGTTGAAGCTTCTCATCCGTTGAGGCGAGTGCACGACCAAGCGCTTCATTTTGATGACCGAGGTTGTGTTGCATGGCATGCATTTGGCCACGGACTTCTTCGAAGCGGTTGTCGATGTTCTTGAACTCCACTCGGGCTTCGCTAAATTGTTCATCTTGGCGCCGCTCAAGGGCTTCACAACGGTGGTTGAATTCTCCTCGAACCTTCCAATGGTCCCATCTTGTCATGTATGGATTGTCGTCCTCCGTAGGTGGTGGTGGTGGTTGGGACGGCTCGCCATTCCTGTCCATGATGCAAAGCCGACAAGGGTTGTATATGGAGCGTAAAGGTGTGTAGAGTTAGCCTTTTACCTCACCTTGGAGATTATATCAAACCAATTGCCACACAAAGGAGCGAACAGCGTGCAAAGTGAAATGGCCAAGAAACTCACACACAAAGGAGCTACAACTCTCAAAAGCTTTTGGTGGATGGGTAGGATTGTGGGAAAGCCAAAGAACCAACCGAACGCAAAGGATAGTAAAAAGTGGAGAAGATCCAACAAAGCGCAAGTCAAAAGGAAATGGTCAACTCAAAAGGTGACGAGAACCTACGACTACACACACGCGTGGAGAAAAATGGGGTTAGCACGACTATGAAAGTGAGCACGAAATGGCCTAACGACGACTACGCTCCGGTGTCGTGCCAACGCAAGGAGAGACCACAACTCGTTTTCCAAAAGAGGGTAAGCAACGGATTTGTGCACTTGCCTTGGCGCGCTTCTTCCTCTCTCTTTTGCTTAAAAGCTTGATGCTCTCTTTGGATTGGGAGACTATGTATCTTTCTATTTTTTTCTTTTTCTTTATCTCTTTTTTTTATTCTTTTTCTTTTTCTCCCTTGCTATGCTACTATGTTAACTTTTGTATTTGCCCTCACACTCTCACTTTCCAATGGAAAGTGCACAATGCTTAGACAAACACAAAATGAGTTGCTCTCATAGGATAGGTACACACAAAGGAAGATATGGCTACAAGGGTTGACACAAGCTATACCTTAGTTGATGGTGATGATCTTGTGTCGATGGAGCGGGGAAGAGTTTGGGGTCCGTGGTGTCGAAGAGCGATGTTGCGGAAGCTATCATCGATTGGTGACACGCACGGAACACAAACAACAAGTGGATAGATTAGCCAATGCGAGAAAGAGGAAAATGGGCAAAAGCAGGCTCAGGCGGAGACTGGTCTCGGGCCGGAGACTCGTGTAGACCGGAGACTCCGTTGTGCGGAGACTCGGTGTGGGATGTCCGCTCGTGTTCTTGAGCGAAATCCACGCCTAGAGTCCTCAAATCATGGAAATTTGGCCAAAATTACTGGGAAAGCAGGCAAAAGCTGAACCAACACCTTAGACAAGATTTGGTCGGATCAAAACCACCAAAAACACTCCAAAACGACAGATCGATCCAAAGGCAAATTGGGGCTGTTTTTTGGGAAATTTTCGAATTTATGGTGGATAGAAGAAAAATTGGGGGGAAATTCGTGATCAACCTTGCTCTTGATACCAAGATGTTATGGGGTAACCCCTTGGGGTGGCCCGATCTTTCACGAATCTCCGCGGGATCGAGGGTAAAGCGGTGGGAGAGGAGGAGGGAACGAAATCCACGAACGCACGCACGCGAAGACCCCGATGAACTCACGCACACAAACACGGTACACGCCGATCCCTCAAGCCGGTGGCAACCGGTCCAACATAATCCCTAGGATCGGTGTTGGGCGAAGCTCTCTCTCCACGCCAACAACGGGGGACGAAGTGCTTGGTGAGATCTTGACGACTTGGGGCGAGAAACCGAGAACCCAAGGCCTTGTACAACTTGAACGCACTAGGCAAGATCCAAGAGGAGGGTGGACAATAGGTGCTCCTTGGTATGAGCATGAGACCAATAGATTGAAGATCCTCAAA
Organism: Avena longiglumis; assembly: GCA_030063025.1. NCBI lineage: Eukaryota > Viridiplantae > Streptophyta > Magnoliopsida > Poales > Poaceae > Avena > Avena longiglumis. Next base: position 285,353,532 of record CP125975.1, read on the forward strand.
GGGGTGTCTTAATCTATCATTATCCAAGTCTAGGGTTTACATATGAGGGTGGGGCTATATATAGGCCAACCACATAAACAGGGGTACGGAATAAACCGGAAGTTTGGGCGAAATTGGGGTTACATGGGCCAGCCCAAAAGGCTTTAGCATGCTGGCGTCGGTCGTCCGAGACTCGGCCAATCTCGGACCCGTCTCGGGAGGGGCATCGGTATCACTGGCTTGAGTCTCCTGCAGGACCGGAAGATCCGGAGACTCTGGTGTAGGGGACCGGAGACTCCGGTCTACACCGGAGACTCCGGTGTCTGAGCTCCAGCTTCTTCTCCTGGCCCTGCTTCCTTGGTGGCTTGGTGTGGTGGTGTTGCTTCATATCTGAGGATACACAACGTAGATGCATGAAGTAGCAAGCCATCCAAAGGTAGGCCAAAATCACATGAGGAAAGGAGCGAGTTAACCTTGGCTTGTAGGAGCTTGGCACGGGCACGAGTCATTGGTCCACTTGGGGGACTAGGTGTTGTAGATGGAGGTGCGTCCATAGGACGGGCTGCATCATGTTGCTTGGTCTTTGTTGTATGAAGGTACAAATGTATACACGTCAACCTCTATGGACTATATGTTGACAAGAAGAACCGAAGAGAGTTACCTATGGCTACCCTTCATCGAGCTATCTCTACAAGATAAGGTGACTTCCTTCTACTTGAGGACTCATGCAATAATCTTCATGAATTGGCTACGCTTTGAGTGTTGCTTTGCTTTTGTTGTGAGCTTTGTAGGCTTCAAGGAAGGTGAAGGAACATTGAAGTGTTGTCAAGGCAATCTTCCCGAGGACGACTATATGGTGAAACCCAGGATCAAGAAGGTTTCTCGACCGCTTCTACTTTGTGATGAGCATGTAGAGTCGAGGACGACTCTTTTTGAAGGGGGGGAGCTGATGTAGCCCGACCTACGGTCGTTACCACATCTTGGTGATGTGGACATCCCTACTATTGATACAACCGTTGTACCTACAGCAACACACATACAAGGACCCATCACAAGATCTCGTGCCAAACAACTGAACTATCAGGTACTTTCGTTTCTTGGAACTATTCCTTACATACATGAGAATATGATGCTGCCTAAATCAGAAATGTTTCTTACTCTTAGGAATGATGGACCGAGCATGGATGAGAGGGACAAGCATTGGAGCATGGCCATGCATGGTGATGGCAGCAAGCATGTGATGATCCAAGAGAAGGCCACGGATGAAGATTTCAGAACTTTGAGGCCACCATAATGAAGAAAGAAGGCTTGGACGAAATATTCAAGATCAATACTTTCGAATTCGTCCATAGCATAATATGGTGCTGACACCTTTATTTTGGGCCAGGCCCATGTAATTTTCGCAGGATTTTAATTAGCCACTTTTAGAGTCCGTATTTGAGGGAAAAGGACTTTTAGGGTTGGATTCGCCACCACTTCCATGGCTGGCGAAACCCCACCTTTTCCTTCATACGCCCATAGCGAAACTTTAGACGGATTTTGTTTAGACATTAAGTTAGCCATAGTCGCAACTTCGCCAAGGCTCGGCGTCGCAGAGACCTCTTGTATCGCACCTATTCGGATCCCACCTCTTTCAATAAAGCTTTCCTCTTAATCCGCAATATCTTGATTGCAATATTGGTTCTTACTTGTTCTCGATTTCGTAGGAATTAAGACCCTCACGGTCGGTCGATCGTGTTCACGGATCGGTAACCTCGAGGAGATTGGCCTAGCGATTGCATTGGCGCTCGTGCTTTCCACGTGTAGTCGGATAAATCGCCGAACTCCACCAAATCGATTATCGCCATCTCATCCAAAGATCGGACACCTTTGCCCTATCAAGTGGTATCATTTCAGTTGCTCGGTGAGATTTTCTGTTTTCGTAGATTAGATCTGTTTTACCTATAACCCACGAAAAAGCCAAAAACATGCTTAGAGTTTAGATCCATCCCATAACCAATCGCCTCGCATTATCTTTTCGGTTTTGCATTGTTGAATTTGTGTCTACATCGTCGGCCGAGTTCTTGGTCTTAGTGTCTCGTCCCTTAGAGTTTCGAGTTCGATCATACTAGTCACCACCACACTCGCCGATCACCGCCATATACCCCGCCACCATATTCGCCGCCATATACCCCGCCACCATAAAACCCTAATACTCCGCCACCGCCTTCCTGGCGACCACAGATCCGATCGGTTTTACGCCGTGGTACGAGTCCGAGTAGAGTTCTTTGTTTCCTCGTTATTTCTTTTGACTTTCCTTCTTTCTTTGTTTCCGTGTTCAGCTAAAGTCCGTGTCGAGCTAAGAGTCCGGTCCGTAAGTCCGAAGGAGAGCAAAAAAAAAGAAAGTCTGAACCGCCTCCAAAAAATTTTTACGCTATCTTGGTTTTGGCTTTGGGGATCACTTTTCTCCATCGGCCGTTATAGCGATATTTTTGGCGCTGTAGCCTTTTCCGAGCAAAATAAAAATTTCAAAATTTTTTTGGGGCTAACCTCTTTTAGACCCGTAGATCAGTTCTAGACACTCACCATCCTAGTAATTTTACGCATCTCGGATCGCTTTCAGGTGCTATATCATCATACGATTGCTTGTTGTGTCGTCGTGACATCGTTGGTGATCTAGGCTCGCGTCTCTAGTACGGTTCAGCCTAGGACCAGCACTGACCGTCGTTGAGCATTCTTTCAACTTTTGCATTGCTGTTTTGATAATTGCTGATCCCTTTGCTAAGCCTTCCCGAGCTCCAGATACTCTCCACGTGCGGTGTTTCGACTCACGTAATCGCTTGGTTCAATCTCTGGACCCGCTTCCTCGTGGTTGCACATCGCCTTTTTCCGCTGTTTGGTAAGAACTTGTAAGAGCTTCGTATATTGCGACGGATTGCGTGACTTCCACCATATTCATGTAGTATATACTGCTTTTTAAGGACTAACCATGACAGATACTTGGAACCACCACCATGACGAACGAAGAACTACATGCCCACTTCTCCGCTCCCGGTCAATTGGCGAAGACGTGGACACGCGCCTAGGGAGTTTGACACCAAGCTCACCAACGCCGTGGACAAGATCGATGGACTCGAGAAATCCTTCAACGCTTGAGCGTTCGGTTCAAGGAGCTTGAACCGATTGCCCGCACCAAGCACCCACACATGGTGCACGACGCATTCCGATCACGACTCGGACTTACTGCGGTGCCGCACTTCGGCGGCTCTGCTGCGGCAGCGTTCCTCGGACTTCCATGGCTGCTGCTGCGACATTGGGGACGGGTACTACTACGACCCGACGACGATCTGTTTGACGAGGAGGTTGAACAACCTCCACGGTACTGCTGGTCGTCCCGACATTACTACATAGCGCTTCGCCCGATGCGTAATGATGATGATCATGTTGCAAAGCTTAAATTAAATATTCCATCTTTTGAGGGTAAATATAATCTGATGCATATCTTACATGGGAGATGGAAGTAGAACAACGTTTTGCATGCTTAAAATATCCCGAGAATATGCGTGTTAGTCTTTACATGTGAATTTACTAAATTTGCTTCCCTTTGGTGGTCCGAGTATTGTCGTTTAAATCCTACTACTATTCCTAGTACTTGACCGACTTTTAAAAACTGCTATGCGTGTTCGTTTTGTACCTCCCACTTATCAACGTGATTTACTAAAGAATCGACACGCTTAGAGCAAGGGAAAAATTCTGAGAAGAGTATTATCGAATTGCAAGCGGGATGGTTAGGTGTGGTCTTGTAGAATCTAATGAACAAATGCTTGCACGTTTCTTTGGTGGATTAAACAAGGACATTCAACACATATTAGATTATAAGGAATATAATTCTATCACTCGTTTGTTTCATCTTGCTTGCAAAGTCGAACGTGAAGTGAGGATCGCCAAACACCATGGAGGAGGACTAATAATGCGCAGTCGCACATCCACTTGGACATCCCGACAATCGCGCCTCCTCGTGATTCGCCTCCTACTACCACATCCAAGGCCACCACAAGATTTCCAATTGCTCCTCCACCATCATCCAATGCTCCTGTCGTAGTGCATCTTCTATGGCTTCCAGGTAAGACTAAGGATATACAATGCATAAGTCTTTGGGGTTTTGGTCATATTGAGAGAGTGCACAACACAACGTGTGATGATGGTGCGAGAATATGGTGAATACGATTCCGAGTGACTTGATGAAGATACACTAGCCCTTATTTCGCCGAGATGGAGAAAATTCGATGATGATGACGAGCCGGAGGTAATGGGCTGAAGGCTGTTGATCAATACAAGAGTTTAATTACACAACGTGTGTTGAGTGTGCAATTGAGCAAATCGAGCAAGATCAACGCCACAACCTGTTCCAAACACGTGGTGTTGTCAAGGAAAGAGCTATCTGGATCATCATTGATGGAGGAGTTGTAATAATCGGCGGTGTTGACATGGTAGAGAAGCTTGCGCTTCCAACAAGACAACGCCCACATTCATACTACATCCAATGGTTTGAGAGTTCTCGCAAGATCAAGGTAACAAGAACGATGCAGCGTGCATTTTACTATTGGTACATATTCGATTTTGTTGATTGTGATGTTGTACCTATGCAAGCTTGTTCTTTGTTACTTGGTAGACCATGGCAATTTGATAGAGAATCTGTTCATAATGGCAAAACTAACCACTATTCTCTTATGCATGATGGAAAGAAAATTGGTCTAAAACCTATGACTCGAACAGATTTTAAAAGATGATCTTGCTAGAGCTAGTAGAGCTAAAACGAGGAGAAAAATAAAAGTGAGAATCAGATTGTTCTGCAGATTTTATACCACCAAAGAACACTAAATCTGATTCTACACATGCTCTTGAAATTCGTTTGAAGAGTCCATGTATGCTTGCAAATAAAATTGATATTGCTGAACTAGATGTAAACAATACTCAATGTTATGCAATTGTATGCAAAGAGGTTTTGTTTTCATTTGAGGATATGCCTCCTTCTTTGCCACCCGCTATTGCTAACCTTTTGCAGGAATATGAGGACGTATTTCCCACTGAGTTGCCACCAGGACTACCTCCTATTAGAGGAATTGAGCATCAAATTGATCTAATTCCTGGTGCCACGTTGCCCAACTGCGCCATATAGAACCAATCCAGAGGAGACAAAGGAGATACAACGCCAAATTCGAACTACTCGACAGAGATCATATTCGTGAGTCCCTTAGCCCTTGTGTTGTTCCTATTATTTTGGTGCCTAAGAAAGATGGTTCTTCGCATGTGTCTTGATTGTAGAGCTATCAATAATATTACTATTCGATATCGTCATCCTATTCCACGTTTAGATGACATGCTTGATGAATTGAGTGGCTCTACCATGTTTTCTAAAGTTGATTTGCGTAGTGGTTACCAGATTCGTATGAAATTAGGAGATGAATGGAAAAGCATTTAAAACTAAGTTCGGTTTATATGAGTGGTTAGTAATGCCGTTTGGTTTAACTAATGCACCTAGCACTTTCATGAGATTAATGAGCGAAGTTTTACGTGCTTTCATTGGACGTTTTGGTAGTCTACTTTGATGATATTCTGATTTATAGCAAATCTTTAGAGGAACATTTGGACCATTTACGTCTTGTTTTCAATGCTTTACGTGATGCACGCTTGTTTGTTTGGTAACCTTGAGAAGTGCACCTTTTGCACCAATCGAGTTGCGTTCTTGGCTATGTTGTTACATCACAGGTATTGAAGTGGATCCAGCCAAGATTGAAGCTATTGAGAATTGGCCGCCAAGACGGTCACACAAGTGAGGAGTTTTCTTGGCCTCGCTGGTTTTATAGGCGCTTTGTCAAAGACTTTGGATCAATTGCCTTGTTGAATGAGCTTACCAAGAAGGATGTGCCCTTTGTTTGGGGCGATGCACAACAATGAGCCTTCGTCATATTGAAAGATAAGCTAACACATGCTCCTTACTACAACTTCGATTTTACTAAGACTTTTGAGCTTGAATGTGATGCTAGCGGAATTGGTTTGGGAGGGTGTTATTACAAGAGGAAAACTGTTGCATATTTTAGTGAGAAATTGAGTGGGGCTAGTCTGAACTATTCTACTTATGATAAAGAATTATATGCGTTGGTTCGGACATTAGAAACTTGGCAACATTATCTATGGCCTAAGGAATTTGTTATTCATTCTGATCATGAATCTTTGAAGAATATTCGTAGTCAAGCTAAGTTGAATCGTCGTCATGCAAAGTGGGTTGAATTTATTGAGTCTTTCCCTTATGTTATCAAACACAAAAAGGGTAAAGATAATATTATTGCTGATGCTTTTTCACGCCGTTATGCTTTGTTATCTCAACTTGACTTCAAAATATTTGGATTGGAAACTATTAAGGAACAATATGTGCATGATGCTGAATTTAAAGATGTGTTGCAGAATTGTAGAGATGGTAGAACTTGGAACAAGTTGTCTTCAATGATTTGTGTTCGTGCTAACAAACTATGCATTCAGATAGCTCGTTCGTCTTTTGTTGTTACAGGAGGCATGGAGGAGGATTGATGGGACACTTTGGTGTCAAGAAGGCGGAGGATGTTCTTGCTACACACTTCTTTTGGCCACGTGTCGTCGAGATGTTGAGAGATTTGTGGCACTGCAATACTTGTCAAAAGCTAAGTCTCGCCTTAATCCACATGGTTTATATATGCCTCTTCCTGTTCCTAGTGTTCCTTGGGAGGATATTTCTATGGACTTTGTTTTGGGATTGCCACGAACACGAAGGGGAGGATAGTATTTTGTTGTTGTGGATCGGTTTTCTAAGATGGCACACTTTATTCCTTGTCATAAAGCGGATGATGTCTGCGCATATTGCTGATTTGTTCTTTCGTGAAATTGTTCGTTTGCATGGTGTGCCAAATACTATTGTCTCTGATCGTGATACTAAATTTCTTAGCCACTTTTGGAGATGTTTATGGGCTAAGTTGGGGACTAAATTGCTGTTTAGTACTACATGTCATCCCCAAACTGATGGTCAAACTGAAGTAGTAAATAGAACTTTGTCTACTATGTTACGGGCTGTTTTAAAGAAGAACTTAAAATTGTGGGAAGAGTGTTTACCTCATATAGAATTTGCTTATAATCGTTCATTGCATTCTACCACAAAGATGTGCCCATTTGAAATTGTGTATGGTTTTGTTCCTCGTGCACCTATTGATTTATTGCCTTTACCTTCTTCGGTGCAACATAATTTGGATGCTACACAACACGCTGAAATGATATTAAACTTGCATAAGACTACTAAAGATAACATTGAACACATGAATGCTAAGTATAAACTTCTTTGGGGATAAAGGGAGAAAGCATGTTGTGTTTGATGTTGGCGATCTTGTTTGGTTACATTTGCGTAAAGATCGTTTTCTGATTTACGCAAGTCTAAGTTAATGCCATGTCTTGGTCCCTTTAAGGTGTTAGAGAGAATCAATGATAATGCATATAAACTTGAGTTGCTGCAGACTTTGGTATGGTTAGTCCTACATTTAACATTGCAGATTTGAAGCCTTACTTTGGTGAGGAAGATGAGATTGCGTCGAGGGGCGACTTCAATTCAAGAAGGGGAGCATGATGTGGACATCCCTACTATTGATACAACCGTTGTACCTCTGACATACAAGGACCCATCACAAGATCTCGTGCCAAACAACTGAACTATCGTACTTTCGTTTCTTGGAACTATTCCTTACATACATGAGAATATGATCTGCCTAAATCGAAATGTTTCTTACTCTTAGGAATGATGGACCGAGCATGGATGAGAGGGACAAGCATTGGAGCATGGCCATGCATGGTGATGGCGACAAGCATGTGATGATCCAAGAGAAGGCCACGGATGAAGATTTGAACTTTGAGGCCACCATAATGAAGAAAGAAGGCTTGGACGAAATATTCAAGATCAATACTTTGAATTCGTCCATAGCATAATATGGTGTCGCGACACCTTTATTTTGGGCCAGCCCATGTAATTTTCGCAGGATTTTAATTAGCCACTTTTTAGAGTCCGTATTGAGGAAAAGGACTTTTAGGGTTGGATTCGCCACCACTTCCATGGCTGGCGAAACCCCACCTTTTCGCCTCTTAAATACGCCCATAGCCGAACCTTTAGACTGATTTTGTTTAGACATTGTTAGCCATAGTCGCAACTTCGCCAAGGCTCGAAAGCGTCAGAGACCTCTTGTACTGCACCTATTCAGGATCCCACCTCTTTCAATAAAGCTTTCCTCTTAATCCGCAATATCTTGATTGCAATATTGGTTCTTACTTGTTCTCGATTTCAGGTAGGAATTAAGACCCTCGCTGGTCAGGCTGATCGTGTTCACGCAGGATCGGTAACCTCCAGGAGATTGGCCTAGCGATTGCATTGGCGCTCGTGCTCGCACGTGTAGTCGGATCGTCAAGCCCGAACTCCACCAAATCGATTATCGCCATCTCATCGAAAGATCGGACACCTTTGCCCTATCACTTGGTCCCCAACTTATGCCAAGTCGTCATGGACTCCAAAGGTGAATCCGTTCCTCTATGCGAGCCCCCTTCCTACCCTATGGAATGGTATGCTACTTCATACTCCGTCACATATGCATGATAGGTTCACATTGACAAGTACGGAGGCAAGGGAGGAAGCCCGGAGCATCAAGCCCGACAAGACGGAGGCTTGGAAGAGGAGGCGGAAGAAGACAGATCGCCAAATGCTCTCTGTCGCCAGCGGTACTACCGGATCTGGCGACCGGTACTACCGGCCAGCGGTACTACCGCCCCATACAGACGACGCCAACAGAAGTCCCAGGACCGCAAGCGGTACTACCGGTCCCGGAGCAGCACTACCGAACCAAGCGGTACTACCGGTCCCAAGTCGTGCCTAGCTCTGTCGATACCACAGCGCACTAGTTGGCCCACCGCCCATGTATCCCCCTTTACTTACCTAATCGCCTAGTTTATCCCCAAACTACCCTTGTTTAGTGGCTGGCCTATAAATAGAGCCCCCACCCCTCATGTATCGCTTAGGCATAGATGATAGACTAAAGGCAACCCCCATTGTGGAATCTCTAGTTTTGCCTCATCCCCTTTACCAAGGGGACCGACTATCGTCACCAACCTCGATTGGACTTTACATCACGCATCCATCATTGAACAAGGCCTTGGAGTTAGGTGTCTCGTCTCCAAGTTGTCAAGACCCTCCTCAAGGTGTTCTTCCCTCTCCGATGTGGATTTGAGGGAGCACATTGACCGATCTTTCCTTGCGAGGATTCTATCGGACCGGTGGCCGCCGTTCGGGAGCAATCGGCCTTGTATCGTGTGAGTTTTGCGTGTGTTCATCGTGTTCTTCGCGAGGTGTGTGTTCGCTTCCGCTACCTTCTCCCTTTCCCCTCGCTTTCCCATCGATTTGACCACGGATCCGTGAAGATCGGGCCACCCAAGAGGTTAACCCCTCCATCATCTTCGTTCGTCATTGTGGCGGGGTTACGCGAAGTATCTGTCATGGTTAGTCCTTAAAAAGCACAGGTATGTACTACGGAAATATGGTGGAAGGCACGCGTAATCCGCCAAGCAATATACGAAGCTCTTACAAGTTCTTACCAAACAGCAGGAAAGAGGCGATGTGCAACCGCGAGGATCAGTGGGTCCAGAGATTGAACCAAGCGATTACCAGGAGTCGAGACACCGTACGTGGAGAATATTTGTGGGGCTCTGGGAAGGATTAGCAAAGGGGGTTAGCAATTATCAAAACAGCAATGCAAAAGTTGAAAGAATGCTCAACGACGGTACTGTGCTGGTCCTAGGCTAGACCGTACTAGAGACGCGAGCCTAGATCACCAATGATGTCACGACGCGACACAACAAGCACTGTATGATGATATGGCACCCTGAAAAGCAAACCGAGAGGTGGAAAATCACTATGATGGCGAGTGTCTAGAACTGATCTACGGGATCTAAAAATAGGTTAGCCCCAAAAAAAAAAATTCGAAATTTTTTATTTTGCTCCGGAAAGCGCGCAGGCGCCAAAAAAATATCGCTATAACGGCCGATGGATAAAAGTGATCCCCGGGGTCGAAAAACAGTATATCCAGAATTTCTTTTTTCTCTCCTTCTGGACTTAGGACCGGACTCTGAGCTCGACACGGACTTTATCTTAACACGGAAACAACAAAGAAGGAAAGTAAAAAGAAATAACTAGGAAACAATAACTCTACTCGGACTCTTATCGCGGCAGGAAAACTGATCGGATCTGTGTCGCGGTAGGAAGGCGGTGGCGGAGTATTAGGGTTTATGGTGGCTGGGAGTATGGCGGCAGAATATGGTGGCGGAATATGGTGGTGGAATATGGTGGCAGTGATCGGCGAGTGTGGCGGTGACTACTATGATCAGAACTCGAAACTCTAAGGGACGGGACACTAAGACCAGCAACTCGACGCGACGATGTAGACACAAATTCAACAATGCAAAAACTGAAAAGATAATGCGAGGCGTATATTGGTTATGGGATGGATCTAAACTCTAACTGTGTTTTTGGCTTTTTCGTTGGTTATAGGTAAAAACAGATCTAATCTACGAAAACAGTAAAATCTCACCGAGCAACCGAAATCGATACCACTTGATAGGGCAAAGGTGTCCGATCTTTCGATGAGATGATGATAATCGATTTGGTGGAGTTCGGGCTTGACGATCCGACTACACGTGCGAGCACGAGCGCCAATGCAATCGCTAGGCTAATCTCCTGGAGGTTACCGATCCTGCGGGAGCACGATCAGCCTGACCAGCGAGGGTCTTAATTCCTACCTGAAATCAAGAACAAGTAAGAACCAATATTGAAATCAAGATATTGCGAATTAAGATGAAAGCTTTATTGAAAAGGTGGGATCCTGAATAGGTGCAAAGTACAAGAGGCCTCTGCGACGCTCGAGCCTTGGCGAAGTTGCTATGATGGCTCACTTAATGTCTAAACAAAATCCGAGTCTAGGGTGACGGCTATGGGGATTATTTAAGGAGGAAAAGGTGGGGTTTCGGCCAGCCTTGGAAGTGGTGGCCGAATCCAACCCTAGAAGTCCTTTTCCCCTCAAATACGGACTCTAAAAAGTGGCTATTTAAAATCCTGCGAAAAATTACATGGGCCTGGCCCAAAATAAAAGTGTCGCAACACCATATTAAGCTATGGACGAATTCGTGAAGTATTAATCTTGAATATTTCGTCCAAGCCTTCTTTCTTCATTATGGTGGCCTCAAAGTTGTGAAATCTCCATCCTTGGCCTTCTCTTGGATCATCACATGCTTGCTGCCATCTCCATGCATGGCCATTCTCCAATGCTTGTCCCTCTCATCCATGCTTGGTCCATCATTCCTAAGAGTAAGAAATACATCTGATTTAGGCAGCATCATATTCGCATGTATGTAAGGAATAGTTCCAAGAAACGAAAGTAAGGCACGAGATCTTGTGATGGGTCCTTGTATGTGTGTAGCTGTAGGTACAACAGTTGTATCAATATAAGGGATGTCCACATCAAAGGGGTGTCCTCAATCTATTATTATCCAAGTCTAGGGTTTACAATGGAGGGTGGGGGCTATATATAGGCCAGCCACATAAACAGGGGTAGTTTAGGAACGAAATGGGAAAATATAGAGAGGGGTACAGGGCGCTGGGCCGAACTGATGTGATCCGGTTCAGTCAAGACCGGTAGTACCAGTCGGGTACCCGGTAGTACCGGTCGCAACCGGTAGTACTGCTCTGGCGGCGGTAGTACCGCTGGCGGTCCTGGAGCTTCCGTCGGATTCGCCAGTATCGAGCGGTAGGAGAGGGCGGTCGTACCGCCCACCGGTAGTACCGGTTCCTGGGCCGGTAGTACCGTAGTCGTCTAGGCCTTGGTTGGGTTCCTCCTGGAGCGTCCGGTAGCTGGGGCCGGTTGTGCCGCTTGATCTGGTAGTACACTGGGTATGAGGTCGATGCGGTGCTCGATTCCACGAAGAAGGGGCAGCCCCTGAGGAAGCTCTTCGCGGAATACATCTTGGAATTCCTGCAAAATAGCCATCAAAGAAGGAGGAACATTTGTCAAGTCATTAGTTCCTTGCACTAGTCCCTTGCATACAAGGACATAGTGCAAGATGGATGGATTGTTCCGCACTTCTCTCATCTCACTTTTTGTGGCAAGAAGAACACTCTTTGTTTTCCACTCGAATTTGGTTTGTGGCTCTCACTCACTATAGTGTGGTTCTCTCGCTCACCGCTCTTCTCACAAGGTGGTTTTGTGCTTTGCGCCCTCGCTAAAGCCTTTGCATTGTCCGCAATTATTTGGCTAGGAGTCATTGGTTGCAAAACACAAGTCTTTTCAAGCCATTTGAAGGTATAAGTGTTTGTGTGACCATCATGTAAAGCACGCTTGTCATATTGCCACGGCCTTCCGAGCAACATATGGCAAACCGTCATGGGGACCACATCACATTCCACCGTGTCTTTGTATGGTTCAATTGAGACCGTTACCGAGACGGTGTGCTTGATCTTGACGGACCCTTGGTCACTTAGCCATTGTATATGGTAGGGATGCTTATGCAGATGGAGGGTGAGGTTGAGTTTCTCACACAATTCCGTGCTTGCAAGATTGTGGCAACTCCCTCCATCGATGACAACTTTGATGGACTTCCCATTTATACCGGTACGAGTTTGAAAGATGTTTGATCTTTGGTCTTCATTCTCATTGACTTGATTGGTTAAGACCCATGTGACCACAAGCGATGGACTTGCGTCATGCTCACACACAAGGAGCTCTTGGTCATCTTCCAAATGTTGCCTAGCCAATGCTTCCTTGACCCTTGCATCAAACTCATCTTCACTCAAGTATTCTTCATCGCCATTGTCGTGGATGAAGAAAACTTTCTTGTTTCCACATGTGGCCGACTTGTGTCCTTTGCCTCCACACTTGTAGCATTCACCATTGAATGGTTGATCATCCTTTGTGTATTTGCCACTTCGGGGCGGTTTTCCTTGAGGAAGTGTTGGCTTGAAAGGAAGCTTGGTGGTACTTGATGAGCTTCCACTTGGAGTTGTTGAAGTAATGGTTGGCTCTTGCTTGTAGGTGAAGTACGTCTTTGGCTTGTTGTACTTGATGTCCTCTTGCACTTGCCGTTCGGCTTTTGATGCTATGTGGACAACCTCAACCATGTTGTTGTACTTTTGGAACTCGGTGATGCGCTTGATTGGATGGTTCAAGCCATTGAGGAAACGTGACATTGTTTGCTCATCACGCTCTTCAATGTTGGCACGGATCATGTTCAGCTCCATTTGCTTGAAGTACACTTCCGCGGTCTTTGTCCCTGGACTAAGCGTTTGAAGCTTGTTGAAAAGGTCACGCGTGTAGTGCGAAGGAACAAAGCGAGATCTCATATGAGCCTTCATATCTTGCCAAGTTGAGATTGAAGGTTCTTCTTTTGCTTCACGAGCGAGTTGGACTTGTTCCCACCAAAGGTTGGCATATTCATCAAACTCGAGGGATGGCATGGCCATCATCTTCTCATTGCTATAGTTGTGCATGCGGAAGATCTTGTCAACCTTGAGTTCCCACGAGAGATATTCTTCGGGCTCATTGGAACCGGTGCACTTGGGCATGGTGAATTTGAGCTTGCCGAAAGTGTTATGGGGTAACCCCTTGGGGTGGCCCGATCTTTCACGAAATTCCACGGGAAACGAGGGGAAAGCGGTGGACGGGGGAAGAAGGGATGAAAACCACGAACACACGCACACAAAACACGATACACGCCGACCCCTCACGCCGGTGGCAACCGGTCCAACATAATCCCCAGGATCGGTGTTGGGCGAAGCTCTCTCTCCACTCTAACAACGGGGGACGAGGTGCTTGGTGAGATCTTGACGACTTGGGGGCGAGAAACCGAGAACCCAAGGCCTTGTACAACTTGAACGCACTAGGCAAGATCCAAGAGGAGGGTGGACAAGAGGTGCTCCTTGGTAGGAGCATGAGACCAATAGATTAAAAGATCCACAAAGGGGTGTCTTAATCTATCATTATCCAAGTCTAGGGTTTACATATGTGATGCAGCCCGACCTACGGTCGTTACTACATCAAGGTCTCCAACTTACGCCAAGTCGCCATGGACTCCAAAGGTGAATCCGTTCCTCTATGAAAGCTCACTTCCTACCCTATTGAATGGTATGCTACTTCATACTCCGTCACATATTCATGATAGGTTCACACCGACCAGTACGGAGGCAAGGGAGGAAGCCCGGAGCATCAAGCCCGACAAGACGGAAGCTTGGAAGAGGAGGAGGAAGAAGACAGATCAGCAGCTGCCAGGTTCAAGCGGTACTACCGGTCGGCGGAACCGGTACTACCGGTCAGCGGTACTACCGCCCCCTGCTACCGCCCGGTACTGAAGCCTGCGCCATCGCCACTGGATGCCCCGGTACTGGCTTGCGGTACTACCGCCCGCAAGCGGTACTACCGGTGATGACCGGTACTACCGGTCCCAAGTCCGGTACTACCGGTCATGTCAGTGCCTGCGCGCACTAGTTGGGCCACCTCCCATGTATCCCCCCTTTACTTACCTATTCGCCTAGTTTATCCCCAAACTACCCTTGTTAAGTGGTTGGCCTATAAATAGAGCCCCCACCCCTCATGTATCCCTTAGGCATAGATGATAGACTAAAGACAACCCCCATTGTGGAATCTCTAGTTTTGCCTCATCCCCTTTACCAAGGGGACCGACTATCGTCACCAACCTCGATTGGACTTTGCATCACGCATCCATCGTTGAACAAGGCCTTGGGTTCTCGGTTTCCGCCCCAAGTCGCCAAGACCCTCCTCAAGGTGTTCTTCCCTCTCCGATGTGGATTTGAGGGAGCACGTTGACCGATCTTTCCTTGCGAGGATTCTATCGGACCGGTGGCCGCCGTTCGGGAGCAATCGGCCTTGTATCGTGTGAGTTTTGCGTGTGTTCATCGTGTTCTTCGCGAGGTGTGTGTTCGCTTCCGCTACCTTCTCCCTTTCCCCTCGCTTTCCCATCGATTTGACCGCGAGATCCATGAAGATCGGGCACCCAAGAGGTTAACCCCTCCATCATCTGGTATCAGCAGCTTTTGGTTGCCACGGATTTCTCATCGATTTGGTATTTTCCCCATAAATTCGAAAATTCCACCTAAAACAGCCCCAATTCGTGTTTTGGATCGATCTGTGATTTGAGTGCGTTTTGGTAGGTTTTAATCCGTGGATTGCTTGCTAAACTTGTTGATCTACCTTCCTTTGCGTTCCCATGGCCTAATCCCTTGATTTCCCCCTTCGATTTGGTGTTTTTCTTGAAGATTTTCCGCCCAAATCACCCCAAAATCGCGAAAACGAGTCAAAACTGGGAGTTTTAGGTCCAAGCGGTACTACCGGGTCCAAAAACCGGTATCAAGACTAACCCAGACTACTGGGCCCAAACAACCGGTACTACCGCCCCATATAGATCCAAACAAGAAGTTCCATTTGACCTCTCACCGTTTTGGGCATAACTTTTGCATACGAACTCGGATTTTGGTGTTCTTTAGCTCGTTTCGAAGAGGAGAAGGATCCCTACATCATCATCCACGTGGTTCATGCTATCTACTCCATCCAAATTCCGTGAGCAAGGAAGAATCCAATAATAAAGGGTGAAGATCGTCGACGAAAGGTATAAACATTCCGCGACTTCTCCCCACTTGCATTCCTTTGTGAACCCCACTATCTTTGCGAGCAACAAACACCTATTGAGACTAGTTCCTCTTATGATTGCTTGGGCTATGCACATTTGATACCTTGTAGAATTCCGAGCAAACATTGTGAGCACTATCTCATATAGTTATCGTGTATAGTTGTTGGCACAAGGAAGAGGCAAGTGAAAAAGAAAAAGAAAAAGAAAAAGATAAAAGAAATATAGAAAAAGAAAAAGAAAGAAATATACATGTGCCTCATAGAATAGGAAGCGCAAGCTCGATGAACATCATATATGTGGTATTTATTGTGCATATCTTGTAGCCCACACCAATTTTGTGCAATCGAACTAGCGTCTCTCCTTATACTTGTGTGACACGAGCTTATAGTCTTCGCTAGGTAATCATTTGATTCTTAGCTCACTTTCTCCGTCGCACAAGTCCCATTTTTCCCACCGTGTGTGTTTCCTTGTACATATTTCCTATCTTGTGGATTAACTTGTTTTGCTTTGTGATCATTGTGGTTCTTTACTTGCCATTACAACATCTTGATTTCGGATTGGTTCTTGACATGCCACTTTCCATACCTATCCACCATAGGCCTTGTGTGTGTGTTTTTTGGTTCGTAGTTGGTTTTGGTGTTCCGCGTGAACTTCACTTTGCTTGGTTTATTGCTCTCAAGTGTGGCCACTTGTATACACGATCTTCCAAGGTAAAGTAAGGTTTGACGTTGTATCCCTAACTCCCACTACCACTTCCATATACACCACTTGGTCTTGTGCATCATGTCTAGGGACTCGGAACCGAGGATGATATCTATGAAGAATCCATGATGAGCCACCATGACTACGACTCCACAAGTATAGAGGACATGACGAGCACAACACCGACAATGGCTCGCATGCTTTGAGGACCCGGAGCACTACACCTATGACGACTCCACATGCATGGAAGACATGGAGCTCTACGTCGACAATGGCTCCTCATGCATGGAGCCTATGGAGCACTACACCGACAATGGCTCCACATGCTTGGGTGATATGGAGTACTACACCAACAACTACTCCCCAAGCATGGACGACTTCGAGTGCGACATCGATGACGCCTCGCCAAGCATGGAGGACACGGAGAACTTCATCGACTTTGATGGCTCCTCCATGAGCCATGAAGAATTCCTCCACCGTGTGGAGACGGAAACCTACTACGCCAAGCAAGAGGAGGCGCATCATCAAGATTCCATGACCTTCAAGGCCAAGCGTGCCACACCAAAGGGCACGACCTACTTCGATGATTCACCTCCAAGGCGACATGTGCCATCACCTCCAAGGCGTCAAGCTCTACCATCTCCAAGGCGCCAAGCTTCATCACCGCCAAGGCGCCAAGCTCCAACTCCTATCCAAACAAAAGTGGCGTCCAAACATCATATGCATCAAGAGGCGCCAACAAACAAGACTCTTCATCGACAAACATCCTCTCATGAGCATCGCCACCATAAAGAGGATACAAGACATCGTCAAAGGCATCTTCGCCATAAAGACGAAGAATACAAGATGAGCACCAACCATAATGCTCAAGCAAGCTCAAGAAGGCACCACAAGCACAAGAAGAGTGCCAAGGCAAATGATCATCGTCGCGAGTGTCATGTGGACGACCAAGTGCGCCACCTACATCAACCATCGGCAAGGCACGCCAATGACCTCCGTCGACACCATCATAGGGCACCATCAACTACTCGTACCACCACCATAATGGCACCAAGAGCAAGCCTTCCTCCACGCCATCAAGCTTCAAAGCCGACGCTTGACTTCTACGACTTCGCGAACGAGGAAAATGTAGACGCCTACTTCGCCAAGTTGGATAGCATGAGCCTACCTCCACCACTACTACGAGATGGCCACAAGACGGTCGAGCATGTGATTTTCCCTTCGACCATGGAGGAGAGAAATGATGCCCATCATATGGCATCCAACGTTGGAGGCGACATGGTCAAGAATGGTGAGCATGGGATTATCCCTTCACCAAAGGAGGCGCATGGAGTTGAGGAAACCGAGCCTACCCCCATATGCTTGAGTGATGATGTGGTACCAATCCCATGTGAGTATGAGAGCCACTTAGCCCACTTGAGTGAGAATAAGAGTGAGATGAGTGACTCCACCTTATGTGAGATTGAGTGCTTCCACTTGGAGGGCATGAGCGATACTCCTAGTGAGTTGAGAGTGGTAGTTGATAGGTCAAGTGAGACCATTTCGATTTCTAACAACTTACCCTCTACCTCTAGTGTGTTCTCTTGTGTTGTGCTAGGTTCCATGGATGAAGAAGCGCCAAGTCATGAAGCAATGATGCCTCAATTGGAGAAGATGTACATGGTGCACGAAGATGATGCTACGCCATGGCTACATGCAGAAGACGAAGTCGTCCACAAGGAGGCCACTACTTCGACAACACCCACTTCATATGAGAGGTATGAACAAGGTAACAATAAGGGTGTTGATGATGCCATGATCCCACTAGTGGACATGATGAATTGTGAGGATATGCATGCTATGGATGATACTTGTGACATTACATATGCTTCACTCATATTCCCATGTGATGATTTGCCTTTGCATCATATTGATCATGTGGAATTGTTTGATTGCGAACTCATTGCCATAAACATGCCATGCTATGCATCTTGTGTGTATCCTCCAATTGCTTCGGACTTGTCTTGTCATGCTAGTCATTCAATTTATCCCGTTGCTTGCGATAAGATGAATGCTTTCTATTTCACTTATTTTGCTTGCAACAATATTGATCATATGCGTTATAATGAGATGGCCCCCATAGATTTATCAATTTTTGGAGATTTTTATGATTGCCATGATAAGCATGTTCCCCACTTGCATACTCACCATGCATCTATGTCGTACTTGATTGGCATTAATGGTGATGTGCACAAGAAGAGAGGTCATGATGGATGATGTGTATCTCTACCATGCACACACGTTCTTCCTTTTACATATGATGTGTGTAGGTGCCTGCACGAGAATGTCAACCTCGGTTGAGCACGAGTTGACAAAAAGAGCTCTGGAGAGCATCCCACAAGTGAGTTCAAGATCGAACCCAGCTCTGATACCTTTTGCATGCTTTGCATCTTTCATGTTGGCAAATTGCTCTTCCCTATGGTTTGATTGCAAGCATGTTAATGGTATTATCTCCCCTTGTGACATTCATGTTTCTTCGCATCTAGATAATGATGTTTTGTGTGTTGCAACTGAAATGTTGAACATTTTCTCTTTCCGATGTTTTGGGTGCAACCACACTTCCATTAAGAGCATGTATTGTCATGAGAGCTTCCACGAATCTCGTCTTGTTGTTGCAACAAACATAAGGACCACTTGCTCTTTCATTTGGTTTGTTTGCAAACATAATACTTTTGTTTTGGATCTATTTCCTTGTGTGTTTTTGCCAAATCCTCCTATTCTTGCATCAAAGATGTTGTTTGAAATTTGGATCCAATGCTTTGAATGCCCCACTTCTATGTTATATGGAGTTTTTGAGTTTCCACATTTGGATGATGTTCAAACGATTTCCATGCACATTGACCATGCATATGCATTCCGTTTGCTATACTTGAGTTGTGCTAATCGTGTTGTGAACAAGAATGGACATGCCACAAATGACATGCTCCTCTATCACACACAAACATATTTTGCTTGGTCTTTGTTGTATGAAGGTACAAATGCATACACGTCAACCTCTATGGACTATATGTTGACAAGAAGAACCGAAGAGAGTTACCTATGGCTACCCTTCATCGAGCTATCTCTACAAGCTAAGGTGACTTCCTTCTACTTGAGGACTCATGCTATAATCTTCATGAATTGGCTACGCTTTGAGTGTTGCTTTGCTTTTGTTGTGAGCTTTGTAGGCTTCAAGGAAGGTCAAGGAACATTGAAGTGTTGTCAAGTCAATCTTCCCGAGGACGACTATAAGGTGAACCCCAGGATCAAGAACGTCTCTCGACCTCTTCTACTTTGTGATGAGCATGTAGAGTCGAGGACGACTCTTTTTGAAGGGGGGGAGATGATGCAGCCCGACCTACGGTCGTTACTACATCAAGGTCTCCAACTTACGCCAAGTCGCCATGGACTCCAAAGGTGAATCCGTTCCTCTATGAAAGCTCACTTCCTACCCTATTGAATGGTATGCTACTTCATACTCCGTCACATATTCATGATAGGTTCACACCGACCAGTACGGAGGCAAGGGAGGAAGCCCGGAGCATCAAGCCCGACAAGACGGAAGCTTGGAAGAGAAGGAGGAAGATGATGGAGGGGTTAACCTCTTGGGTGCCCGATCTTCACGGATCTCGCGGTCAAATCGATGGGAAAGCGAGGGGAAAGGGAGAAGGTAGCGGAAGCGAACACACACCTCGCGAAGAACACGATGAACACACACAAAACTCACACGATACAAGGCCGATTGCTCCCGAACGGCATCCACCGGTCCGATAGAATCCTCGCAAGGAAAGATCGGTCAACGTGCTCCCTCAAATCCACATCGGAGAGGGAAGAACACCTTGAGGAGGGTCTTGACGACTTGGGGGCGAGAAACCGAGAACCCAAGGCCTTGTTCAACGATGGATGCGTGATGCAAAGTCCAATCGAGGTTGGTGACGATAGTCGGTCCCCTTGGTAAAGGGGATGAGGCAAAACTAGAGATTCCACAATGGGGGTTGTCTTTAGTCTATCATCTATGCCTAAGGGATACATGAGTGGTGGGGCTCTATTTATAGGCCAACCACTTAACAAGGGTAGTTTGGGATAAACTAGGCGAATAGCTAAGTAAAGGGGGATACATGGGAGGTGGCCCAACTAGTGCTGCAGAGCATCGACATGACCGGTAGTCGACTTGGGACCGTAGTACCTGGTCATCACCTAGTACCGCTTTGGGGACCTAGTACCGCTTGAGGCGGTAGTACCTCAAGCCGATCTGGGGCATCCAGATGGCGATGGCGCAAAGATGGCGAGTGGGCGTAGTACCGGTTCAGCCACACTACCGCTTGAACCCGACACTGGCCGATCTGTCTTCTTCCTCCTCTTCCAAGCTTAGTCTTGTCGGCTTGATGCTCAAGCTTCCTCCCTTGCCTCCGTCTTGGTCGGTGTGAACCTATCATGAATATGTGACGGAGTATGAAGTAGCATACCATTCAATAGGGTAGGAAGTGAGCTTTCATAGAGGAACGGATTCACCTTTGGAGTCCATGGCGACTTGGCGTAAGTTGGAGACCTTGATGTAGTAACGACCGTAGGTCAGGCTGCATCAATATGAGGGGTGGGGCTATATATAGGCCAACCACATAAACAGGGGTAGTTCTGGAATAAAACTGGAAGTTTGGGGCGAAATTGGGGGTTACATGGGCCAGGCCCAAAAGGCTTTAACATGCCTGGCGACGGTTGGTCCGAGACTCGGCCTGGGTCCGAGACTCGGTCTGGACCGAGACTCTGTCAATCTGGACCTGCCTCCGGGAGGGGCTTCAGCTGTCGGCTTGAGTCTCGGCTGACCGGAGGAAGGTCCGGAGACTCCGATGTAGGAGACCGGAGACTCCGGTCTACACCGGAGACTCCGGTGTGCAGCGCTCCAGCGGCTTCTTCTCCTAGTCCTGCTTCCTTGGTGGCTTGGTGTGGTGGTGTTGCTTCATACCTGAGGATACACAACGTAGATGCATGAAGTATCAAGCCATCCAAAGGTAGACGAAAATCACATGAGGAAAGGAGCGAGTTAACCTTGGCTTGTAGGAGCTTGGCACGGGAGCGAGTCATTGGTCCACTTGGGGGACTAGGTGTTGTAGATGGAGGTGCGTCCGTAGGACGGGCTGCATCAGTGATGTGGACATCCCTACTATTGATACAACCGTTGTACCTACAGCAACACACATACAAGGACCCATCACAAGATCTCGTGCCAAACAACTTAACTATCAGGTACTTTCGTTTCTTGGAACTATTCCTTACATACATGAAAATATGATGCTGCCTAAGTCGGATACATTTCTTACTCTTAGGAATGATGGACCAAGCATGGATGAGAGGGACAAGCATTGGAGCATGGCCATGCATGGAGATGGCAGCAAGCATGTGATGATCCAAGAGAAGGCCACGGATGAAGATTTCAGAACTTTGAGGCCACCATAATGGAGAAAGAAGGCTTGGACGAAATATTCAAGATCAATACTTTACGAATTCGTCCATAGCATAATATGGTGTCATGACACCTTTATTTTGGGCCAGCCCATGTAATTTTCGCAGTTTTAGTTAGCCACTTTTTAGAGTCCAGATTTGAGGAAAAGGACTTTTAGGGTTGGATCCGCCACCACTTCCTTGGCTGGCGAAACCCCCTTTCGCTTTAAATACGCCCCCATAGCCGAACCTTTAGACTCGATTTTGTTTAGACATTAAGTTAGCCATAGTTAACTTCGCCAAGGCTCGGCGTCAGAGGCCTCTTGTACTTCGCACCTATTCAGGATCCCACCTCTTTCAATAAAGCTTTCCTCTTAATCCGCAATATCTTGATTGCAATATTGGTTCTTACTTGTTCTCGATTTCAGGTAGGAATTAAGACCCTCGCTGGTCAGGCTGATCGTGTTCACGCAGGATCGGTAACCTCCAGGAGATTGGCCTAGCGATTGCATTGGCGCTCGTGCTCGCACGTGTAGTCGGATCGTCAAGCCCGAACTCCACCAAATCGATTATCGCCATCTCATCGAAAGATCGGACACCTTTGCCCTATCAAGTGGTATCAATCAGCTCCCCCCCCCTTGGGAAAGAGTCGTCCTCGACTCTTCAACCTTCTCAACTTCATCTTCGCCATGGTAGGGTGATAGGTCCTTGACATTGAATGTCGGGCTCACAAGATACTTGGATGTTGGGATATCTATGATGTAGGCGTTGTTGTTGACCCTCTTTAGCACTTTGAACGGTCCATCACCTCTTGGATTGAGTTTGGAGTCGCGGTCCTTGGGGAAGCGGTCTTTACTCAAGTGTATCTACACAAGGTCGCCTTCTTCGAAGATCACCTCTTTCTTGTTCTTGTTTAGCCTTGATGCTTGGCGAAGGACTTGTTTCTCGATCGTGGCTCTTGTATCTTCATGGAGTTGCTTCATTGTTTGGGCACGCTTGTCCACGTCCATATTGGCACGTTCATGAAGAGGTAGTGGAAGGATATCGAGCGCGGTGAGGGGCTCGAAGCCATAGACGATCATGAACGGGCTCCTCAAGGTGGTCGAGTGCTTGGCGCGGTTGTTGGCGAACTCGGCATGTGGAATACATTCCTCCCAGTCTTTAAGGTTCTGTTGCCTGCCAAAACTCACCATGAAAGTGACGAGCAACACGAAGAGCCGGAGGCTCCAGCTAACTGGTGGGCCCTGGTCCCTCGGGCAACGGCCCGCAAAACTCGACACGTCTTGGCTTGGTTCGAGATGCACCCGACCTATACCGTCAGGGAAGGTGAAGGATTGCTCGATTGATTTCTGCATGGTAAACAAGTATCGTAAAATTCGAGCCGTGACCGGCTCCGAGTTTCTCGTGAATCGGCTCCTAGAGCCGATTATCCCATGGTTCTGCATTAGATTTACGATAACATGGGGTTTTGCTTTATCATTATAAGTTAATTCGATCTACGACAGTTTAACGTTTTCACCACGTAACTGGAACGTCCTACACGTAATTGAGCCTGGTATATACAAAAGATGAAGAATACTAACCCTAGAGGAGGCCTAATAACCAACGTAAAGTTAATTACCGGAACAACTTCTCTAGAACAAGTAAGCCACGTCTTTACGTACTACTGGATCGTTCAACCCGTTTGTAAGGCCTGACTACGTGGATATCAAACTAAACCTTGGTGAGCAAGGCACAACCATAACAGATCGAAACAACTAAATAAAGATCAAGCAAGATGCTACCCTCGCACTTGGGAAAAGGTGCAAAGGTAGCGAGGTAACTAGAGGCGGCATAACTTTAAACAATTATAGCGAAAAGCACCGATGCTAGCCTCAACAAATCCACGATAGTAGTGTTACTCGCCATCAACAAGGCTTCAGTACAAGTAACACTAAATAACGCATAAGTAAAAATACTGCCTAGATCGCAAGATGCGATCTAGGCAGCATGGCACTTACCCGAAAGAAACCCTAGAAACAAGGGGTGGAGATGCGCCGAGATTGTGTTTGTTGTGAACGTGATTGTCCTCTCTTTTCGATAACCTTAGGTACATATTTATAGTCCGGAGACTCTACTTTTGGAATAACTCTACAACTCTATCTTTACCTAAACTGAAACGAAACCTAAACTGAAACGAAACCTACTATGATACAAGATACACGGGCAATTTAGCCCAAATCCATGCACTAGGCCGATCCAACAACACGTTGAATATATGTATCTTCCAAGCCCATCTTGATCACGGCCCATCTTCTTCTTTGGCAAAAATATGGCGATAACAGGTTCTTCTTTATCAACACCCGGAGGAGTGTGCCAAGACTTCGATTGACGACCTCGGTTTGTCCATCGGTTTGAGGATGCAAGGCGGACGAGAAGAGGAGCTTGATGCCGAGCTTGGCCATGAGAGTCTTCCAGAAGTAGCTCATGAATTTTACGTCGCGGTCGGAGACAATTGTTCTTGGTACACCGTGTAGCCGAATTATTTCCCTGAAAAACAAATTTGCTACATGTGAAGCATCATCGGTCTTATGGCACGGAATGAAATGTGCCATTTTTGAAAAGCGATCCACTACTACAAATACAGAATCATGACCATGTTTAGATCTAGGCAATCCTAACACAAAGTCCATGCTAATGTCCGACCAAGGTGCATGAGGAATAGGCAATGGCATATAAAGACCAAAGGGGTTGGACTTAGACTTAGCTTGGATACATGTAGTGCATCGTTGGACGTGGCGCTCCACGTCGCGCTTCATCTTTGGCCAAAAGTAGTGAGTGGAGAGCATGTCATATGTTTTGTCACGGCCAAAGTGACCCATAAGGCCTCCACCATGGGACTCTTGAAGAAGCAAAAGTTGGAGAGACGATTTCGGAATGCAAAGCTTGTTTTGTTTGAAAAGAAAACCCTTATGCAAATAGAAATCATCAATCCCTTTGTCTATTGAACATTTTGCAAAAATTGGTCCAAAGAAGGGGTCGGCCGCATACAAAGATTTGATGTCATCAAGACCCAAGACATTTACTTCGAGTCGTGTAAGAAGGCTTGTGTTTTTGCGAAACAAGGCGTCCTCTACCACATTTTCTTTGCCCTTCTTGTATTTGACAATGTAAGGAAAAGACTCCATGAACTCAACCCATTTTGCGTGCCTTTTACTCAAGTTGGCCTGGCCCTTCAACGACTCATGGTCGGAATGGATGATAAATTCTTTGGGCCAAAGATAGTGTTGCCACACTTGAAGAACTCGAACCAAGGCAAAAAGTTCTTTGTCATAAATGGGATAGTTGAGGCGTGCGCCATCGAGTTTCTCACTATGGTATGCAATGGGACGCCCATTTTGCATAAGGATGCCTCCAATGCCAATTCCACTAGCGTCACATTCAATCTCAAAAGTTTTTGTGAAATCCGGTAATGCAAGGAGTGGTGCTTCGGTGAGCCTCTTTTTGAGCTCATCAAAAGCCTTTTGTTGTGCTTTTCCCCAAACGAACGTGACATTTTTCTTAGTCAATTCGTTGAGGGGGCAAGCAATGGTAGAAAAGTCTTTCACAAAGCGACGGTAAAAGCCAGCCAACCCATGAAAACTACGAAGTTCACTAACATTTGTAGGGATGGGCCAATCTCGTATGTCCTTGACTTTTGAGACATCAATTTCAATGCCATTGGAAGACACAACAAAACCAAGGAAAATCAGCTTGTCTTTTGCAAAAGTGCACTTTGGGAGATTAGCATAAAGCTTTTCATGACGGAGGATTTGAAGGACCTCCTTAACATGAGTAACATGCTCCTCTAGTGACTTGCTATAGACAAGGATGTCATCAAAGTAAACAACTACACTCTTCCCAATGAGAGATCTCAAAATATGGTTCATGAGACGCATGAAGGTAGATGGGGCATTAGATAAGCCAAAAGGCATAACCAACCATTCATAGAGACCAAGCTTGGTCTTGAAGGCGGTTATCCACTCATCACCTTCGGCCATGCGAATTTGATGGTAACCACTACGAAGATCAATTTTCGAAAATATGGTGGCTCCACATAACTCATCAAGCATGTCATCAAGACGCGGTATAGGATGTCGATAACGCACGGTGATAGCATTGATTGGACGGCAGTCCATGCATAACCGCAACGTATCATCCATTTTTGGGACTAGAATCACGGGGATCGCGCTTGGGCTAGTGCTTACTTGGATCAAACCTTTGGAGACGAGTTGGTTGATTTGGCGTTCGATTTCTTTTGTCTCTTCCGGGTTCGTGCGATACGCGGCGCGATTTGGGAGTGGGGCGCCGGGTATGAGGTCGATGCGGTGCTCGATTCCACGAAGAGGAGGAAGGCCATGAGGAAGCTCTTCGGGAAATACATCTTGGAATTCGTGCAAAATAGCCATCAAAGAAGGAGCAACATTTGTCAAGTCCTTAGTTCCTTGTGCTAGTCCCTTGCATAACATAGTGCAAGATGGATGGGTTGTTCCGCACTTCTCTCATCTCACTTTTGGTGGCAAGAAGAACACTCTTAGTTTTTCCACTCGAGTTTGGCTTGTAGCTCTCACTCACTATGGTGTGGTTCTCTCGCTCACCACTCTTCTCACAAGGTGTTTTTGTGTATTGCGCCCTCGCTAAAGCCTTTGCATTGTCCGCAATTATTTGGCTAGGAGTCATTGGTTGCAACCCACAAGTTTTATCAAGCCATTTGAAGGTATAAGTGTTTGAGTGACCATCATGCAAAGCACGCTTGTCATATTGCCACGGCCTTCCGAGCAACATATGGCAAACCGTCATTGGGACCACGTCACATTCCACCGTGTCCTTGTAGGGCCCAATTGAGAACGTTACCGAGACGGTGTGCTTGATCTTGACAGATCCTTGGTCACTTAGCCATTGGATATGGTAGGGGTGTTTATGCGGATGGAGGGTGAGGTTGAGTTTCTCACACAATTCCGTGCTTGCAAGATTGTGGCAACTCCCTCCATCGATGACAACTTTGATGGACCTCCCATTTATACCAGCACGAGTTTGTAAGATGTTTGATCGTTGGTCTTCATTCTCATTGGCTTGAGTAGTTAAGACCCTTGTGACCAAAAGCGATGGACTTGCGTCATGCTCACCCACGAGTAGCTCTTGGTCCTCTTCCAAATGTTTCCTTGCCATGGCTTCCTTGACCCTTGCATCAAACTCATCTTCACTCAAGTATTCTTCAACGCCGTTGTCATGGATGAACAAAACTTTCTTGTTCCCACATGCGCTGACTTGTGTCCTTTGCCTCCACACTTGTAGCACTCACCATTGAATGGTTGTTCATCTCTTGTGTACTTGCCACTTGGGGGCGGTTTTCCTTGAGGAAGTGTTGGCTTGAAGGGAAGCTTGGTGGTATTTGAGGAGCTTCCACTTGGTGTTGTCGGAGTAGTGGTTGGAGCTTGCTTGTATGTGAAGTATGTCTTTGGCTTGTTGAACTTGATGTCCTCTTGCACTTGACGTTCGGCCTTTGATGCAATGTGCACAAGCTCAACCATGTTGTTGTACCTTTGGAACTCGGTGATGCGCTTGATAGGATGGTTCAAGCCATTGAGGAAACGTGCCATTGTTTGCTCATCACGCTCTTCAATGTTGGCACGGATCATGTTGAGATCCATTTGCTTGAAGTACTCTTCCACGGTCTTTGTTCCTTGACTAAGCGTTTGAAGCTTGTTGAAGAGGTCACGCGTGTAGTGTGAAGGAACAAAGCGGGATCTCATATGAGCCTTCATATCTTGCCAAGTTGAGATTGGAGGCTCTTCTTTTGATTCACGAGCGAGTTGGACTTGTTCCCACCAAAGGTTGGCATATTCATCAAACTCGAGGGATACCATGGCCATCATCTTCTCATTGCTAAAGTTGTGCATTCGGAAGATCTTGTCAACCTTGAGTTCCCATGAGAGGTATTCTTCGGGATCATTGGAACCAGTGAACTTGGGCATGGTGAACTTGAGCTTGCCGAAAGTTTCTTCCTCATTGCGGTTCCGGTTGCGACGGTTGCCATGATTTTGGCGGCCATCTTCATCATCCGAGCTCTCATGTCTTGCTTGTTGATGGTGGCGTTGCTCTTGCGGTTGTTGAGGTGCCGCGTTTGGTGGTGGAACTTGGTTTGGACGACGAGCTTGGGGAGCTTGCTCTTGTTGTTGGCGCGGTTGAGGACGTGGAGGAGGTTGTTGGTCCTCACGGTGAGCGTGGGGAGCTTGCTCTTGTTCTTGTCGTGGTTGATGCCGAGGAGCATTATCTTGCGCCATGTGGCGAGGAGGACGTCGAGCTGCATGCGCAATCGGCTGTTCTCTTTCTTCTTGATGTGGAGGAGGCTCGTCGTTTAGATCATGTTGACGGCGATGATGTTCATGTCGAGGAGGACGCCTTGGTGGATCTTCGAGTGCTTCACGCCGCCGGCGAACTTGTTCTTCCACTTCGGATGCTTCACTTGTTGTGGAAAGAACATGTTGATGGCGATGGTCTTGGTGGTCCATGTGAGGTTGTTCTTGTTGAAGCACATGTGCCCTTTGTTGTGGCCGGTCCTCTTCACGTCGTGGAGGTCTTGCGTAGAGGTCACCATCATAGCTTGACATTGCGGCATGTCGCGGAGATGGTATCGCTTGAGAAGAGCTCATGGATTGAAGGACGGGTCCATCCCGGTGCCTTGAAGCGTGACGGCGAGGCGCACTTGATTCACTTGAGGAGTGCCGTGATGATCTCGAGTCTCGCGAGCGTGGCCTTGACAACCCATCAATGAGGCGTTGAAGCTTCTCATCCGTTGAGGCGAGGCACGACCAAGAGCTTCATTTTGATGACCAAGGTTGTGTTGCATGGCATGCATTTGTCCTCGGACTTCCTCGAAGCGGTTGTCGATGTTCTTGAACTCCGCTCGGGCTTCGCTAAATTGTTCATCTTGGCGCCGCTCAAGTGCTTCACAACGGTAGTTGAATTCTCCTCGGACCTTCCAATGGTCCCATCTTGTCATGTATGGATTGCCGTCCTCCGGAGGTGGAGGTGGTGGTTGGGACGGCTCGCCATTCCTGTCCATGATGTAAAGCCGACAACGGTTGTATATGGAGAGTAAAGGTGCGTAGAGTTAGCCTTTTACCTCACCTTGGAGATTATATCAAACCAATTGCCACACAAAGGAGCGAACAGCGTGCAAAGTGAAATGGCAAAGAAACTCACACACAAAGGAGGGACAACTCTCAAAAGCTTTTGGTGGATGGGTAGGATTGTGGGAAAGCCAAAGAACCAACCGAACGCAAAGGATAGTCAAAAGTGGAGAAAATCCAACAACTCAAGTCAAAAGGAAATGGTCAACTCAAAAGGTGACGAGAACCTACGACTACACACACGCGTGGAGAAAAATGGGGTTAGCACGACTATGAAAATGAGCACGAAATGGCCTAACGAAGACTACGCTCGGGTGTCGTGCCAACGCAAGGAGAGACCACAACTCGTTTGCCAAAAGAGGGTAAACAACGGATTTGTGCACTTTCCTTGGCGCGCTTCTTCCTCTCTCTTTTGCTTACAAGCTTGATGCTCTCTTTGTATTGGGAGACTATGTATCTTTCTATTTTTCTTTTTATTTTTCTCTCTTTTTTTGATTCTTTTTCTTTTTCTCCCTTGCTATGCTACTATGTTAACTTTTGTATTTGCCCTCACACTCTCACTTTCCAATGGCAAGTGCACAATGCTTAGAGAAACACAAAATGAGTTGCTCTCATAGGATAGGTACACACAAAGGAAGATATGGCTACAAGGGTTGACACAAGTTATACCTTAGTTGATGGTGAAGATCTTGTGTCGATGGAGCGGGGAAGAGTTTGGGGTCCGTGGTGTCGAAGAGCGCGGCGATGTTGCGGAAGCTATCTGTTAGTTGGTGACACGCACACGGAACACAAACAACAAGTGGACAGATTAGCCAATGCAGGAAAAGAGGAAAAATGGGCAAAACAGGCGTCCAGGGCCGGAGACTCCGGTCTCAGGCTGGAGACTCCGGTGTAGACCGGAGACTCTGGTGTGCAGGCCGGAGACTCCGGTGTGGGATGTCTGCTCGTGTTCTTGAGCGGAAATCCATGCCTAGAGTCCTCAAATCCGCGAAAATTTTGCCAAAATTGGACTGGGAAACGTAGGCAAAAGCTGAACCAACACCTTAGACAAGATTTGGTCGGATCAAAACCACAAATAACACTCCAAAACGACAGATCGATCCAAAGGCAAATTGGGGCTGTTTTTTGGGAAATTTTCGAATTTATGATGGATAGAAGAAAAATTGGGGGGAAATTCATGATCAACCTTGCTCTTGATACCAAGATGTTATGGGGTAACCCCTTGGGGTGGCCCGATCTTTCACGAAATTCCACGGGAAACGAGGGGAAAGCGGTGGACGGGGGAAGAAGGGATGAAAACCACGAACACACACACACAAAACACGATACACGTCGATCCCTCACGCCGGTGGCAACCGGTCCAACATAATCCCTAGGATCGGTGTTGGGCGAAGCTCTCTCTCCACGCCAACAACGGGGGACGATGTGCTTGGTGACATCTTGACGACTTGGGGGCGAGAAACCGAGAACCCAAGGCCTTGTACAACTTGAACACACTAGGCAAGATCCAAGAGGAGGGTGGACAAGAGGTGCTCCTTGGTAGGAGCATGAGACCAATAGATTAAAAGATCCACAAAGGGGTGTCTTAATCTATCATTATCCAAGTCTAGGGTTTACATATGAGGGGTGGGGCTATATATAGGCCAACCACATAAACAGGGGTAGTTCTGGAATAAACTGGAAGTTTGGGGCGAAATTGGGGGTTACATGGGCCAGGCCCAAAATGCTTTAACATGCCTGGCGACGGTCGGTCCAGAGACTCCGGTCTGGACCGGAGACTCTGGTCAATCTCCGGACCCGTCTCCGGAGGGGGCTTCGGTCGGGCTTGAGTCTCCGGCTGGGCCGGAGGAAGGTCCGAGACTCGTGTAGGAGACGGAGACTCGGTCTACCGGAGACTTCGGTGTCTGGCCAAATGCTTCTTCTCCTGGTCCTGCTTCCTTGGTGGCTTGGTGTGGTGGTGTTGCTTCATACCTGAGGAGACACAACGTAGATGCATGAAGTAGCAAGCCATCCAAAGGTAGACCAAAATCACATGAGGAAAGGAGCGAGTTAACCTTGGCTTGTAGGAGCTTGGCACGGGCGCGATTCATTGGTCCACTTGGGGTACTAGGTGTTGTAGATGGAGGTGCGTCCGTAGGACGGGCTACGGCAGAAAGTTTCTTCTTTATTGTGGTTCCGGTTGCGGAGGTTGCCATGATTATGGCGGCCCTCGTCATCATCCGAGCTTTCATGCCTTTGATGGAGGGGTTAACCTCTTGGGTGGCCCGATCTTCACGGATCTCGTGGTCAAATCGATGGGAAAGCGAGGGGAAAGGGAGAAGGTAGCGGAAGCGAACACACACCTCGCGAAGAACATGATGAACACACGCAAAACTCACACGATACAAGGCCGATTGCTCCCGAACGGCGGCCACCGGTCCGATAGAATCCTCGTAAGGAAAGATCGGTCAACGTGCTCCCTCAAATCCACATCGGAGAGGGAAGAACACCTTGGGGAGGGTCTTGACAACTTGGAGACGAGACACCGAACTCCAAGGCCTTGTTCAACGATGGATGCGTGATGCAAAGTCCAATCGAGGTTGGTGACGATAGTCGCCCCTTGGAAAAGGGGATGAGGCAAAACTAGAGATTCCACAATGGGGGTTGTCTTTAGTCTATATGCCTAAGGGATACATGAAGGGGTGGCGGCTCTATTTATAGGCCAGCCACATAAACAGGGGTAGTTTAGGGATAAAACTAGGGTTTAGACGAGCTAGAGGGGTACATGGGCCGAAGGCCCAGCTGGCGGCGCGCAGGCCCATCGTGTAGGCCGGAGACTCCGGTGTGGTGGGCCGGAGATTCCGGTCTGTCTCCGGTGTCGTCTCCGGAGTGGCGTACTAACTGTCCTCGGGCGGTTGCTGGGGTCGGTCCGGAGACCCCGGTGTAGCAGGACCAGAGACTCCGGTGTAGGCCGGAGACTCTGGTGGTTCAACTGTGGCTTGTTCCGTCTCCTCTTCCAAGCCTCCGTCTTGTCGGGCTTGATGTTTCGGGCTTCCTCCCTTGCCTCCGTACTTGTCGGTGTGAACCTATCATGCATATGTGACGAAGTATGAAGTAGCATACCATTCAATAGGGTAAGAAGTGGGCTCGTATAGAGGAACGGATTCACCTTTGGAGTCCATGACGACTTGGCGTAAGTTGGAAACCATGATGTGGTAACGACCGTAGGTCGGGCTACATCAGCTCCCCCTCTTCAAAAAGAGTCGTCCTCGACTCTACATGCTCATCACAAAGTAGAAGAGGTCGAGAGACCTTCTTGATCCTGGGGTTCACCATATAGTCGTCCTCGGGAAGATTGACTTGACAACACTTCAATGTTCCTTCACCTTCAATGAAGCCTACAAAGCTCACAACAAAAGCGAAGCAACACTCAAAGCATAGCCAATTCATGAAGATTATAGCATGAGTCCTCAAGTAGAAGGAAGTAACCTTAGCTTGTAGATATAGCTCGATGAAGGGTAGCCATAGGTAACTCTCTTCGGTTCTTCTTGTCAACATATAGTCCATAGAGGTTGACGTGTATGCATTTGTACCTTCACACAACAAAGACCAAGCAAAATATTTTCGTGCGTGATAGAGGAGCATGTCAAATGTGGCATGTCCATTCTTGTTCACAACACTATTAGCAAAATACATGTATAGAAAATGGAATGCATATGCAAGGTCAATGTGCATGGAAATCGTTTGAACATCATCCAAATGTGGGAACTCAAAAACTCCATATAACATAGTAGGGTGGCACGCGTAAACAACTACGTGATGCAAGAATAGGAGAAATTGGCAAAAACACACGAGGAAGCATATCCCAAACAAAAGCATTACGTGTGCAAACCAAACATTGGAAAGATAAATTGCACAATATGTTGGATGCCATACACATATCATCAAAATCAAATATCATGGGAATATGAATATCCCAAGCGGAAGCAAAAACAACAAGTTTGCAAACAAACCATATGAAAGAGCAAGTGGTCCTTATGTTTGTTGCAACAACACGACGAGATACTTGGAAGCTCTCATGACAATACATGCTCTTAATGGCATTATGGTTGCACACAAAACATCGGAAAGAGAAATTGTTCAACATTTTTGTTGCAACACACAAAGCATCATTATCCAGAAGCAAAGAAACATGATTGTCATAAGGGGAGATAATACCATTAACATGCTTGCAATCAAACCATAGGAAAGAGCAATTTTCCAACATGAAAGATGCAAAGCATGCAAAAGGTATCAGAGCTGGGTTCGATCTTGAACTCACTTGTGGGATGCTCTCAAGATCTCTTTTTGTCAACTCGTGCTCAACCAAGGTTGAGATGATAGTGCGGGTACCTACACACATCATACACAAAAGGAAGAACGTGTGTGCATGGTAGAGATACACATCATCCATCATGACGTATCTCTTCTTGTGCACATCACCATTAATGTCAATCAAGTATGAAATAGATGCATGGTGAGTATGCAAGTGGGGAACATGCTTATCATGGCAATCATCAAAATCTCCAAAAATTGAGAAAGCTATGGGGACCATCTCATTATAACGCAAATGATCAATATTGTTGCAAGCAAAACAAGTGAAATAGCATGTATTCATCTTATCGCAAGCAACGGGAGAAATTGAATGACTAGCATGACAAGGCAAGTCCAAAGCAATTGGAGGATACACACAAGATGCATAGCATGGCATGTTTATGGAAATGATATCGCAATGAAACAATTCCACATGATCAATATTATGCAAAGGTAAATCATCACATGGGAATGTGGATGAAGCATATGTAATGTCTCAAGTATCATCCATAGCATGCATATCCTCACAATTCATCATGTCCACTAGTGGGATCATGGCATCATCAACACCCTTATTGTTACCTTGGTCATACCTCTCATATGAAGTGGGTGTTGTGGAAGTAGTGGCCTCCTTGTGGACGACTTTGTCTTCTTGATGTAGCCATGGCGTAGCATCCTCTTCATCTATCATGTGCATCTTATCCATTCGAGGCATCATTGCTTCATGGCTTGGCGCATCTTCATCCATGGAACCTAGCACAATATAAGAGAACACACTAGAGGTAGAGGGTAAGTTGTTAGAAATAGAAATGGTCTCACTTGACCTATCAACTACCACTCTCAACTCACTAGGTGTATCACTCATGCCCTTAAAGTGGAAGCACTCAATCTCACATAAGGTGGAGTCACTCATCTCACTCAAGTGGGTTAAGTGGCTCTCATACTCACATGGGATTGGTACCATATCATCACTCAAGCATATAGGGGTAGGCTCGGGTTCCTCAACTCCATGCGCCTCCTTTGGTGAAGGGAAAATCCCATGCTCACCATTCTTGACCTTGTCGCCTTCAAGGTTGGATGCCATAAGATGGGCATCATCGCTCTCCACCATGGTCGAAGGGAAAATACCATGCTTGACCGTCTTGTGGCCATCTCGTAGTAGTGGTGGAGGTAGGCTAATGCTATCCAACTTGGCGAAGTAGAGGTTTACATTTTCCTCGTTCGCGAGGTCGTGGAAGTCAAGCGTAGGCGTTGAAGCTTGATGGCGTGGAGGAAGGCCTGCTCTTGGTGCCATTGTGGTGGTGGCACGAGTAGTTGAAGGTGCCCTATGATGGTGTCGACGGAGGTCATTGGCGTGCCTTGACGATAGGGCAAAGGTGTCCAATCTTTCGATGAGATGGTGATAGTCGATTTGGTGGAGTTCGGGCTTGACGATCCGACTACACGTGCGAGCACGAGCGCCAATGCAATCGCTAGGCCAATCTCCTGGAGGTTACCGATCCTGCGGGAACACGATCACCGACCATGAGGGTCTTAATTCCTACCTGAAATCGAGAACAAGTAAGAACTAATATTGCAATCAAGATATTGCGGATTAAGAGGAAAGCTTTATTGAAAAGGTGGGATCCTGAATAGGTGCGAAGTACAAGAGGCCTCTGCGACGCTCGAGCCTTGGCGAAGTTGCTATGATGGCTAACTTAATGTCTAAACAAAATCCGAGTCTAAGGTGACGGCTATGGGGAGTATTTAAGGGCGAAAAGGTGGGGTTTCGGCCAGCCATGGAAGTGGTAGCCGAATCCAACCCTAGAAGTCCTTTTCCCATCAAATACGGACTATAAAAAGTGGCTAATTAAAATCCTGCGAAAATTGCATGGGCCTGGCCCAAAATAAAAGGTGTCGCAACACCATATTAAGCTATGGACGAATTCGTGAAGTATTGATCTTGAATATTTCGTCCAAGCCTTCTTTCTTCATTATGGTGGCCTCAAAGTTCTGAAATCTTCATCCGTGGCCTTCTCTTGGATCATCACACGCTTGCTGCTATCTCCATGCATGGCCATGCTCCAATGCTTGTCCCTCTCATCCATGCTTGGTCCATCATTCCTAAGAGTAAGAAATACATCTGATTTAGGCAGCATCATATTATCATGTATGTGAGGAATAGTTCCAAGAAACGGAAGTACCTGATAGTTAAGTTGTTTGGCACGAAATCTTGTGATGGGTCCTTGTATGTGTGTAGTTGTAGGTACAATGGTTGTATCAATAGAAGGGATGTCCACATCATGCTCCCCTTCTTGAATTGAAGTCGTCCTCGACGCAATCTCATCTTCCTCACCAAAGTAAGGCTTCAAATCTGCAATGTTAAACGTAGGACTAACCGTACCAAAGTCTGCAGGCAACTCAAGTTATATGCATTATCATTTATTTTCTCTAAAACCTTAAAGGGACCAGCAGCACGCGGCATTAACTTAGACTTGCGTAAATCAGGAAAGCGATCCTTACCCAAATGTAACCAAACAAGATCTCCAACATCAAACACAACATGCTTTCTCCCTTTATCCCCAACAAGTTTATACTTAGCATTCATATGTTCGATGTTATCTTTAGTAGTCTTATGCAAGTTTAATATCATTTCAGCGCGTTGTGTAGCATCCAAATTATGTTGCACCGAAGTAGATAAAGGCAATAAATCAATAGGTGCACGAGGAACAAAACCATAGACGATCTCAAACGGGCACATCTTTGTGGTAGAATGCAGCGAACGATTATAAGCAAATTCTATATGAGGTAAACACTCTTCCCACAATTTTAAGTTCTTCTTTAAAACAACACGCAACATAGTAGACAAAGTTCTATTTACTACTTCAGTTTGTCCATCAGTTTGGGGATGACATGTAGTACTAAACAACAATTTAGTCCCCAACTTAGCCCATAAACATCTCCAAAAGTGGCTAAGAAATTTAGTATCACGATTAGACACAATAGTATTTGGCACACCATGCAAACGAACAATTTCACGAAAGAACAAATCAGCAATATGCGCAGCAGCATCCGTTTTATGACAAGGAATAATGTGTGCCATCTTAGAAAACCGATCCACAACAACGAAAATACTATCCCTCCCCTTCTGTGTTCGTGGCAATCCCAAAACAAAGTCCATAGATTTATCCTCCCAAGGAACACTAGGAACAGGAAGAGGCATATATAAACCATGTGGATTAAGGCGAGACTTAGCTTTTTGACAAGTAGTGCAGCGTGCCACAAATCGCTCAACATCTCGACGCATACGTGGCCAAAAGAAGTGTGCAGCAAGAACATCCTCCGTTTTCTTGACACCAAAGTGTCCCATCAATCATCCTCCATGCGCCTCCTGTAACAACAAATGACGAACAGAACTATCCGGAATGCATAGTTTGTTAGCACGGAACACAAATCCATCATTGAAGACGAACTTGTTCCATGTTCTACCATCTCTACAATTCTGCAACACATCTTTAAATTCAGCATCATGCACATATTGTTCCTTAATAGTTTCTAATCCAAATATTTTGAAGTCAAGTTGAGATAACAAAGTATAACGGCGCGACAAAGCATCAACAATAATATTATCTTTACCCTTTTTGTGTTTGATAACATAAGGGAAAGACTCAATAAATTCAACCCACTTTGCATGCCGACGATTCAACTTAGCTTGACTACGAATATGCTTCAAAGATTCATTATCGTAATGTATAACAAATTCTTTAGGCCATAGATAATGTTGCCAAGTTTCTAATGTCCAACCAATGCATATAATTCTTTATCATAAGTAGAATAGTTCGACTAGCCCCACTCAATTTCTCACTAAAATATGCAATGGTTTTCCTCTTGTAATAACACCCCTCCCAAACCAATTCCACTAGCATCACATTCAAGCTCAAAAGTCTTAGTAAAATCAGGAAGTTGGAGTAAGGGAGCATGTGTTAGCTTATCTTTGAATATGACGAAGGCCTGTTGTTGTGTATCGCCCCAAACAAAGGGCACATCCTTCTTGGTAAGCTCATTCAGCGGCGCCGCAATTGATCCAAAGTCTTTGACAAAGCGCCTATAAAAACCAGCGAGGCCAAGAAAACTCCTCACTTGTGTGACCGTCTTGGGCTGCGGCCAATTCTCAATAGCTTCAATCTTGGCTGGATCCACTTCAATACCCTGTGATGTAACAACATAGCCAAGAAACGCAACTCGATTGGTGCAAAAGGTGCACTTCTCAAGGTTACCAAACAAACGTGCATCACGTAAAGCATGGAAAACAGCACGTAAATGATCCAAATGATCCTCTAAAGATTTGCTATAAATCAGAATATCATCAAAGTAGACTACCACAAAACGTCCAATGAAAGCACGTAAAACTTCGTTCATTAATCTCATGAAAGTGCTAGGTGCATTAGTTAAACCAAACAGCATTACTAACCACTCATATAAACCGAACTTAGTTTTAAATGCTGTTTTCCATTCATCGCCTAATTTCATACGAATCTGGTGGTAACCACTATGCAAATCAACTTTAGAAAATATGGTAGAGCCACTCAATTCATCAAGCATGTCATCTAAACGTGGAATAGGATGACGATATCGAATAGTAATATTATTGATAGCTCTACAATCAGTACACATGCGCGAAGAGCCATCTTTCTTAGGTACCAAAATAATAGGAACAGCACAGGGGCTAAGGGACTCACGAATATGATCTCTATCGAGTAGTTCCTGAATTTGGCGTTGTATCTCCTTTGTCTCCTCTGGATTGGTTCTATATGGCGCGCGGTTGGGCAACGTGGCACCAGAAATTAGATCAATTTGGTGCTCAATTCCTCTAATAGGAGGTAGTCCTGGTGGCATCTCAGCGGGAAAGACATCCTCATATTCCTGCAAAAGGTTAGCAATAGCGGGTGGCAAAGAAGGAGGCATATCCTCAAATGAAAACAAAACCTCTTTGTAGACAATTGCATAACATTGAGTATTGTTTGCATCTAGTTCAGCAATATCAATTTTATTTGCAAGCATACATGGACTCTTCAAACGAATTTCAGTAGCATGTGTAGTATCAGATTTAGTGTTCTTTGGTGGTATAAAATCTGCAGCAACAATCTGATTCTCACTTTTATTTTTCTCCTCAGTTTTAGCTCTACTAGCTCTAGCAAGATCATCTTTTAAAATTTGTTCGGGAGTCATAGGTTTTAGACCAATTTTGTTTCCATCATGCATAAGAGAATAGTGATTAGTTTTGCCATTATGAACAGATCCTCTATCAAATTGCTGATATGGGCAAGGATGCGCGAGGGAGGAGCGGGAGGAAGGCACAAGAGAAGATCATCAAGAAGGAAGGTTCGATGCATGTAAGCCAAATTGAAACGACGTGGATTCTTCATACGAACTCCAAATCAAGCAAATAAGCACTTGTTGGAAACATCACTCAGAGCTTTCCAGCAGTACTTACATCGCCTAGGGGCGGATAATCCGCCCCCACAAGGGCGGATAATCCGCCGTGCTCCGAATTGCTAAGGACTTCAGCGAGGCTCAAGATAGGGGCGGATAATCCGCCTGTGAGGATAATCCGGGCGGATAATCCGCCTACTTAGCGGAAAGTCCGCCCAAGTTACCAATGATCTGGACGGATCGGTATGTATGACACGTTTGTTTAGCGATTTTGGCATGGCCGCCCTTATAAGTCTGGGACGCCCCATAGTTAGGTAAGACCACGTTAAAACTATTTTGGAGTTGTTTCTTATCAAGAACCTCTGGAATTACCCCGTGATCGAATTATCTACCGCAATTGAGTGTGATCATTTGTTCTATTGGGAATTAGTAGATTGCAAACTACCGCTCGTGGTCGCATGCCGCTGCGCAAGAGCGTGGTGTTGTGAATATCCCATAGGGTTCGAGAGCTGTTGCATTGGCATCAGGGTTCGAGCGGGAGAGTTCATAGCTACATGCTAGTTATCTATCATCCACCATCATCATCGACAAGTGCTTGCTGAGAAGATCGGGCCACCCCATATCATCTTGGCATCAGAGGGGTGGATAATCTGGCCTGGATATCGCCAATTTCTATTCTGTCTAGTTGGTGATAGAAGTTTCGGTCAGAGATGGATTCTTTTTCTGGTGACTTTTATGGCAAACAGTGTGTTTCTGGAAAGAGATCTGGTGATGTGTACAATGACTATCTCGACATCTTGAATGGTGTACTATGTGATGATTCTCAAATCAGGTGGAAACTGGTTCACATGGCAACGTATGATGAATATGAGTTGTGGACGTGTCACATGCAAGATGGTTTTTACAGATGTGATACATATGAGTATTTGGATAATCCTACACGTGTGCTTCTTGCATTGCGACGTGTAGATGAAGAGATAGCTCGTTGGTGGGATAAAGAGATGTGTGAAAAGGACATTATGGATGCAACTTGGAAGGACTTCAATATTTTTTTGCGTGGCTGTTAGGCTCCTCGTCGCAAGGTATTGTTATGGGGTAACCCTGGGGTTGGCCCGATCTTTCACGAATTCCACGAGAGACGAGGGGAACGAGGTGGTCGGGGGATGAAATCGATGAAGGCGATGAAAACCACGAACACACACACACACGCACCAAACACGATACACGCCTACTCCTCACGCCGGTGGCAACCGGTCCAACATAATCCCTAGGATCGGTGTTGGGCGAAGCTCGCTCTCCTCGCCAACAACGGGGGATGAGGTGCTTGGTGAGATCTTGACGACTTGGGGGCGGGACACCGAGAACCCAAGGCCTTGTACAACTTGAACGCACTTAAGCAAGATCCAAGATGTGGGTGGATAATCCGGTGCTCCTTGGTAGGAGCATGAGACCAATAGATATAAGTCCTCAAAGGGTTTCCTTAATATCTATTATTATCCAAGTCTCCCTCCTTACAATAGAGGGTGGGGGCTATATATAGTCCAGCCACATAACAGGGGTAGTTTCGGAATGAAAAGATAAATTATAAGTTGGGTTACAAGGCACAGGGCCGAACTGAAGCGATCAGGGTCTGGCAGGACCGGTAGTACCGGTCCGATCCCGTAGTACCGGTGGTCACCGTAGTACCGCTTCAAGAGCGGTAGTACCGCTTGAGGGCCTGGGCTGGCCGAGGCGTCGATGGCGGTAGTAGGCGCAGTAAGACGGCC
The DNA here is from genome assembly GCA_030063025.1 of Avena longiglumis. Classification (NCBI taxonomy): domain Eukaryota; kingdom Viridiplantae; phylum Streptophyta; class Magnoliopsida; order Poales; family Poaceae; genus Avena; species Avena longiglumis. Next base: position 285,394,057 of record CP125975.1, read on the forward strand.
ACCGGTAGTACCGTTGTAGGACCGTAGTACTGGCTTCGAGGCGGAGTGGAGCGTCTGTGGCGGCGGTAGGGGAGGCGGTGGACCGCTGAGCGGTAGTACGTCGTCCCAACGTAGTACCGCTACGTCTGGCGGCAACCGGTGGCTTCTTCAGACTGATGCATGAGTTTGCGTGTGAAGTAGCAAGCCATCCAAGGGTGTGTCGAAGTCACACAAGGAGAGGAGCGAGTTCACCTTAGTTTGAAGGAGTTTGGCTCGGGCGCGAGTCATGGGTCCGCTTGGGTAGCTCGTGGGAGTAGATGTAGTAGCGGTCGTAGGACGGGCTGCATCAGGTATCTTGTACCAAGCCCTTGAAGACAGTTCCGCAGTCGCCCGGGGTTGCCATTGTGTCTATTCCGTCTCGTTCAAAGGAGGTCGCAGAAGTTGTTTCAGTGCAAACGGTTAGCGTGGCAGTGACAAAACCTTCTGAGGAGAAGCAATCTGTTGTTGCCGAGGTTGTTGTGTGCACTGAAACTACAGTGGAAGAGGTTGAACCATTGAGTGGGCTAAATATGCAACTCAAGAGAGTACATGATGAGACTTGTATGACAGCGGATAGAGGCCAGCGTTGGAATTTATTCCAGGCGCAGTGCATGATCAAAGGTAAAGCATGCAAGTTGATTATTGATGGAGGAAGCTGTACTAATGGCATTAGCAAGACAATGGTGGCAGAATTGGGGTTGTCCACATGGCGTATTCCTGAACCTAAGCATCTACAGTGGTTAAATAGCTGCGGTATGGTGAAGGTAACTCATAAGGTGCGTGTGCCATTTACATTTGGTGATTATGTTGATGAGATTGAGTGCGATGTGTTGCCATTGGAGGTATGTGGGCTGTTACTTGGTCGTCCATGGCAGTATGATCGTAATGCGTTACATGCTGGGAGAGCAAATACATATTCTTTTGTGCATGATGGCAAACATCAGACTTTGAAGCCTATGAGAGAGGATCAAATCAAGTCCGATGTGGTGTTGGTGGTTCGCAAGGAGAAGTTGCATAAGGCTAAGCCACAACCAGGGCTAGCTAAGGTGCAACATGAGGAGCATGATGCGAAGAGCGTCAGTGATATTGTTTCATCCATGCCTAGATGACAAGCCAATTGTTCTTGTTAGTGACAAGCGGTTGAAGTCAAGCCTCTTATTGATGAAGGAAAGAATATGTCAAGATGTGTTCCATGTGTTCCACTTCGCTTTGTGTTGACATAGGTGTTCGGACCGATGGCGATGTTACCGATCACGTCGGTGCATATGGTGCCGGTTAGTCACCACACAATTTTGTTAGAACACCTAGACGCGTTTTGTTGGAGCAGCAGTGCATGTGCATAGAGGCAAGGATGGACATGTTCGTCAGTTGTGTGGTCCAGGCATCACTCATCTTATGCAGGTTCGTGCAAAGAAGGTCCATGTTCAGCAGCCACGGGTTCCAACAACAGTTGAGCAGAAGAAAAAGATGGTGGCGCCCTTATAAGCCCTGGGACGTCCCCATAGTTAGGAGAGACCACGTTAAAACTATTTTGGAGTTGTTTCTTATCAAGAACCTCTGGAATTACCCTGTGATCGAATTATCTACTGCAATTGAGTGTGATTTGTTGTTCCATTGGGAATTAGTAGATTGCAAACTACCGTTCGTGGTCGACGGCTACGTGCGCAAGAGCGTGGTGTTGTGAATATCCCATAGGGTTCGAGAGCTGTTGCATTGGCATCAGGGTTCGAGCGGGAGAGTTCATAGCTACATGCTAGTTATCTATCATCCACCATCATCATCGACAAGTGCTTGCTGAGAAGATCGGGCCACCCCATATCATCTTGGTATCATATTTCCTCGTTTACTCGGTGAGCATCCACAAATCCATCCATAGATTAGTTATTGTTTTCGTCCTATACAGAAAAAGCCATACAAAAAGATTTGCCCTAGCCTAGATTGCATCGTTTTCAAGTTTTATTTGCTGGTCGTGTCTTCTCGTAGATCCGATCTGAAGGTTTTTCTCGTAGGAGTCTAGTTTTCGTTTGTGTTTAAGTTTAGGGTTTTGATCTTGTTTTCCACCGAGTCCACCATCATCGTTTTCCGCAAGTTTCCATCTACTTTTCCGAGTCCACATAGCGTACTTTTGTGTTTCAAACCTAGCTACAGCCTATCTACAGCATCCGTGCCTAGGAACGTACCCACGAGACTAGTTGCTTTGCTCTAACAGGCTGCTCATTAGGGTTTTGAAAGTGCAAAATTTTCGCCCCGACAGATCGGATTATCCGGCCCCCGACAAACCGGATTATCCGGCCCCCTCCTAGTTTGCATTCGTTTTGCATTGAGTCATATAGTTGAAAAAAATAAACAAAAACAGAAAAGGAAAAGAGATCCAGTATAAAAAAAAAAGAAGAGAAAAGAGTACAAGCGTGACAAAAAGAGATATCAAAGTGTGCATTATTGGAGGCCTAGTTGATCATAGCACTTATAGATTGAGCAATCTTGTGCCTGTTTATTTTGAGCTATTACTAGCGTCTCTCTTGTGCATTGCAATATTCCTATTCATAAATTGCTTTGCCACATTTATCTCCACCGTGTGTGTTTCTTGGGTTATCATAACGATCAGCACTAGGACTTGTTTGCGGTGTAGTTAGGATTCCATACCTACAGCTCCACCATAAATAACCTGTGTGCCCTGTGATCGTTCTCTATACCCTTGATATTCACTTCATCACATCCGTGCATAAGTTGTTGATTCGAATTGGTAAGCATCACTATTCACTTTGGAACGGTAAGATCTGCTTTCTTGTTAGTTTTGAGTGAGTTGTGAGAGTTCCACCATTAGATTTTGTTTTATGCACTAACATACTAATCATGTCTTTTAGTAGTGTTGATGTGATGCAGGAAAAGGATACAGATGATTATCCCTTTCCATTACGATACCACTGCAGTCATACATTTTGGGAGGAGGAGTCAGGAGTAGTGCCTAATCCGGGTTTGTTCCACTTCACGACGGAAATTTGTGGTAGACATGCTGCTACTACCATTGATACTTGTTCTTCCATAAATTTGGTTAGTGTTGAGGTTGTTGAAAAGTTACAATTATATACATGTGCATTAACAATTCCATTTATGTTAGCAACTTCTGGTCATGCACTACCAGTTACTCAGATCGCATGTGTTCCACTCACCATTTATGGCCCTCATAGATATGTTTCTTGTTTTATCGTTCCCAGAGCGTTTAACTCCTGCCATATCATGTTGGGAACAAACTGGTGTAATCACTTCCAGGTTGTGTTTGGTAATGAATATTCTGATCCTTCCATCTTTTGGAATGATAAGCACACTTGGTTATCATGTACACGTATTAAGCAATTTCAGGAGATTAGGCGTCAAAACCTCTGTCCACCTGTAACCACCAACATAAACCCACATGTTGATCTCATCGTAGAAGAACCGAGAGTGAAAGTTGGTGAGACAGATGAGGTTTCTACTAATGTAATTATCTCTACTCCTAGTGTTGTTTCTTGTGATATGCAGGTTGCTTTTGAAGAAAGGGAGCCATCTATTTTACAACCTGCATCGCTGGACTGTGCATTGTCACTAGAGGAGGATGTTCCAGTGCCTATTACATGTGAGGAGCATACTGAAGATATCGGTACTGATTTGGAGCTACAGCCAACAAGCACAACCATTTGTGAGTCTATTCCTTTGTTGGTACCTCCTTGTGACTTGTCTTGCAATAATGTTACAGCACCATGTGATAGTTTACCAAATTCGCATTTTGATCATGTGGTACTGATTACACATAAGGAAATACTTGCTCGAATACCACCTACTGATATTGTATATTCCATCATGCTAAATGAACCTATGAATATGAGTTGTGCTGTGGATAAGATTTCTGAAATTTCATGTCTGAATTCAAGCACATATTCTCCATATTTCCTCTTTAATCTAATTGGTGAATATAGCATGGATGAAAATTTTCTTGTGGATCACATATGCATTACATGTGATAGAATTGCTGAATTGAAACTTGCTCCAGGAATTCTGCTAAGGACTTCAGGCGCGAGGCTCAGTATAGGGGGCGGATAATCCGCCCCAGGGGAGGATAATCCGGGGGGGGGGGGCGGATAATCCGCCCCTACTTAGGGCGGAAAGTCCGGCCCTGAAAGTTACCAACAGATCTGGACGGATCCGGATCATGTATATCGCGTTTTGTTTAGCGATTTTGGCCGCCTGTAGCCTTATAAGCCTGGGACGTCCCCATAGTTAGGTAAGACCATGTTAAAACTATTTTGGAGTTGTTTCTTATCAAGAACCTCTGGAATTACCTGTGATCGAATTATCTCACGCAATTGAGTGTGACTGTTGTTCCATTGGGAATTAGTAGATTGCAAACTACCGCTCGTGGTCGATTTGCTGCGTGCGCAAGAGCGTGGTGTTGTGAATATCCCATAGGGTTCGAGAGCTGTTGCATTGGCATCAGGGTTCGAGCGGGAGAGTTCTTAGCTACATGCTAGTTATCTATCATCCACCATCATCATCGACAAGTGCTTGCTGAGAAGATCGGGCCACCCCATATCAATTGCCATGGTCTACCAAGTAACAAAAAACAAGCTTGCATAGGTACAACATCACAATCAACAAAATCAGAATATGTACCAATAGTAAAATGCACGCGTACCGTTCTTGTTACCTTGATCTTGCGAGAACTCTCAAACCATTGGATGTAATATGAATGTTGACAACACCACGTGTTTGGAACAGATTGTGGCGTTGATCTTGCTCAGATTTGCTCAATTGCACACTCAACACACGTTGTGTAATTAAGCTCTTGTATTGATCAGCGGCTTCAGCTCCCATTACCTCTGTCTCTTCATCGATCGAATTGTCTCCATCTCGGCGTAAATAAGGGCTAATGTATCTTCATCAAAGTCACTGCTGAATCGTATTGACCATCATCCAGACCATCATCACACGTTGTGTTGTGCATCGCTCTCAATATGACCAAAACCCCAGCACTTGCGGCATTGTATATCCTTTGTCTTACCCGTGGAAGCCATAGAAGATGCACTACGAGCAGGAGCATTGGATGATGGTGGAGGAACATCTGGAAATCTTGTGGTGGCCTTGGATGTGGTAGTGGCTGGTGGCGAATCACGAGAAGGAGGCGCTGATTGTCGGGATGTCCAAGTGGATGTGTGACCTGCAGAATTATTAGTCCTCCTCCATGGTGTTTGGCGATCCTGCACTTCACGTTCAGCTTTGCAAGCAAGATAAAACAAACGAGTGATAGTATTATATTCCTTATAATCTAAGATGTGCTGAATGTCCTTGTTTAATCCATCAAAGAAACGTGCAAGCATTTGTTCATTAGATTCAACAAGACCACACCGAACCATCCCCGTTTGCAATTCCTGATAATATTCTTCTACAGAATTTTTCCCTTGCTCTAAACGTGTCAGATTCTTTAGTAAATCACATTGATAAGTGGGAGGTACAAAATGAACACGCATAGCAGTTTTTAAAGCAGTCCAAGTACTAGGAATAGTAGTAGGATTTAAACGACAATACTCAGACCACCAAAGGGAAACAAATTTAGTAAATTCACATGTAGCAGCACTAACACGCATATTCTCAGGATATTTTAAGCATGCAAAACGTTGTTCTACTTCCATCTCCCATGTAAGATATGCATCACGATTATATTTACCCTCAAAAGTTGGAATATTTAATTTAAGCTTTGCAACATGATCATCATCACGTACCTGTGGTCGAGCGTTGCGGTAGTAATGTCGGGGACGGCCAGCAGGTACCTGTGGAGGTTGTTCAACCTCCTCGTCAAACAGATCGTCGTCGTCGGGGTCATAGTAGTACCCGTCGTCTGTCCCCAATGTCGCAGCAGCAGCCGCAGCGGAAGTCTAAGGCCACCGCCCGGTAGTCAGCCGGTGCGGCGAACGAACCGAGTCCGACCAGTAATCGGAATGCGCCTGCGCCATGTGTGGTGCGGTGCAATCTGTTCAAAAGCTCCTTGAACCGAACGTCAAGCTTGGCGTTGAAGGATTTCTCGAGTCCATCGATCTTGTCCACGGCGTTGGTGAGCTTGGTGTCAAACTCCCCTAGGCGCGTATCCACGTCTTCAGCGCGACTGACCGAGAGCGCGGAGAAGTGGGCATGTAGTTCTTTGTTCGTCATTGTGCCACGGTTCCGCGAAGTATCTGTCATGGTTAGTCCTTAAAAAGCACAGGTATATACTACAGAAATATGGTGGAAGGCAGGTGTAATCCGTCAAGCAATATACGAAGCTCTTACAAGTTCTTACCAAACAGCAGGAAAAGGCGATGTGCAACCATGAGGATCAAGGTCCAGATTGAACCAAGCGATTACCAGGAGTCGAAACACCGCACGTGGAGAGTATCTGTGGAGCTCTACGAAGGCTTAGCAAAGGGGGTTAGCAATTATCAAAACAGCAATGCAAAAGTTGAAAGAATGCTCAACGATAGTACTGTGTTGGTCCTAGGCTAGACCGTACTAGAGACGCGAGCCTAGATCACCAACGATGTCACGACGCGACACAACAAGCAATGTATGATGATATGGCACCCTGAAAAGCGAACCGAGAGGTGGAAAATCACTATAATGGCGAGTGTCTAGAACTGATCTACGGGGTCTAAAAATAAGTTAGCCCCAAAAAAAAAATTCGAAATTTTTTTATTTTGCTCCGGAAAGCGCGCAGGCGCCAAAAAAATATCGTTATAACTGCCGATGGAGAAAAGTGATCCCCAGAGCAGAAAACTAGTATAGCCAGAAAAAATTTTCGGAGGCGGTTCCAGACTTTTTTTTTGCTCTCCTTCTGGACTAACGACCGGACTCTAAGCTCGATACGGACTTTAGCTGAACACGGAACTAACAAAGAAGGAAAGTAAAAGGAAATAACTAGGAACAATGACTCTACTCGGACTCGTACCATGGCAGGAAAACTGATCGGATCTGTGTCGCGGTAGGAAGGCGGTGGTGGAGTTTTAGGGTTTATGGTGGCTGGGAGTATGGCGGCGGAATATGGTGGCGGTGATCGGCGAGTGTGGCGGTGACTACTATGATTAGAACTCGAAACTCTAAGGGACAAGACACTAAGACCAGCAACTCGACGCGACGACATAGACACAAATTCAACATGCAAAAACTGAAAAGGTAATGCGAGGCGTAGATTGGTTATGGGATGGATATAAACTCTAACTGTGTTTTTGGCTTTTTCGAGGGTTATAGGTAAAAACAGATCTAATCTACGAAAATAGTAAAATCTCACCGAGCAACCTGAAATCTGATACCACTTGATAGGGCAAAGGTGTCCAATCTTTCGATGAGATGGCGATAATCGATTTGGTGGAGTTCGGGCTTGACGATCCGACTACATGTGCGAGCACGAGCGCCAATGCAATCGCTAGGCCAATCTCCTGGAGGTTACCGATCCTGCGTGAACACGATCAGCCTGACCAACGAGGGTCTTAATTCCTACCTGAAATCGAGAACAAGTAAGAACTAATATTGCAATCAAGATATTGCGGATTAAGAGGAAAACTTTATTGAAAAGGTGGGATCCTGAATAGGTGCGAAGTACAAGAGGCCTCTGTGACGCTCTAGCCTTGGCGAAGTTGCTATGATGGCTAACTTAATGTCTAAACAAAATCCGAGTCTAGGGTGACGGCTATGGGGAGTATTTAAGGGCGAAAAGGTGGGGTTTCGGCCAGCCATGGAAGCGGTGGCTGAATCCAACCCTAGAAGTCCTTTTCCCCTCAAATACGGACTCTAAAAAGTGGCTAATTAAAATCCTGCGAAAATTACATTGGCCTGGCCCAAAATAAAGGTATCGCAGCACCATATTAAGCTATGGACAAATTCGTGAAGTATTGGTCTTGAATATTTCGTCCAAGCCTTCTTTCTTCATTATGGTGGCCTCAAAGTTCTGAAATCTTCATCTGTGGCCTTCTCTTGATTCATCACACGCTTGCTGCCATCTCCATGCATGGCCATGCTCCAATGCTTGTCCCTCTCACCCATGCTTGGTCCATCATTCCTAAGAGTAAGAAATACATCTGATTTAGGCAGCATCATATTCTCATGTATGTGAGGAATAGTTCCAAGAAACGAAAGTACCTGATAGTTAAGTTGTTTGGCACGAGATCTTGTGATGGGTCCTTGTATGTGTGTAGCTGTAGGTACAACAGTTGTATCAATAGAAGGGATGTCCACATCATCTTCCCTCTCCGATGTGGATTTGAGGGAGCACGTTGATCGATCTTTCCTTGTGAGGATTCTATCGGACCGGTGGCCGCAGTTCGGGAGCAATTGGCCTTGTATCGTGTGAGTATTGCGTGTGTTCATCGTGTTCTTCGCGAGGTGTGTGTTCGCTTCCGCTACCTTCTCCCTTTGTCCTCGCTTTCCCATCGATTTGACCACGAGATCCGTGAAGATTGAGCCACCCAAGAGGTTAACCCCTCCATCATCTGGTATCAGCAGCTTTTGGTTGCCACGATTTCTCATCGATATGGTCTTTTCCCCATAAATTCGAAAATTCCACCATAAATAGCCCCAATTCGTGTTTTGGATCGATCTGCCATTTGAGTGCGTTTTGGTAGGTTTTGATCCATGGATTACTTGCTAAACTTGTTGATCTACCTTCCTTTGCGTTCCCATAGCCTAATTCCTTGATTTCCCCCGTCGATTTGGTGTTTTTCTTGAAGATTTTTCGCCCAAATCGTCCCAAAATCGCGAAAACGCGTCAAATCTGGGCGTCCCAAGACCAAGCGGTACTACCGCTCCCAAAATCCGGTACTACCGCTCGTCACCGGTACTACCTCTCAGGCAACCGGTACTACCCCAAAGATCTTGAACAAAACAAAGAGTTCCCAGATTTGACCTCTCTCACCGTTTTGAGCATAACTTTTGCATTCGATCTCGGATTTTGGTGTTCTTTAGCTCGTTTCGAAGAGGAGAAGGATCACTACATCATCATCCACGTTGTTCATGATATCTACTCCATCCAAATTCCGTGAGCAAGGCGGAATCCAACAATAAAGGGTAAAGATCGTCGACGAAAGGTATAAACATTCCGCGACTTTTCCCCACTTGCATTCCTTTGTGAACCCCACTATCTTTGCGAGCAACAAACACTTACTGAGACTAGTTCCTCTTATGATTGCTTGGGCTATGCACATTTGATACCTTGTAGATTCCGAGCAAACATTGTGAGCGCTATTTCATATAGTTATCTTGTATAGTTGTTGGCACAAGGAAGAGGCAAGTGAAAAGTAGAAAGAAAAAGAAAAAATAATAGAAAAAGGAAAACTCAAAAAGAAACAAACAAACAAGTGCCTCATAGAATAGGAAGCGCAAGCTTGATGAACATCATATAGGTGGTACTTATTGTGCATATCTTGTAGCCCACCAATCTTATGCAATCGAACTAGCGTCTCTCCTTGTACTTGTATGACACGAGCTTATAGTCTTTGATAGGTAATCATTTGGTTCTTAGCTCGCTTTCTCCGTCGCACAACTCCCATTTATCCCATCGTGTGTGTTTCCTTGTACATATTTCCTATCTTGTGGATTGACTTGTTTTGCTTTGTGATCATTGTGGTTCTTTACTTTCCATTATAACATCTTGATTTTGGATTGGTTCTTGACATGCCATTTTACATACCTATCCACCATAGGCCTTGTGTGTGTGTGTGTGTGTGTTTTGGTTAGTAGTTGGTTTTGGTGTTCCGCGTGAACTTCACTTTGCTTGGTTTATTGCTCTCAAGTGTGTCCACTTGCACGATACGATTTTCCAAGGTAAAGTAAGGTTCGACATTGTATCCCTAACACCCTCTACCACTTCCATATATAACACTTGGTCTTGTGAAGCATGTCTAGGGACTTCGGGACCAAGGATGATTTCTATGAAGAATCCACGATGAGCCACCATGCCTATGTCTCCACAAGCATGGATAACATGATGGAGCACTACACCAACAATGGCTCCACATGCTAGGGTGACATGGAGTGCTACAACAACAACGACTCCCCAAGCATGGGCGACTTCAAGAACGACAACGACAAGCTCCTCAAGTTGCACCGACCAAGACGGAGCCTACACCTCGAGTGCGCCAAGGTCCACCATGAAATGGACAAGTTCGAGAGCGACCTCCACAACTTCAAGAAGGACATGGACAACGACTTTGACAAAACCATGGGCAGGGTCGCCAAGATTAACGATGCTTTGCACTCATTACAACAACTCACCAAGAAGAGTGCCAAGGACAAGGGTCATCGTCGCGAGCGTCATGTGGACGACCAAGTGCGCTACCTACATCAACCATCGGCAAGGCACGCCAATGACCTCCGTCGACACCATCATAGGGCACCTTCAACTACGCGTGCCACCACCACAATGGCAACAAGAGCAAGCCTTCCTCCATGCCATCAAGCTACAACGCCTATGCTTGACTTCCACGACCTCGCGAACGAGGAAAATGTAAACCTCTACTTAGCCAAGTTGGATAGCATGAGCCTACCTCCACCACTACTACGAGATGGCCACAAGATGGTCGAGCATGGGATTTTCCCTTCGACCATGGAGGAGAGCGATGATGCCCACCTTATGGCATCCAACCTTGAAGGCGACAAGGTCAAGAATGGTGAGCATGGGATTTTCCCTTCACCAAAGGAGGCGCATGGAGTTGAGGAAACCGAGCCTATCCCCATATGCTTGAGTGATGATGTGGTACCAATCCCATGTGAGTATGAGAGCCACTTAGCCCACTTGAGTGAGAACAAGAGTGCGATGAGTGACTCCACCTTATGTGAGATTGAGTGCTTCCACTTGGAGGGCATGAGCGATACTCCTAGTGAGTTGAGAGTGGTAGTTGATAGGTCAAGTGAGACCATTTCGAATTCTAACAACTTACCCTCTACCTCTAGTGTGTTCTATTGTGTTGTGCTAGGTTCCATGGATGAAGGAGCGCCAAGCCATGAAGCAATGATGCCTCAATTGGAGAAGATGTACATGGTGCACGAAGATGATGCTATGCCATGGCTACATCAAGAAGACGAAGTCGTCCACAAGGAGGCCACTACTTCCATAACACCCACTTCATATGAGAGGTATGAACAAGGTAACAATAAGGGTGTTGATGATGCCATGATCCCACTAGTGGACATGATGAATTGTGAGGATATGCATGTTATGGATGACACTTGTGACATTACATATGCTTCACTCATATTCCCATGTGATGCTTTGCCTTCGCATAATATTCATCATGTGGAATTGTTTGAGTGTGATAACATTGCCATAAACATGTCGTGCTATGCATCTTGTGTGTATCCTCCAATTGCTTCGGACTTGTCTTGTCATGCTAGTCATTCAATTTCTCCCGTTGCTTGCGATAAGATGAATGCTTTCTATTTTACTTGTTTTGCTTGCAACAATATTGATCATATGCATTATAATGAGATGGCCCCCATAGCTTTCTCAATTTTTCGAGATTTTGATGATTGCCATGATAAGCATGTTCCCCACTTGCATACTCACCATGCATCTTGATGCAGCCCGTCCTCCGACCGCTACTACATCTACTCCCACGAGCTACCCAAATGGACCCATGACTCGTGCCCGAGCCAAGCTCCTTCAAACTAAGGTGAACTCGCTCCTCTCCTTGTGTGACTTCGACACCCCCTTGGATGGCTTGCTACTTCACACGCAAACTCTGTGCATCATCAGGTACGAAGAAACCACCAGTCGCTGCCAGACGCAAGCGGTACTACCGGTTGAGACGACCGGTACTACCGCTCCAAGCGGTCCTACCGCCTCCTCCTACCGCTCGCCACAGGAAGCACTACTCCACGCCCCAGAAGCAAGCGGTACTACCGGTCCCAGAAGGTACTACCGCTCACTGCCATCGACGCCTCGACGGAAGCTCCAGTTCCTCAGCGGTACTACCTCTCGAGCGGTATTACTGCTTGCCGGACGTACTACCGGTCCCGCTCGACCACGATCACCTAAGTTCGGCCCTGTGCCTTGTAACCCCACCTATCATTTATCTCTCCATTCCGAAACTACCCCTGTTTTGTGGCTGGACTATATATAGCCCCCACCCTCTATTGTAACCGGGCAGACTTGGATAATAATAGATATTAAGGAAACCCTTTGAGGACTTATATCTATTGGTCTCATGCTCCTACCAAGGAGCACCGGATTATCCACCCACCTCTTGGATCTTGCTTAAGTGCGTTCAAGTTGTACAAGGCCTTGGGTTCTCGGTGTCTCCCCAAGCCGTCAAGATCTCACCAAGCACCTCATCCCCGTTGTTGGCGTGAGAGCGAGCTTAGCCCAACACCGATCCTAGGATTATGTTGGACCGGTTGCCACCGGCGTGAGGAGTAGGCGTGTATCGTGTTTTGTGTGTGTGTTCGTGTGGTTTCCATCGTCTTCACCGATTCCTTCCCCGACCACCTCGTTCCCCTCGTTTCGTGGAATTCGTGAAAGATCGCCAACCCTGGGTTACCCATAACATATTGGTATCAAGAGCACGGTTGATCACGAATTTCCTCCAATTTTCGTTATCCGCCTTAAAACGAAAATCCTACCAAAAGAGCCCAATTTGCCTTGGATCGATCTTTGGATTTGGTGAGTTTTTCGTGGTTTTGGTCCATAGATCTGTTGCTTTGGGAGTCGATCTATAGCCCCCTTGTTTCTAGCTCACCTTTTGGTGCTTTTTCAACGAATTTGAGGTTATTGGCAAGTTCACCTCGTGCCAAGTGCTGCTGCTGGCGGTGCAAGCGGTACTACCGCTTAGTGACCGGTACTACCGGTAGTAAGTGGTACTATCACACCCAGTACTACCGCTCGTTACCAGTACTACCGCCATCGACCGTGCTCCGCCTTTGGCGCCTCGATTTCGATTCACGACCTTTTCCACCTCGCTTGTTCGTGTTTCGCGTGTTGTCGCCATTTTCACAACAGCTTCAGATCAACGTCATACCGCTCCAACGACACCGCGACACTCGAACATCTCCCCACCAAAGGTTGCAAGTCAACAATACCAAAGGTATAACTTGCACCACCTTGACAGCCCCATATCTTCCTTTGTGTGTATCTATCCTTGAGAGCAACTCATTTTGTGTTTGTCTAAGCATTGTGCACTTGCCTTCGGAAAGTGAGAGTGTGAGGCCAAATACAAAAGCTAACATAGTAGCATAGCAAGGGAGAAAAAGGAAAAAGAATCAAAAAAAAAACAAAAGAAAAGATACATAGTCTCCCAATACAAAGAGAATACCAAGCTTGTAAGCCAAGAAAGAGAGAAGAACGAGCGCTCCGCGGCAAGTGCACAAATCAGTTGCTTATCCTCTTTTGGCAAACGAGTTGTGGTCTCTCCTTGTGTTGGCATGACACCCGAGCGTAGTCTTCGTTAGGACCTTTTGTGCTCATTTTCATAGTCATGCTGACCCCGTTTTTCTCCACGTGTGTGTTTTCCGTGTTTTTGTAGATCGTATCCTTGTTGCTTTTGATCTTTGGTTCTTGGATCGTTTCGTTTGGTTTTCCACACCCTAACCTTCCACCAAAAGCCTTTGAGAGTTTCTTGCCATTTCACTTTGCACGCTTTTCGCTCATTTGTGTGGCAATTGGTTTGATATAATCCCCAAGGTGAGGTAAAAGGCTAACTCTCCACACCCTTTCTCTCCATATACAACCATTGTTGGCTTTGCATCATGGACAGGCATGGAGAGCCATCCCAACCACCACCACCTCCGGAGGATGATAACCAATTCATGACAAGATGGGACCATTGGAAGATCCGAGGAGAATTCAACTATCGCTATGAAGCTCTCGAGCGCCAAGATGAACAATTTAGCGAGGCCCGTGGAATTCAAGAACATCGACAACCGCTTCAAAGAAGTCCGTGGCCAAATGCATGCCATGCAACACAACCTCGGGCATCAAAATGAAGCTCTTGGCCGTGCACTCGCCTCAACGGATGAGAAACTCCAACACATCATCGATGGACTCGCAAGGACACGCTCGCGCGAATCAAGCTCATCTCGGCATTCATCAAGTGAAACAAGTGCACCTCGCCGTCACGCTTCAAGGCAACGGGATGGACCCGTTCTTCAATCCATGAGCTCTTCACAAGCGGTACCATCTCCGCGTCATGCCGCAACGTCGAGCTACGATGGTGACCTCTCCGCAAGACCTACAAGGCGCCGGTTTAACCGCCACAACCAAGGACACTTGTGATCCAACAAGAGCAACCTCGATGGGCCACCAAGGCCATCGCCACGACATGTTCCTTCAACAACAAGTGAAACTTCCAAGAGGACGACCTAGATCATCGTCGACGTGAAGCACTCGAAGATCCTACAAGGCGTCATCATCGACATGAGCGTCCTCGTAGCCAACATAATGGTCATGACGAGCCTCCCCTACAACACGAAGAAGAGCATCCCATTGCGCATACACGACGCCTCTCGCCACATGGCGCAAGCTAATGCTCCTCGCCATCAACCACGACAAGAGCAAGAGCAAGCTCCCAAGCTCTTCGTGAGGACCATCAACCTCCTCCTCGTCGCATCCGCGACAAAAACGAGCACGCCCCAAGCTCGTCGTCAACAACAAGTTCCACCACCAAACGGCACCTCAACAACCGCAAGAGCAACGCAACAATCACCAAGAAAGACATGAGAGCTCGATGATGATGATGATGACCGCCAAATCATGGCAACCGTCGCAACCGAACCGCAATGGAGAAGAAACTTTCGGCAAGCTCAAGTTCACCATGCCAAAGTTCACCGGTTCCAATGAGCCCGAGGAATATCTCTTGGGAACTCAAGGTCGACAAGATCTTCCGCATGCACAACTATAGCAATGAGAAGATGATGGCCATGGCATCCCTCGAGTTTGATGAGTATGCCAACCTTTGGTGGGAACAAGTACAACTCGCCGAGAAGCAAAATAAGAGCCCAATCGCAACTTGGCAAGATATGAAGGCTCATATGAGATCCCGCTTTGTTCCTTCACACTACACGCGTGACCTCTTCAACAAGCTTCAAACGCTTAGTCAAGGGACAAAGACCGTGGAAGAGTACTTCAAACAAATGGAGCTCAACATGATCCGTGCCAACATCGAAGAGCGAGATGAACAAACCATGGCACGCTTCCTCAATGGCTTGAACCATCCCATCAAGCGTATCACCGAGTTCCAAAAGTACAACAACATGGTTGAGCTTGTGCACATCGCTTCCAAGGCCGAGCGCCAAGTGCAAGAGGACATCAAGTACAAGAAACCAAAGACGTACTTCACCTTCAAGCAAGCATCAACCACTACTCCAACAACACCAAGTGGAAGCTTCCCAAGTACAACCAAGCTTCCCTTCAAGCCAACTATTCCCCAAGGAAAACAGCCCCCAAGTGGCAAACACACAAGGGATGATCAACCATTCAATGGTGAATGCTACAAGTGTGGAGGCAAAGGGCACAAGTCCAATGCATGTGGAAACAAGAAAGTTTTGTTCATCCATGACAACAGCGATGAAGAATACTTGAGTGAAGAAGAGTTTGATGCAAGGGTCAAGGAAGCCATGGCAAGGCAACACTTGGAAGAGGACCAAGAACTTCTTGTGTGAGCATGACGCAAGCCCATCGCTTGTGGTCACAAGGGTCTTGACTACCCAAGCCAATGAAAATGAAGACCAACGCTCGAACATCTTCCAAACTCGTGCCGGCATCAATGGGAAGTCCATCAAAGTTGTCATCGATGGAGGAAGTTGCCATAACCTCGCAAGCACGGAATTGTGTGAGAAACTCAACCTCACCCTTCACCCACATAGACACCCCTACCATATCCAATGGCTAAGTGACCAAGGATCCACAAGATCAAACACACCGCCTCTCGGTGACGTTCTCCATTGGGCACTACAAGGACACAGTGGAATGTGACGTGGTTCCAATGACGGTTTGTCACATGTTGCTCGGAAGGCCGTGGCAATATGACAAGTGTGCTTGCATAATGGTCACTCAAACACCTACACTTTCAAATGGCTTGATAAAACTTGTGTGTTGCAACCAATGACTCCTAGCCAAATAATTGCATGACAATGCAAAGGCTTTAGCGAGGGCGCATGTAAAAACACCTTGTGAGAAGAGTGGTGAGCGAGAGAACCACACCATAGTGAGTGAGAGCTACAAGCCAAACTCGAGGAAAAACTAAGAGTGTTCTTCTTGCCACCAAAAGTGAGATGAGAGAAGTGAGGAACAACCATCCATCTTGCACTACGTCCTCGTATGCAAGGGACTAGCAAGGAACTAATGACTTGACAAATATTCCTCCTTCTTTGATGGCTGTTTTGCAGGAATTCCAAGATGTATTTCCAAGAGCTTCCTCATGGCCTTCCTCTTCGTGGAATCGAGCAATGTCGACCTCATACCCGGCACCACTACCAAACCGCGCCACATCGCACAAACCGGAAGAGACAAAGGAGATCGAAGCGCCAAATCAACCAACTCGTGTCCCAAGGTTTGATCCAAGTAAGCACTAGCCCAAGCGCGGTTCCTGTGATCCTAGTCCAAAACGGATGATACGTTGCGGTTTATGCATGGATCGTCCAATCAATGCTATCACCGCGCTATCGACATCCTATACCGCCTTGATGACATGCTTGATGAGTTATGTGGAGCCACTTGTATTTTCGAAAATTGATCTTCGTAGTGGCTACCATCAAATTCGCATGGTCAAGGTGATGAGTGGAAACCGCCTTCAAGACCAAGCTTGGTCTCTATGAATGGTTGGTTATGCCTTTTGGCTTATCCAATGCCCCATCTACCTTCATGCGCCTCATGAACCATATTTTGCGATCACTCATTGGAAATAGTGTAGTTGTTTACTTTGATGACATTCTTGTCTATAGCAAGTCACTAGAGGAGCATGTTACTCATGTTAAGGAGGTCTTACAAATCCTTCGTCATGAAAAGCTTTATGCTAACCTCCCCAAGTGCACTTTTGCAAGAGACAAGCTGATTTTCCTTGGTTTTGTCGTGTCTTCTAATGGCATTGAAGTTGATGTATCAAAAGTCAAGGACATACGAGATTGGCCCACCCCTACAAATGTTAGTGAACTTCGTAGTTTTCATGGGTTGGCTGGCTTTTACCGTCGCTTTGTGAAAGATTTTTCCACTATTGCTTGCCCCTCAACGAATTGACCAAGAAGAATGTCACGTTCGTTTGGGGAAAAGCACAACAAAAGGCTTTTGATGAGCTCAAAAGGAGGCTCACCGAAGCACCACTTCTTGCATTGCCGGATTTCACAAAAACCTTTGAGATTGAATGTGACGCTAGTGGTATTGGCATTGGTGGCGTCCTTATGCAAAATGGGCGTCCTATTGCTTACCATAGTGAGAAACTTGATGGCGCACGCCTCAATTATCCCATTTATGACAAAGAACTTTTTGCCTTGGTTCGTGTTCTTCAAGTGTGGCAACACTATCTTTGGCCCAAAGAATTTATAATCCATTCCGACCATGAGTCGTTGAAGTACCTTAAGGGCCAAGCCAACTTGAGTAAAAGTGATAGGGCAAAGGTGACCGATCTTTCGATGAGATGGCGATAATCGATTTGGTGGAGTTCGGGCTTGACGATCCGACTACACGTGCGAGCACGAGCGCCAATGCAATCGCTAGGCCAATCTCCTGGAGGTTACCGATCCTGCGTGAACACGATCACCGACCAATGAGGGTCTTAATTCCTACCAAATCGAGAACAAGTAAGAACCAATATTGCAATCAAGATATTGGATTAAGAGGAAAGCTTTATTGAAAGAGGTGGGATCTGAATAGGTGCAGTACAAGAGGCCTCTCATGACGCCGAGCCTTGGCGGTTGCGACTATGGCTAACTTAATGTCTAAACAAAATCCGAGTCTAAAGGTTCGCTATGGGGCGAAAGGTGGGGTTTCGCCAGCCATGGAAGTGGTGGCGAATCCAACCCTAAAAGTCCTTTTCCTCAAATACGGACTCTAAAATTGGCTAATTAAAAACCTGAAAATTACATGGGCTGGCCCAAAATAAAGGTGTCGCAGCACCATATTATGCTATGGACGACCAGAAAGTATTGATCTTGAATATTTCGTCCAAGCCTTCTTTCTTCATTATGGTGGCCTCAAAGTTCTGAAATCTTCATCCGTGGCCTTCTCTTGGATCATCACATGCTTGCTGCCATCTCCATGCATGGCCATGCTCCAATGCTTGTCCCTCTCATTCATGCTTGGTCCATCATTCCTAAGAGTAAGAAATGTATCTAATTTAGGCAGCATCATATTCTCATGTATGTAAGGAATAGTTCCAAGAAACGGAAGTACCTGATAGTTAAGTTGTTTAGCACGAGATCTTGTGATGGGTCCTTGTATGTGTGTTGCTGTAGGTACAACGGTTGTATCAATAGTAGGGATGTCCACATCATGCTCCCCTTCTTGAATTGAAGTCGTCCTCGACAATCTCATCTTCCTCACCAAAGTAAGGCTTCAAATGCAATGTTAAATGTAGGACTAACTGCACTAAAAGTCTGCAGCAACTCAAGTTTATATGCATTATCATTGATTTTCTAACACCTTAAAGGACCAAAAGACGTGGCATTAACTTAGACTTGCGTAAATCAGAAAACGATCTTTACGCAAATGTAACCAAACAAGATCGCCAACATCAAACACAACATGCTTTCTCCCTTTATCCCCAAAGAAGTTTATACTTAGCATTCATGTGTTCAATGTTATCTTTAGTAGTCTTATGCAAGTTTAATATCATTTCAGCGTTGTGTAGCATCCAAATTATATTGCAATCAAGAAGGTAAAGGCAATAAATCAATAGGTGCACGAGGAACAAAACCATACACAATCTCAAATGGGCACATCTTTGTGGTAGAATGCAATGAACGATTATAAGCAAATTCTATGAGGTAACACTCTTCCCACAATTTTAAGTTCTTCTTTAAAACAGCCCGTAACATAGTAGACAAAGTTCTATTTACTACTTCGATTTGACCATCGGTTTGGGGATGACATGTAGTACTAAACAGCAATTTAGTCCCCAACTTAGCCCATAAACATCTCCAAAAGTGGCTAAGAAATTTAGTATCACGATCGAGACAATAGTATTTGGCACACCATGCAAACGAACAATTTCACGAAAGAACAAATCGAATATGCGCAAGATCATCCGCTTTATGACAAGGAATAAAGTGTGCCATCTTAGAAAACCGATCCACAACAACAAAAATACTATCCTCCCTACGTGTTCGTGGCAATCCCAAAACAAAGTCCATAGAAATATCCTCCCAAGGAACACTAGGAACAGGAAGAGGCATATATAAACCATGTGGATTAAGGCGAGACTTAGCTTTTTGACAAGTAGTGCGTACACAAATCTCTCAACATCTCGACACATACGTGGCCAAAAGAAGTGTGCTGAAGAACATCCTCCGTATTCTTGACACCAAAGTGTCCCATCAATCCTCCTCCATGCGCTCCTGTAACAACAAAAGACGAACAGAGCTATCTCGAATGCATAGTTTGTTAGCACGGAACACAAATCCATCATTGAAGACGAACTTGTTCCAAGTTCTACCATCTCTACAATTTCGCAACACATCTTTAAATTCAGATCACGCACATATTGTTCCTTAATAGTTTCCAATCCAAATATTTTGAAGTCAAGTTGAGATAACAAGGCATAACGCGTGACAAAGCATCGGCAATAATATTATCTTTACCCTTTTGTGTTTGATAACATAAGGAAAAGACTCAATAAATTCAACCCACTTTGCATGACGACGATTCAACTTAGCTTGACTACGAATATGCTTCAAAGATTCATGATCGAATGAATAACAAATTCCTTAGGCCATAGATAATGTTGCCAAGTTTCTAATGTCCGAACCAACGCATATAATTCTTTATCATAAGTAGAATAGTTGGACTAGCCCCACTCAATTTCTCACTAAAATATGCAACAGGTTTTCCTCTTGTAATAACACCCTCCCAAACCAATTCCACTAGCATCACATTCAAGCTCAAAAGTCTTAGTAAAATCGGAA
Organism: Avena longiglumis; assembly: GCA_030063025.1. Taxonomy (NCBI): domain Eukaryota; kingdom Viridiplantae; phylum Streptophyta; class Magnoliopsida; order Poales; family Poaceae; genus Avena; species Avena longiglumis. The sequence continues at coordinate 285,414,178 of CP125975.1, forward strand.
GTTGGAGTAAGGGAGCATGTGTTAGCTTATCTTTCAATATGACGGCTGTTGTTGTGCATCGCCCAAACAAAGGGCACATCCTTCTTGGTAAGCTCATTCGGTAGCGGCAATTGATCCAAAGTCTTTGACAAAGCGCCTATAAAAACCAGCGAGGCCAAGAAAACTCCTCACTTGTGTGACCGTCTTGGCTGCCAATTCTCAATAGCTTCAATCTTGGCTGGATCCACTTCAATACCACCGTGATGTAACAACATAGCCAAGAAACGCAACTCGATTGGTGCAAAAGGTGCACTTCTCAAGGTTACCAAACAAACGTGCATCACGTAAAGCATTGAAAACAGACGTAAATGGTCCAAATGTTCCTCTAAAGATTTGCTATAAATCAGATATCATCAACGTAGACTACCACAAACGTCCAATGAAAGCACGAAAACTGCTCATTAATCTCATGAAAGTGCTAGGTGCATTAGTTAAACCAAACGGCATTACTAACCACTCATATAAACCGAACTTAGTTTTAAATGTTGTTTTCCATTCATCTCCTAATTTCATACGAATCTGGTGGTAACCACTACGCAAATCAACTTTAGAAAACATGGTAGAGCCACTCAATTCATCAAGCATGTCATCTAAACGTGGAATAGGATGACGATATCGAATAGTAATATTATTGATAGCTCTACAATCAGTACACATGCGCGAAGAACCATCTTTCTTAGGTACCAAACTAATAGGAACAGCACAAGGGCTAAGGGACTCACGAATATGACCTCTGTCGAGTAGTTCCTGTGATGTGGACATCCCTACTATTGATACAACCGTTGTACCTACAGCAACACACATACAAGGACCCATCACAAGATCTCGTGCCAAACAACTTAACTATCAGGTACTTTCGTTTCTTGGAACTATTCCTTACATACATGAGAATATGATGCCTAAATCGATACATTTCTTACTCTTAGGAATGATGGACCAAGCATGGATGAGAGGACAAGCATTGGAGCATGGCCATGCATGGAGATGGCAGAAGCATGTGATGATCCAAGAGAAGGCCACGATGAAGATTTCAGAACTTTGAGGCCACCATAATGAAGAAGAAGGCTTGGACGAAATATTAAAGATCAATACTTTACTTAATTCGTCCATAGCATAATATGGTGTCATGACACCTTTATTTTGGGCCAGGCCCATGTAATTTTCGCAGGATTTTAGTTAGCCACTTTTTAGAGTCCGTATTTGAGGGAAAAGGACTTTTAGGGTTGGATTCGCCACCACTTCCATGGCTGGCGAAACCCACCTTTTCGCCTTAAATACGCCCATAGCCGAACCTCTAGACTCGGATTTTGTTTAGACATTAAGTTAGCCATAGTCAACTTCGCCAAGGCTCGAGCGTCGCAGAGGCCTCTTGTACCGCACCTATTCAGATCCCACCTCTTTCAATAAAGCTTTCCTCTTAATCCGCAATATCTTGATTGCAATATTGGTTCTTACTTGTTCTCGATTTCGTAGGAATTAAGACCCTCCGGTCGCCGATCGTGTTCACGCAGGATCGGTAACCTCCGTGAGATTGGCCTAGCGATTGCATTGGCGCTCGTGCTCGCACGTGTAGTCGGATCGTCAAGCCCGAACTCCACCAAATCGATTATCGCCATCTCATCGAAAGATCGGACACCTTTGCCCTATCAAGTGGTATCAGATTTCAGGTTGCTCGGTGAGATTTTACTGTTTTTCGTAGATTAGATCTGTTTTTACCTATAACCCACGAAAAAGCCAAAAACACAGTTAGACTTTAGATCCATCCCATAACCAATCTACGCCTCGCATTATCTTTCCAGTTTTTGCATTGTTGAATTTGTGTCTACATCGTCGCGTCGAGTTGCTGGTCTTAGTGTCTCGTCCCTTAGAGTTTCGAGTTCTAATCATACTAGTCACCGCCACACTCGCCGATCACCGCCACCATATTCCGCCGCCATATACCCTGCTACCATAAACCCTAAAACTCCGCCACCGCCTTCCTACCGCGACACGGATCCGATCACCTTTCCTGCCGCGGCACGAGTCCGAGTTGAGTCATTATTTCCTAGTTATTTCTTTTGACTTTCCTTCTTTGTTGTTTCCGTGTTCAGCTCAAGTCCGTGTCGAGCTAAGAGTCCGGTCGTAAGTCCAGAAGGAGAGCAAAAAAAAAAAAAAAATTCTGGCTATACTGGTTTTCGGCTTTGGGGATCACTTTTCTCCATCGGCCGTTATAGCGATATTTTTTTGGCGCCTGCGCGCTTTCCGGAGCAAAATAAAAAAATTTCGAAAAAATTTTTGGGGGCTAACCTCTTTTTAGACCCCGTAGATCAGTTCTAGACACTCGCCATCATAGTGATTTTCTGCATCTCGGATCGCTTTTCAGGGTGCTATATCATCATACAGTGCTTGTTGTGTCGCGTCGTGACATCGTTGGTGATCTAGGCTCGGCTCTAGTACTTCAGCCTAGGACCAGACAAGATCGTTGAGCATTCTTTCAACTTTTGCATTGCTGTTTTGATAATTGCTAACCCCTTTGCTAAGCCTTCCCAGAGCTCCACAAATACTCTCCACGTGCGGTGTTTCGACTCCTAGTAATCGCTTGGTTCAATCTCTGGACCCACTGATCCTCGTGGTTGCACATCGCCTTTTCGCTGTTTGGTAAGAACTTGTAAGAGCTTCAGATATTGCTTGACGGATTACGCGTGACTTCCACCATATTCCTGTAGTATATACCTGTGCTTTTTAAGGACTAATCATGACAGATACTTCGCGGAACCCTGCCACCATGACGAACGAAGAACTACATGCCCACTTCTCCGCTCCTAGTCGATCCGAAGACGTGGATACGCGCCTAGGGAGTTTGACACCAAGCTCACCAACGCCGTGGACAAGATCGATGGACTCGAAATCCTTCAACGCCAAGCTTGACGTCGGTCAAGGAGCTTCGAACCGATTGCCGCACCCAGACCGCACCACACATGGCGACGCGCATTCCGATCACGGCTCGGATGCTGATGGCCGCCGCACTTTGCGGCTCCTGCGGCCAGCGACGCTCGACTTCCGCCAGCTGCTGCGACATTGGGGACGACGACGACGGGTACTACTTAACGACGACGATCTGTTTGACGAGGAGGTTGAACAACCTCCACGGTACCGCTGGTCCCTCGACATTACTACCGCAACGCCGCCCACCGAGACGTAATGATGATGATCATGTTGCAAAGCTTAAATTAAATATTCCATCTTTTGAGGGTAAATATAATCGATGCATATCTTACATGGGAGATGGAAGTAGAACAACGTTTTGCATGCTTAAAATATCCCGAGAATATGCGTTAGTCTTTGCTACATGTGAATTTACTAAATTCGCTTCCCTTGGTGGTCCGAGTATTGTCGTTTAAATCCTACTACTATTCCTAGTACTTGACTGCTTTAAAACTGCTATGCGTTCGCTTTGTACCTCCCACTTATCAACGTGATTTACTAAAGAATCGACACGCTTAGAGCAAGGGAAAATTCTGTAGAAGAGTATTATCGAATTGCAAGCGGGATGGTTAGGTGTGGTCTTGTTGAATCTAATGAACAAATGCTTGCACGCTTCTTTGGTGGATTAAACAAGGACATTCAACACATATTAGATTATAAGGAATATAATTCTATCACTGCTTGTTTCATCTTGCTTGCAACGAACGTGAAGTACAGGATCGCCAAACACCATGGAGGAGGACTAATAATTCTGCAGTCGCACATCCACTTGGACATCCCGACAATCGCCTCGTGATTTGCCTCCAGCTACTACCACATCCAAGGCCACCACAAGATTTCCAAATGCTCCTCCACCATCATCCAATGCTCCCTCGTAGTGCATCTTCTATGGCTTCCACGGGTAAGACAAAGGATATACAATGCCGCAAGTCTTTGGGGTTTTGGTCATATTGAGAGACAAAGGCACAACACAACGCGTGTGATGATGGTGCGAGAAGATGGTGAATACGATTCAGCGAGTGACTTCGATGAAGATACACTAGCCCTTATTTCTGCTCGAGATGGAGACAATTCTGATGATGATGAAGAGCCAGAGGTAATGGGAGCTGAAGCTGCTGATCAATACAAGAGTTTAATTACACAACGTGTGTTGAGTGTGCAATTGAGCAAATCTGAGCAAGATCAACGCCACAACCTGTTCCAAACACGTGGTGTTGTCAAGGAAAGAGCTATATGGATCATCATTGATGGAGGGAGTTGTAATAATCTGGCCAGTGTTGACATGGTAGAGAAGCTTGCGCTTCCAACAAGACAACGCCCACATTCATACTACATCCAATGGTTTGAGAGTTCTCGCAAGATCAAGGTAACAAGAACGGTACGCGTGCATTTTACTATTGGTACATATTCTGATTTTGTTGATTGTGATGTTGTACCTATGCAAGCTTGTTCTTTGTTACTTGGTAGACCTTGGCAATTTGATAGAGAATCTGTTCATAATGGCAAAACTAATCACTATTCTCTTATGCATGATGGAAAGAAAATTGGTCTAAAACCTATGACTCTTAACAGATTTTAAAAGATGATCTTGCTAGAGCTAGTAGAGCTAAACGAGGAGAAAAATAAAAGTGAGATTCAGATTGTTCTGCAGATTTTATACCACCAAAGAACACTAAATCTGATTCTACACATGCTCAAATTCGTTTGAAGAGTCCATGTATGCTTGCAAATAAAATTGATATTCTGAACTAGATGTAAACAATACTCAATGTTATGCAATTGTCGCAAAGAGGTTTTGTTTTCATTTGAGGATATGCCTCCTTCTTTGCCACCCATTGTTGCTAACCTTTGCAGAATATGAGGACGTCTTTCCCCGAGTTGCCACCGTGATTACCTCCTATTAGAGGAATTGAGCATCATATTGATCTAATTCCTGGTGCCACGTTGCCCAACCGCTACCATATAGAACCAATCCAGAGGAGACAAAGGAGATACAACGCCAAATTCAGGAACTACTCGACAGAGATCATATTCGTGAGTCCCTTAGCCCTTGTCTGTTCCTATTATTTTGGTACCTAAGAAAGATGGTTCTTCGCGATGTGTCCGATTGTAGAGCTATCAATAATATTACTATTCGATATCGTCATCCTATTCCACGTTTAGATGACATGCTTGATGAATTGAGTGGCTCTACCATGTTTTCTAAAGTTGATTTATGTAGTGGTTACCACAGATTCGTATGAAATTAGGAGATGAATGGAAACAGCATTTACAACTTGGTTCGGTTAATATGAGATGTTAGTAATTCCGGTGGGTTTAACTAATGCACCGAGCACTTTCATGAGATTAATGAACGAAGTTTTACGTGCTTTCATTGGACGTTTTGTGGTAGTCTACTTTGATGATATTCTGATTTATAGCAAATCTTTAGAGGAACATTTGGACCATTTACGTGCTGTTCAATGCTTTACGTGATGGACGGTTGTTTGGTAAGCTTGAGAAGTGCACCTTTTGCACCAATCGAGTTGCGCTTTGGCTATGTTGTTACTGACAGGTATTGAAGTGGATCCACCAAGATTGAAGCTATTGAGAATTGGCCAGCCCAAGACGGTCACACAAGTGAGGAGTTTTCTTGGCCTCGCTGGTTTTTATAGGCGATTTGTTAAAGCCTTTGGATCAATTGTCGCCGTGAATGAGCTTACCAAGAAGGATGTGCCCTTTGTTTGGGCGATGCACAACAACAGCCTTCGTCATATTGAAAGATAAGCTAACACATGCTCCCTTACTCCAACTTCGATTTTACTAAGACTTTTGAGCTTGAATGTGATGCTAGTGGAATTGGTTTGGGAGGGTGTTATTACAAGAGGAAAACCTGTTGCATATTTTAGTGAGAAATTGAGGGGCTAGTCCGAACTATTCTACTTATGATAAAGAATTATATGTTGGTTCGGACACTAGAAACTTGGCAACATTATCTATGGCCTAAAGAGTTTGTTATTCATTCGATCATGAATCTTTGAAGCATATTCGTAGTCAAGCTAAGTTGAATCGTCATGCAAAGTGGGTTGAATTTATTGAGTCTTTTCCTTATGTTATCAAACACAAAAAGGGTAAAGATAATATTATTGCTGATGCTTTGTCACGCCGTTATGCTTTTTTATCTCAACTTGACTTCAAAATATTTGGATTGGAAACTATTAAGGAACAATATGTGCATGATGCTGAATTTAAAGATGTGTTGCAGAATTGTAGAGATGGTAGAACTTGGAACAAGTTCGTCTTCAATGATGGATTTGTGTTCCGTGCTAACAAACTATGCATTCCAGATAGCTCTGTTCGTCTTTTGTTGTTACAGGAGGCGCATGGAGGAGGATTGATGGGACACTTTGGTGTCAAGAAGATGATGTGGACATCCCTACTATTGATACAACCGTTGTACCTACAGCAACACACATACAAGGACCCATCACAAGATCTCGTGCCAAACAACTGAACTATCAGGTACTTTCGTTTCTTGGAACTATTCCTTACATACATGAGAATATGATGCTGCCTAAATCAGATATGTTTCTTACTCTTAGGAATGATGGACCAAGCATGGATGAGAGGGACAAGCATTGGAGCATGGCCATGCATGGTGATGGCAGCAAGCATGTGATGATCCAAGATAAGGCCACGGATGAAGATTTCAGAACTTTGAGGCCACCATAATGAAGAAAGAAGGCTTGGACGAAATATTCAAGATCAATACTTCTGAACTTCGTCCATAGCATAATATGGTGTCATGACACCTTTATTTTGGGCCAGCCCATGTAATTTTCGCAGGATTTTAATTAGCCACTTTTTAGAGTCCGTATTTGAGGAAAGGACTTTTAGGGTTGGATTCGCCACCACTTCCATGGCTGGCCGAAACCCCACCTTTTCGCCTCTTAAATACGCCCATATAGCCAAACCTTTAGACTCGAATTTTGTTTAGACATTGTTAGCCATAGTCGCAACTTCGCCAAGGCTCGGCGTCAGAGGCCTCTTGTACCAGATCTATTCAGGATCCCACCTCTTTCAATAAAGCTTTCCTCTTAATCCGCAATATCTTGATTGCAATATTGGTTCTTACTTGTTCTCGATTTCGTGTAGGAATTAAGACCCTCATGGTCAGCCGATCGTGTTCACGCAGGATCGGTAACCTCCAGGAGATTGGCCTAGCGATTGCATTGGCGCTCGTGCTCGCACGTGTAGTCGGATCGTCAAGCCCGAACTCCACCAAATCGATTATCGCCATCTCATCGAAAGATCGGACACCTTTGCCCTATCAGAAGACGGAGGATGTTCTTGCTGCACACTTCTTTTGGCCACGTATGCGTCGAGATGTTGAGAGATTTGTGGCACGCTGCACTACTTGTCAAAAAGCTAAGTGTCGCCTTAATCCACATGGTTTATATATGCCTCTTCCTGTTCCTAGTGTTCCTTGGGAGGATATTTCTATGGACTTTGTTTTAGGATTGCCACGAACACAGAAGGGGAGGGATAGTATTTTTGTTGTTGTGGATCGGTTTTCTAAGATGGCACACTTTATTCCTTGTCATAAAACGGATGATGCTGCGCGTATTGCTGATTTGTTCTTTCGTGAAATTGTTCGTTTGCATGGTGTGCCAAATACTATTGTCTCTGATCGTGATACTAAATTTCTTAGCCACTTTTGGAGATGTTTATGGGCTAAGTTGGGGACTAAATTGCTCTTTAGTACTACATGTCATCCCCAAACTGATGGTCAAACTGAAGTAGTAAATAGAACTTTGTCTACTATGTTACGGGCTGTTTTAAAGAAGAACTTAAAATTGTGGGAAGAGTGTTTACCTCATATAGAATTTGCTTATAATCGTTAATTGCATTCTACCACAAAGATGTGCCCATTTGAGATTGTGTATGGTTTTGTTCCTCGTGCACCTATTGATTTATTGCCTTTACCTTCTTGATTGCAACATAATTTGGATGCTACACAACGACCGAAATGATATTAAACTTGCATAAGACTACTAAAGATAACATTGAACACATGAATGCTAAGTATAAACTTCTTTGGGGATAAAGGGAGAAAGCATGTTGTGTTTGATGTTGGCGATCTTGTGTGGTTACATTTGCGTAAAGATCGCTTTCCGATTTACGCAAGTCTAAGTTAATGCCACGTGCTGCTGGTCCCTTTAAGGTGTTAGAGAGAATCAATGATAATGCATATAAACTTGAGTTGCTCGCAGACTTTGGTACAGTTAGTCCTACATTTAACATTGCAGATTTGAAGCCTTACTTTGGTGAGGAAGATGAGATTGCGTCGAGGACGACTTCAATTCAAGAAGGGAGCATGATGTGGACATCCCTACTATTGATACAACCGTTGTACCACAAAGAACACACATACAAGGACCCATCACAAGAACTCGTACCAAACAACTTAACTATCAGGTACTTTCGTTTCTTGGAACTATTCCTTACATACATGAGAATATGATGCTGCCTAAATCAGATACATTTCTTACTCTTAGGAATGATGGACCAAGCATGGATGAGAGGGACAAGCATTGGAGCATGGCCATGCATGGAGATGGCAGCAAGCATGTGATGATCCAAGAGAAGGCCACGGATGAAGATTTCAGAACTTTGAGGCCACCATAATGAAGAAAGAAGGCTTGGACGAAATATTAAAGATCAATACTTTACGAATTCGTCCATAGCATAATATGGTGATGCGACACCTTTATTTTGGGACAGGCCCATGTAATTTCCGCAGGATTTTAGTTAGCCACTTTTTAGAGTCCGTATTTGAGGGGAAAAGGACTTTTAGGATTGGATTCGGCCACCACTTCCATGGCTGGCCGAAACCCCACCTTTTCGCCCTTAAATACGCCCCATAGCCGAACCTCTAGACTCGGATTTTGTTTAGACATTAAGTTAGCCATAGTCGCAACTTCGCCAAGGCTCGGCGCAGAGGCCTCTTGTACCGCACCTATTCGTGGATCCCACCTCTTTCAATAAAGCTTTCCTCTTAATCCGCAATATCTTGATTGCAATATTGGTTCTTACTTGTTCTCGATTTCGTAGGAATTAAGACCCTCATTGGTCGGTGATCGTGTTCACAGGATCGGTAACCTCGTGAGATTGGCCTAGCGATTGCATTGGCGCCGTGCTCACACGTGTAGTCGGATCGTCAAGCCGAACTCCACCAAATCGATTATCGCCATCTCATCGAAAGATCGGACACCTTTGCCCTATCATCCTGAATTTGGCGTTGTATCTCCTTTGTCTCCTCTGGATTGGTTCTATATGGCACGCGGTTGGGCAACGTGGCACCAGGAATTAGATCAATTTGATGCTCAATTCCTCTAATAGGAGGTAGTCCCGTGGCAACTCTGGAAATACGCCCTCATATTCCCGCAAAAGGTTAGCAATGGTGGCAAAGAAGGAGGCATATCCTCAAATGAAAACAAAACCTCTTGCAGACAATTGCATAACATTGAGTATTGTTTACATCTAGTTCAAAGAATATCAATTTTATTTGCAAGCATACATGGACTCTTCAAACGAATTTCAGTAGCATGTGTAGAATCGATTTAGTGTTCTTTGGTGGTATAAAATCTGCAAAGAACAACTGATTCTCACTTTTATTTTTCTCCTCGCTTTAGCTCTACTAGCTCTAGCAAGATCATCTTTAAAATCTGTCGGAGTCATAGGTTTTAGACCAATTTTCTTTCCATCATGCATAAGAGAATAGTGGTTAGTTTTGCCATTATGAACAGATTCTCTATCAAATTGCCATGGTCTACCAAGTAACAAAGAACAAGCTTGCATAGGTACAACATCACAATCAACAAAATCAGAATATGTACCAATAGTAAAATGCACGCTGCATCGCTCGTGTTACCTTGATCTTGCGAGAACTCTCAAACCATTGGATGTAGTATGAATGTGGGCGTTGTCTTGTTGGAAGCGCAAGCTTCTCTACCATGTCAACACCGCCGATTATTACAACTCCTCCATCAATGATGATCCAGATAGCTCTTTCCTTGACAACACCACGTGTTTGGAACAGTTGTGGCGTTGATCTTGCTCAGATTTGCTCAATTGCACACTCAACACACGTTGTGTAATTAAACTCTTGTATTGATCAGCCTTTCAGCTCCCATTACCTCGGGCTCATCATCATCGAATTTTCTCCATCTCGAGTAAATAAGGGCTAGTGTATCTTCATCGAAGTCACTCATGAATCGTTTTCACTATCTTCTCGCACCATCATCACACGTTGTGTTGTGCACTATCTCTCAATATGACCAAAACCCCAAAGACTTGCGGCATTGTATATCCTTAGTTTTACCCGTGGAAGCCATAGAAGATGCACTACGAAAGGTGAGCATTGGATGATGGTGGAGGAGCAGCTGGAAATCTTGTGGTGGCCTTGGATGTGGTAGTAGCTGGAGGCGAATCACGAGGAGGCGCTGATTGTCGGGATGTCCAAGTGGATGTGCGACCTGCAGAATTATTAGTCCTCCTCCATGGTGTTTGGCGATCCTGCACTTCACGTTCAGCTTTGCAACCAAGATGAAACAAACGAGTGATAGAATTATATTCCTTATAATCTAATATGTGCTGAATGTCCTTGTTTAATCCATCAAAGAAACGTGTAAGCATTTGTTCATTAGATTCAACAAGACCACACCTAACCATCCCCGTTTGCAATTCCTGATAATACTCTTCTACAGAATTTTTCCCTTGCTCTAAGCGTGTCAGATTCTTTAGTAAATCACGTTGATAAGTGGGAGGTACAAAACGAACACGCATAGCAGTTTTTAAAGCAGTCCAAGTACTAGGAATAGTAGTAGGATTTAAACGACAATACTGCACCACCAAAGGAAGCAAATTTAGTAAATTCACATGTAGCAAAGACTAACACGCATATTCTCGTGATATTTTAAGCATGCAAAACGTTGTTCTACTTCCATCTCCCATGTAAGATATGCATCGTGATTATATTTACCCTCAAAAGATGGAATATTTAATTTAAGCTTTGCAACATGATCATCATCATTACGCATCGGTGGGCGGCTGCGGTAGTAATGTCGGGGACGACCAGCAGTACCGTGGAGGTTGTTCAACCTCCTCGTCAAACAGATCGTCATCGTCGGGTCGAGTAGTACCCGCCGTCCGTCCCCAATGTCGCAAAGAAGTACCGCCACGAAGTCCGAGGAACGCCACCGCAGCAGAGCCGCCGGTGCGGCATTGCACCAGCACCCGAGCCGGATCGGAATGCGCCAGGCGCCATGTGTGGGTGCCGGGTGCGGCAATCGGTTGAAGCTCCTTGAACCGAACGCCAAGCTTGGCGTTGAAGGATTTCGAGTCCATCGATCTTGTCCACGGCGTTGGTGAGCTTGGTGTCAAACTCCCTAGGGCGCTGCGGTCCACGCCTTCAACCCAGAATCTGTGAGCGGAGAAGTGGCGTGTAGTTCTTCGTCATGGTGGTGGTTCCGCGAAGTATCTGTCATGGTTAGTCCTTAAAAAGCACAGGTATATACTACAGGAATATGGTGGAAGTCACGCGTAATCCGTCAAGCAATATACGAAGCTCTTACAAGTTCTTACCAAACAGCAGGAAAAGACGATGTGCAACCACGAGGATCAGTGGGTCCAGAGATTGAACCAAGCGATTACTAGGAGAGTATCTGTGGAGCTCTGGGAAGGCTTAGCAAAGGGGTTAGCAATTATCAAAACAGCGATGCAAAAGTTGAAAGAATGCTCAACGACGGTACTGTGCTGGTCCTAAGCTAGACCGTACTAGAGACGCGAGCCTAGATCACCAACGATGTCACGACGCAACACAACAAGCACTGTATGATGATATAGCACCCTGAAAAGCGATCCGAGATGCAGAAAATTACTAGGATGGCGAGTGTCTAGAACTGATCTACGGGGTCTAAAAAGAGGTTAGCCCCCAAAATTTTTTTTTCAAATTTTTATTTTGTTCGAAAGCGCTATAGCGCCAAAAAATATCGCTATAACTACCGATGGAGAAAAGTGATCCCCAAAGCAAAAAAAGATAGCTTAATTTTTTTTTTTTTGCTCTCTCTACGGACTTACGACCGACTCTTAGCTCGACACGGACTTTAGCTAACACGGAAACAACAAAGAAGGAAAGTCAAAAGAAATAACTAGGAAATAATGACTCAACTCGGACTCGTGCAAGGTGAAAGGTGATCTGATCCGTGTCGCAGAGGGCGGCTATGAGTGTTAGGTTTATGGTGGCATATGGCGCGGAATATGGTGGTGGTGATCGGCGAATGTGGCGGTGACTAGTATGATTAGAACTCAAACTCTAAGGGACGAGACACTAAGACCAAAGAACTCGACGCGACGATGTAGACACAAATTCAACAATGCAAAACCGAAAAGATAATGCGAGGCGAGATTGGTTATGGGATGGATCTAAATTTAACCGTGTTTTTGGCTTTTTCGGGTTATAGGTAAAACAGATCTAATCTACGAAAACAAGAAAATCTCACCGAGCAACCCGAAATCGATACCACTTGATAGGGCAAAGGTGTCCGATCTTTCGATGAGATGGCGATAATCGATTTGGTGGAGTTCGGCTTGATCCGACTACACGGCGAGCACGAGCGCCAATGCAATCGCTAGGCCAATCTCCGGAGGTTACCGATCCTGCGTGAACACGATCACCGACCAATGAGGGTCTTAATTCCTACCAAATCGAGAACAAGTAAGAACCAATATTGCAATCAAGATATTATGGATTAAGAGGAAAGCTTTATTGAAAGAGGTGGGATCCGAATAGGTGCGTACAAGAGGCCTCGCGACGCCGAGCCTTGGCGGTTAAGACTATGGCTAACTTAATGTCTAAACAAAATCCGAGTCTAAAGGTTCGGCTATGGGGCGATTTAAGGCGAAAGGTGGGGTTTCGCCAGCCATGGAAGTGGTGGCGAATCCAACCCTAAAAGTCCTTTTCCTCAAATACGGACTCTAAAAAGTGGCTAATTAAAACCTGCGAAAATTACATGGGCCTGCCCAAAATAAAGGTGTCGCAGACCATATTATGCTATGGACGAATTCGTAAAGTATTGATCTTGAATATTTCGTCCAAGCCTTCTTTCTTCATTATGGTGGCCTCAAAGTTCTGAAATCTTCATCCGTGGCCTTCTCTTGGATCATCACATGCTTGCTGCCATCTCCATGCATGGCCATGCTCCAATGCTTGTCCCTCTCATTCATGCTTGGTCCATCATTCCTAAGAGTAAGAAATGTATCTAATTTAGGCAGCATCATATTCTCATGTATGTAAGGAATAGTTCCAAGAAACGAAAGTACCTGATAGTTAAGTTGTTTAGCACGAGATCTTGTGATGGGTCCTTGTATGTGTGTTGCTGTAGGTACAACGGTTGTATCAATAGTAGGGATGTCCACATCAAAAAGGCACGCAAAGTGGGTTGAGTTTATTGAGTCTTTTCCTTACATTGTAAAATACAAGAAGGGCAAAGAAAATGTGGTGGCGGACGCCTTGTCTCGCAAAACCACAAGCCTTCTTACACGACTCGAAGTCAATGTTTTGGGTCTTGAGGACATCAAATCTTTGTACGCGTCCGATTCTTTCTTTGGACCAATATTTGCACAATGTTCAATAGACAAAGGGATTGATGATTTCTATTTGCATAAGGGTTTTCTTTTCAAACAAAACAAGCTTTGCATTCCGAAATCGTCTCTCCAACTTTTGCTCCTTCAAGAGTCCCATGGTGGAGGCCTTATGGGTCACTTTGGCCGTGACAAGACATATGACATGCTTTCCACTCACTACTTTTGGCCAAAGATGAAGCGACGTGAGCGCCACGCTCAACGATGCACTACATGTATCCAAGCTAAGTCTAAGTCCAACCCTTTGGTCTTTATATGCCATTGCCTATTCCTCATGCACCTTGGTGACATTAGCATGGACTTTGTATTAGGCTTGCCTAGATCTAAACATGGTCACGATTCCATATTTGTAGTCGTGGATCGCTTTTCAAAAATGGCACATTTTATTCTGTGCCATAAGACCGATGATGCTTCACATGTCGCAAATTTGTTTTTTAGGGAAATAATTCGGCTACACGGCGTGCCACGAACAATAGTCTCCGACCGACGTAAAATTCATGAGCTACTCGAAGACCCTCATGGCCAAGCTCGCATCAAGCTCCTCTCGTCGCCTCGCATCCTCAAACCGATGGACAAACCGAGGTAGGCAATCAAGTCTTGGCACACTTCTCCGGGTGTTGATAAAGAAGAACCTTAAAGACCGGGAGGAATGCATTCCACACGCCGAAGTTCGCCACAACCGCCAAGCACTCCACCACCATGAGGATCCTGCTCATGATCGCTATCGATTCGAGCCTCTCACCGCTCGATATCCTTCCACTTCCACTTCATGAACGTGCCAATATGGACGTTGTCAAGCGTGCCCAAGCAATGATGAAACTCCATGAAGACACACGAGCTACTATCGAGCAACAAGTCCTTCGCCAAGCATCAAGGCTAAACAAGACCAAGAAAGAGATGATCTTTGATGAGGGCGACCTTGTATGGATACACTTGAGTAAAGACCGCTTCCCAAGGAACGCGACTCCAAGATAAAGCCACGAGGCGACGGACCATTCAAGGTGCTAAAAGGATAAACAACAACGCTTATGTGATCGATATACCAACATCAAGTATCTTGTGAGCTCGACATTCAATGTCAAGGACCTCTCACCCTACCATGGCGAAGAGGAAGTCAGGATTGAAGAGTCGAGGACGACTCTTTCCCAAGGGGGAGCTGATGCAGCCCGCTCCCGACCGCTACTACATCTACTCCCACGAGCTACCCAAATGGACCCATGACTCGTGCCCGAGCCAAGCTCCTTCAAACTAAGGTGAACTCGCCATCTCCTTGTGTGACTTCGACACCCCTTGATGGCTTGCTACTTCACACAAACTCAGGCATCATCGTGCACGAAGAAACCACCGACGCCAGACGAAGCGGTACTACCGGTTGAGACGACCGTACTACCGCTCCAAGCGGTCCCGCCTCCTCCTCCTACCGCCACAGAAGCACTACTCCACCTAGAAGCAAGCGGTACTACTGTCTCAGAACCGGTACTACCGCAGTGGTACTACGCCCCTCCTACCATCGCCATCGACGCCCGACGGAAGCTCCAGGCCCTCAAGCGGTACAGCTCGAAGCGGTATTACCGTTACCACCAGATTGCTGACGGACCGTACTACCGGTCTGCTCGACCGATCACCTAAGTTCGGCCCTGTGCCTTGTAACCCCACCTATCATTTATCTCTCCATTCAAACTACCCTGCTTTGTGGTGGACTATATATAGCCCCCACCTCTATTGTAACCAGACTTGGATAATAATAGATATTAAGGAAACCCTTTGAGGACTTATATCTATTGGTCTCATGCTCCTACCAAGGAGCACCGGATTATCCACCCACCTCTTGGATCTTGCTTAAGTGCTCAAGTTGTACAAGGCCTTGGGTTCTTGGTGTCTCGCCCCAAGCCGCCAAGATCTCACCAAGTACCTCATCCCGTTGTTGGCGTGGAGAGCGAGCTCACCAACACCGATCCTAGGATTATGTTGGACCGTTGCCATGCGTGAGGAGTAGGCGTGTATCGTGTTTGTGTGTGTGTGTTCGTGGTTTCCATCGCCTTCACCGATTCCTTCCCCACCACCTGCTCCCCCTGCTTCTCGTGGAATTCGTGAAAGATCGGGCCAACCCCAGGGTTACCCCATAACACATCTATTTCATACTTGATTCAAATTAATGGTGATGTGCACAAGAAGAGATATGTCATGATGGATGATGTCTATCTCTACCATGCACACACGCTTCCTTTGTGTATGATGTGTAGGTGCTCAAGACGAGAATGTCAACCTCGGTTGAGCACGAGTTGACAAAAAGAGCTCTAGAGAGCATCCCACAAGTGAGTTCAAGATCGAACCCAGCTCTGATACCTTTTGCATGCTTTGCATCTTTAATGTTGGTAAATTGCTCTTTCCTATGGTTTGATTGCAAGCATGTTAATGGTATTATCTCCCCTTGTGACATTCATGTTTCTTCGCTTTTAGATAATGATGTTTTGTCTGTTGTAACAAAATTGTTGAACAATTTCTCTCTCCGATGTTTTGTGTGCAACCACAATTCCATTAAGAGCATGTATTGTCATGAGATCTTCCAAGAATCTCGTCTTGTTATTGCAACAAACATAAGGACCACTAGCTCTTTCATTTGGTTTGTTTGCAAACGTGTTGTTTTTGCTTCCGTTTGGGATACTCATATTCCCATGATATTTTTTTTTGATGATTTGTGTGTGACATCCAACATGTCGAACAATTTCTCTTTCCAATGGTTGGTTTGCACATAATGATGTTGCTTTGACATTCTTCCTGTTTTGCCGAATTCTCCTATTCTCGCATCAAGGACGTTGATCAAAATTCTAGTCAATTGCCTTGAGTGCCACACTAAAACATTGTATGGAGTTTTTGAGTTCCCACATTTGGATGATGTACAAACGATTTCCATGTACTTTGACCTTGCATATGCATTCCATTTGCTATACATGCATTGTACTAATAGTGTTGTGAACAAGAATGGACATGCCACATTTGACATGCTCCTCTATCACGCACGAAAATATTTTGCTTGGTCTTTGTTGTGTGAAGGTACAAGTGCATACACGCCAACCTCTACCAACCATGTGTTGACAAGAAGAACCAAGAGAGTTACCTGGCCACCCTTCATCGAGTTATCTCTACAATCTAAGGTGACTTCCTTCTACTTGAGGACTCATGCTATAATCTCCATGAATTGGCTACGCTTTGAGTGTTGCTTCGCTTTTGTCGTGAGCTTTGTAGGCTTCATGGAAGGTGAAGGAACATTGACGTGTCACGTCAATCTTCCCGAGACGACTATATGGTGAACCCCAGATCAAGGATGTCCTTGACCTCTTCTACTGTGATGAACATGGAGAGTCGAGGATGACTCTTTTTGAAGAAGGGGAGATGATGCCCGACCTACGGGCCACTACATCAAGGTCTCCAACTTACGCCAAGTCGTCATGGACTCCAAAGGTGAATCTGTTCCTCTATCCGAGCCCACTTCCTACCATATTGAATGGTATACTACTTCATACTCCGTCCTATGGCCATGATAGGTTCACATTGACAAGTACGGAGGCAAGGGTGGAAGCCCGGAACATCAAGCCCGACAAGACGGAGGCTTGGAAGAGGAGACTAAGAAGACAGTCAAGAATGCTGTGTCCAAGCGGTACTACCGGTCACGGGTATTACCGCCTCTCATTGCCATCGACGGCCCAACTGTCGCTCCAGATCGCAAGCTTGTACTACCGTCCTAGAGTGGTATTGGTTTCCCGGTACTGCACTATGCACTAAGTCCCAGATTACGGTCGGCCATGTCTCGCTCACAGAGCAGTAGCTTGGGGCCACCCATGTATTCCCATTTACTTACCTATTCGCCTAGTTTATCCCCAAACTACCCTTGTTTAGTGGTGGACTATAAATAGAGCCCCACCCTCATGTATCCCTTAGGCATAGATGATAGACTAAAGACAACCCCATTGTGGAATCTCTAGTTTGCCTCATCCCTTTACTAAGGGGACCGACTATCGTCACCAACCTCGATTGGACTTTGCATCACGCATCCATCGTTGAACAAGGCCTTGGAGTTGATGTCTCGTCTCCAAGTTGTCAAGACCCTCCCAAGGTGTTCTTCCCTCCGATGTGGATTTGAGGGAGCACGTTGACCGATCTTTCCTTGCGAGGATTCTATCGGACCGTGGCCGCCTCGGGAGCAATTGGCCTTGTATCGTGGTGAATTTTCGTGTGTTCATCGTGTTCTTCGCGAGGTGTGTTCGCTTCCGCTACCTTCTCCCTTTCCCCTCGCTTTCCCATCGATTTGACCACGAGATCCGTGAAGATCGGGCCCCCCAAGACGTTAACGCCTCCATCAACCGGAGACTCCGGTGTAGCAGACAGAGACCTTGCAGGCCAAGACTCGTGGTTCAGCCGTGGCTTGTTCCGTCTCCTCTTCCAAGCCTCGCCTTGTCGGCCTTTGATAGGGCAAAGGTGTCCGATCTTCGATGAGATGGTGATAATCGATTTGGTGGAGTTCTTGACCATCCGACTACACGCGAGCACGAAGCGCCAATGCAATCGCTAGGCCAATCTCCCGGAGGTTACCGATCCCGAGAACACGATCACCGACTAGCGAGGGTCTTAATTCCTACCAAATAGAGAACAAGTAAGAACTAATATTGCAATCAAGATATTGCGGATTAAGAGGAAAGATTTATTGAAAATGTGGGATCCTGAATAGGTGCTGGCACAAGAGGCCTTCATGACGCCGAGCCTTGGCAAGTTGCTACAATGGCTAACTTAATGTCTAAACAAAATCCGAGTCTAGGGTGACGGCTATGGGGAGTATTTAAGGAGGAAAAGGTGGGGTTTCGGCCAGCCATGGAAGTGGTGGCCAAATCCAACCCTACAAGTCTTTTTCCCCTCAAATACGGACTCTAAAAAGTGGCGATTTAAAATCCTGAAAATTACATGGGCGGCCCAAAATAAAGGTGTCATGAAGACCATATTAAGCTATGGACGAATTCGAGAAGTATTAATCTTGAATATTTCGTCCAAGCCTTCTTTCTTCATTATGGTGGCCTCAAAGTTCTGATATCTCCATCCGTGGCCTTCTCTTGGATCATCACATGCTTGCTGCTGAAAACAGCCCGTAACATAGTAGACAAAGTTCTATTTACTACTTCAGTTTGACCATCAGTTTGGGGATGACATGTAGTACTAAAGAGCAATTTAGTCCCCAACTTAGCCCATAAACATCTCCAAAAGTGGCTAAGAAATTTAGTATCACGATCGAGACAATAGTATTTGGCACACCATGCAAACGAACAATTTCACGAAAGAACAAATCAGCAATATGCACATCATCCGTTTTATGACAAGGAATAAAGTGTGCCATCTTAGAAAACCGATCCACAACAACAAAAATACTATCCCTCCCCTTCTGTGTTCGTGGCAATCCCAAAACAAAGTCCATAGAAATATCCTCCCAAGGAACACTAGGAACAGGAAGAGGCATATATAAACCATGTGGATTAAGGCGAGACTTAGATTTTTGACAAGTAGTGCAGCGTGCCACAAATCTCTCAACATCTCGACGCATACGTGGCCAAAAGAAGTGTGCAGCAAGAACATCCTCCGTCTTCTTGACACCAAAGTGTCCCATCAATCCTCCTCCATGCGCCTCCTGTAATAACAAAAGACAACAGAGCTATCTCGAATGCATAGTTTGTTAGCACGAACACAAATCCATCATTGAAGACGAACTTGTTCCAAGTTCTACCATCTCTACAATTCTGCAACACATCTTTAAATTCAAAGATCATGCACATATTGTTCTTTAATAGTTTCCAATCCAAATATTTTGAAGTCAAGTTGAGATAACAAAGCATAAATGGACAAAGCATCGCAATAATATTATCTTTACCCTTTTGTGTTTGATAACATAAGGAAAAGACTCAATAAATTCAACCCACTTTGCATGCCGACGATTCAACTTAGCTTGACTACTTAATATGCTTCAAAGATTCATGATCGAATGAATAACAAATTCCTTAGGCCATAGATAATGTTGCCAAGTTTCTAATGTCCAACCAACGCATATAATTCTTTATCATAAGTAGAATAGTTCGACTAGCCCCACTCAATTTCACTAAAATATGCAACAGGTTTTCCTCTTGTAATAACACCCTCCCAAACCAATTCCACTAGCATCACATTCAAGCTCAAAAGTCTTAGTAAAAGCGAAGTTGGAGTAAGGGAGCATGTGTTAGCTTATCTTTCAATATGACGAAGGTTGTTGTGCATCGCCCAAACAAAGGGCACATCCTTCTTGGTAAGCTCATTCAATGTACAAGAAGAATTGATCCAAAGTCTTTGACAAAGCGCCTATAAAAACCAATGAGGCCAAGAAAACTCCTCACTTGTGTGACCGTTTGGTCATGGGCCAATTTCAATTGCTTCAATCTTGGCGGATCCACTTCAATACCCCGTGATGTAACAACATAGCCAAGAAACGAACTCGATTGGCAAAAGGTGCACTTCTCAAGGTTACCAAACAAACGTGCATCATGTAAAGCATTGAAAACAACACGTAAATGGTCCAAATGTTCCTCTAAAGATTTGCTATAAATCGTAATATCATCAAAGTAGACTACCACAAAACGTCCAATGAAAGCACGAAACTTCGCTCATTAATCTCATGAAAGTGCTAGGTGCATTAGTTAAACCAAACGGCATTACTAACCACTCATATAAACCGAACTTTGTTTTAAATGTTGTTTTCCATTCATCTCCTAATTTCATACTAACTGGTGGTAACCACTACGCAAATCAACTTTAGAAAACATGGTAGAGCCACCAATTCATCAAGCATGTCATCTAAACGTGGAATAGGATGACGATATCGAATAGTAATATTATTGATAGCTCTACAATCAAGATACATGCGCCAAGAACCATCTTTCTTAGGCACCAAAATAATAGGAACAAAGACAAGGGCTAAGGGACTCACGAATATGATCTCGAGTAGTTCCCGAATTTGGCGTTGTATCTCCTTTGTCTCCTCCGATTGGTTCTATATGGCGCGGTTGGGCAACGTGGCACCAGGAATTAGATCAATTTGATGCTCAATTCCTCTAATAGGAGGTAGTCCCGTAAGGTGGCAGTCGGAAATACGCCCTCATATTCCTCGCAAAAGGTTAGCAACAAATGGTGGCAAAGAAGGAGGCATATCCTCAAATGAAAACAAAACCTCTTTTGACAATTGCATAACATTGAGTATTGTTTACATCTAGTTCAAAGAATATCAATTTTATTTGCAAGCATACATGGACTCTTCAAACGAATTTCAAGAGTATGTGTAGAATCAGATTTAGTGTTCTTTGGTGGTATAAAATATAAAGAACAATCTGATTCTCACTTTTATTTTTCTCCTCGCTTTAGATCTACTAGCTCTAGCAAGATCATCTTTTAAAATCTGTTTGGGAGTCATAGGTTTTAGACCAATTTTCTTTCCATCATGCATAAGAGAATAGTGGTTAGTTTTGCCATTATGAATAGATTCTCTATCAAATTGCCATGGTCTACCAAGTAACAAAGAACAAGCTTGCATAGGTGCAACATCACAATCAACAAAATCAGAATATGTACCAATAGTAAAATGCACGTACATCATTCTTGTTACCTTGATCTTATGAGAACTCTCAAACCATTGGATGTAGTATGAATGTGGGTTGTCTTGTTGGAAGCGCAAGCTTCTACCATGTCAACACCGCCGATTATTACAACTCCTCCATCAATGATGATCCAGATAGTTTTTCCTTGACAACACCACGTGTTTGGAACAGGTTGTGGCGTTGATCTTGCTATTTTCTCAATTGCACACTCAACACACGTTGTGTAATTAAACTCTTGTTTTGATCAGCTTTAGCTCCCATTACCTCCGCTCGTCATCATCATCGTAATTGTCTCCATCTCGAGCGTAAATAAGGGCTAGTGTATCTTCATCGTCACCGGAATCGTGATTCACCATCTTCTCGCACCATCATCACACGCTGTTGTGCACTCGCTCTCAATATGACCAAAACCCAAGCACTTGCGGCATTGTATATCCTTTGTCTTACCCGTGGAAGCCATAGAAGATGCACTACGAGGTGGAGCATTGGATGATGGTGGAGGAGCAAATGGAAATCTTGTGGTGGCCTTGGATGTGGTAGTAATGGAGGCGAATCACGAGAGGCGCTGATTGTCGGATGTCCAAGTGGATGTTCGACCAGAATTATTAGTCCTCCTCCATGGTGTTTGGCGATCCTCAAGACTTCACGCTCAGCTTTGCAAGCAAGATGAAACAAACGAGCGATAGAATTATATTCCTTATAATCTAAGATGTGCTGAATGCCCTTGTTTAATCCACCAAAGAAACGTGCAAGCATTTGTTCATTAGATTCAACAGCACCACACCTAACCATCCCCGTTTGCAATTCCTGATAATACTCTTCTACAGAATTTTTCCCTTGCTCTAAACGTGTCAGATTCTTTAGTAAGTCACGTTGATAAGTGGGAGGTACAAAACGAACACGTATAGCAGTTTTTAAAGCAAACCAAGTACTAGGAATAGTAGTAGGATTTAAACGACAATACCTGCACCACCAAAGGGAAGCAAATTTAGTAAATTCACATGTAGCAAAGACTAACACGCATATTCTCGGATATTTTAAGCATGCAAAACGTTGTTCTACTTCCATCTCCCATGTAAGATATGCATCGATTATATTTACCCTCAAAAGATGGAATATTTAATTTAAGCTTTGCAACATGATCATCATCATTACGCATCGTGGGCGAGCGCTATGTAGTAATGCTCGGCCATCACAGTACCGTGGAGGTTGTTCAACCTCGTCAAACAGATCGCCGCTGCCGGGTCGTAGTAGTACCCGCTGTCGTCTCTCAATGTTGCAAAGAAGAGTCGCGGAAGTCCGAGGAACGCTGCAGCAGAGCCGCCGGGCGCAGCCAAACCAGCAAGGCCAGGATCGGAATGCACCGCGCCATGTGTGGTGCCGGTAAGCGGCCAATCGGTTCAAGCTCCTTGAACCGAACGCCAAGCTTGGCGTTGAAGCGATTTCTAGTCCATCGATCTTGTCCACGGCGCGGCGAGCTTGGTGTCAAACTCCCCGAGGCGCGATTCACGCCTTCGTGACCGACCAAGAGCGAGAAGTGGGCATGTAGTTCTTCGCTCGTCATTATTGTTGCGGTGGGTGGCTAAGTATCCATGGTTAGTCCTTAAAAAGCATTGTATATAGTACGAAAGATGGTGGAAATCACGCGAATCCAAGCAATATACAAAGCTCTTACAAGTTCTTACCAAACAGAAAAGGCGATGTGCAACCACGAGAATCGGTGGGTCCAGATTGAACCAAGCGACAACCAGAGTCAAACACCGCACGTGGAGAGTATCCGTGGAGCTCGAAGGCTTAGCAAAGGGGTTAGCAATTATCAAAACAGCAATGCAAAGTTGAAAGAATGTTCAACGACGCATCAGGTCTGGTCCTAGGCTAGATCTATTTAGAGACGCGAGCCTAGATCACCAACGATGTCACGACGCGACACAACAAGCAATCGTATGATGATATGGCACCGGAAAGCGAACCGAGAGGTGAAAATCACTATGATGGCGAATGTCTAGAATTGATCTACGGGTCTAAAATAGGTTAATTTCAAAAAATTTTCAAATTTTTTATTTTGTTCTAAAGCGCAGACGCCAAAAATTTATTGCTATAACTACCGATGGAGAAAAAGTGATCCCGGCCAAAAATAGTATAGCCGTAAAATTTTTTCGAGGCGGTTCCCGACTTCACGACCGACTCTTAGCGATTTTTTTTTTTTTGCTCCTTCGACTTGACCTGACTCTTAGCTTAACACGGAAACAACAAGGAAGGAAAGTCAAAATAAATAACTGGAACAAGAACTCCACCTGACCTGCACTGGCGGTGAAAACCGATCGGATCGGTGTCGCGATAGGAAGGCTGTAAGAGTATTAGGGTTTATGGTGGCGGTATATGGCGCTAGCAATATGGTGGCGGTGATCGGCCAGTGTATGTGACTATTATGATCGTAACTCGAAACTCTAAGGGACGAGACACTAAGACCAAGAACTCACGCCGACGATGTAGACACAAATTCAACAATGCAAAACTGAAAAGATAATGCGAGGCGAGATTGGTTATGGGATGGATCTAAACTATAACTGTTTTGGCTTTTTCGTTATAGGTAAAACAGATCTAATCTACTAAACAAGAAAATCTCACCGAGCAACCTGAACTGATACCACTTGATAGGGCAAAGGTGTCCGATCTTTCGATGAGATGGCGAGAATCGATTTGGTGGAGTTCTGGCTTGACGATCCGACTACACGCGCGAAAGCACGAGCGCCAATGCAATCGCTAGGCCAATCTCCGGAGGTTACCGATCCTCGCTGAACACGATCACCTAACTAACTGAGGGTCTTAATTCCTACCAAATCGAGAACAAGTAAGAACCAATATTGCAATCAAGATATTGGATTAAGAGGAAAGCTTTATTGAAAGAGGTGGGATCCTCGAATAGGTGCGATACAAGAGGCCTCATGACGCCGAGCCTTGGCTAAGTTACTATGGCTAACTTAATGTCTAAACAAAAATCCGAGTCTAAAGGTTCTGGCTATGGCGGCTTAAAGGGCGAGGGGTTTCGCCAGCCATGGAAGTGGTCGAATCCAACCCTAAAAGTCCTTTTCCTCAAATACGGACTCTAAAAGTGGCTAATTAAAACTCATGAAAATTACATGGGCCTCAAAATAAAGGTGCCGCAGACCATATTATGCTATGGACGAATTCAGAAGTATTGATCTCGAATATTTCGCCCAAGCCTTCTTTCTTCATTATGGTGGCCTCAAAGTTCAAATCTTCATCCGTGGCCTTCTTGATCATCACATGCTTGTCGCCATCACCATGCATGACCATGCTCCAATGCTTGTCCCTCTCATCCATGCTTGGTCCATCATTCCTAAGAGTAAGAAACATATCTGATTTAGGCAAGATCATATTCTCATGTATGTAAGGAATAGTTCCAAGAAACGAAAGTACTGGATAGTTCAGTTGGCACGAGATCTTGTGATGGGTCCCTTGTATGTGTGTTGGCAGAGGTACAACGGTTGTATCAATAGTAGGGATGTCCACATCAGGTGGCCTTGGATGTGGTAGTAGCTGGGTTGCGAATCACGAAGGAGGCGCTGATCATTTAGATGTCCAAGTGGATGCGACCATTATTATTAGTTGATAGGCACAGTGTCCATCTTTCAGTTCAGAGATGAGATGATGATAGTCGACGTGGAGTTCGGCTTGATGATCCGACTACACGCAAGCACGAAGCGCCAATGCAATCGCTAGGCCAATCTCCGGAGGTTACCATCCCGCTGGAACACGATCACCGACCACAGGGTCTTAATTCCTACCGAAATCTAGAACAAGTAAGAATTAATATTGCAAATCAAGATATTGCTTAAGAGGAAAGCTTTATTGAAAATGGGATCCGAATAGGTGCAGTACAAGAGGCTCGCGACGCCGAGCCTTGACGAAGTTGCTATGATGGCTAACTTAATGTCTAAACAAACCGAGTCTAGGGTGACGGCTATGGGGAGTATTTATGAGGGTTTCGCCAGCCATGTAAGTGGCCGAATCCAACCCTAGAAGTCCTTTTTCCTCAACAATGGACTCTAAAAAGGGCTATTTAAACTGCTGAAAAATTACGCCGTGGCCTCGCCTAAAATAAAGGTGTCGCAAAGATCACCATATTAAGCCATGGACTAATTCTGTGAAGTATTAATCTTGAATATTTCATCCAAGCCTCTTCTTCATTATGGTGGCCTCTAAAGTTCTCGAATCTCCATCCGCGGCCTTCGCCCAGTCACTGCCTACTTCTCTCTATATTTTCCCATTTCTGCTCCTAAACGCCCCTCGCTGCTTATGTGGTCAGCCTATATATATAGCCCCCACCTCCATCAGAAACCCTTGACTTGGATAATAATAGATTGAGGACACCCCTTCGAGGATCTTTGATAGCAAAGGTGTCCGATCTTCTGATGAGATGGCTTATGATCGATTTGGTGGAGTTCGGCTTGACGATCCGACTCACATCGCGGCGAAAGCACGAGCGCCAATGCAATCGCTAGGCCAATCTCCTCGAGGTTACCGATCCTCAAGGTGAAATTACCACCATCATTGCCCCGACCAACGAGGGTCTTAATTCCTACCTAAAAATCAGAGAACAAGTAAGAACCAATATTGCAATCAAGATATTGCTGATTAAGAGGAAAGCTTTATTGAAGAGGTGGGATCCCGAATAGGTGTATGGGCACAAGAGGCCTCAAGCGACGCCGAGCCTTGGCAATATTGGTTAAGCACTCATGGCTAACTTAATGTCTAAACAAACCGAGTCTAGAGGTTCGAAATATGGGCGATGGCGGGCGATTTAAGAGCGTTTGGGGCAGGTTTCGGCCAGCCATGGAAGGTGGTATTAATCCAACCCTAAAAGTCCTTTTCCCTCAACATTGACTCTAAAAGTGGCTAATTAAAATCTCAGAAAATTACATGGGCTCCGGCCCAAAATAAAGGTGTCGCAGCAGACCATATTATGCTATGGACGAATTGTGAAAGTATTGATCTTGAATATTTCCGTCCAAGCCTTCTTTCTTCATTATGGTGGCCCCAAAGTTCTGAAATCTTCATCCGTGGCCTTCTCTTGATCATCACATGCTTGCCGCCATCTCCATGCATGGCCATGCTCCAATGCTTGTCCCTCCTCATCCATGCTTGGTCCATCATTCCTAAGAGTAAGAAACATATCTCGATTTAGGCAGCATCATATTCTCATGTATGTAAGGAATAGTCCAAGAAACGTAAAGTACCGGGAGTAGTCTAGCCAATGTTTTGGCACCAGATCTTGTGGTGGGTCCTTGTATGTGTGTTGTCAGAGGGTACAACGTTGTATCAATAGTAGGGATGTCCACATCATGCTCCCTCTTGAATTGAAGTCGCCCCTCGACGCAATCTCATCTTCTCCCTCCTCACCAAAGTAAGGCTTCAAATCAAAATGTTAAAATGTAGGACTAACTGCACTAAAGTCTCAAGTGCAACTCAAGTTTATATGCATTATCATTGATTTTCTAACACCTTAAAGGGACCGGAAGAAGACGTGGCATTAATCTTAGACTTCATGAATCAGGAAAACGATCTTTACGCAGAATGTAACTAAACAAGATCAAGCCAACATCAAACACAACATGCTTTTCCCTTTATCCCCAAAGAAGTTTATACTTAGCATTCATGTGTTCAATGTTATCTTTAGTAGTCTTATGCAAGTTTAATATCATTTCAACAAGTCAAGCATTGTGTAAGCATCCAAATTATGTTGCAATCAAGAAGGTAAAGGCAATAAATCAATAGGCACGAGGAACAAAACCATACACAATCTCAATGTATGAAGCAATATCTTTGTGGTAGAATGCAATGAACGATTATAAGCAAATTTCTATATGAGGTAAACATTCTTCCTGCCACAATTTTAAAGTTCTTCTTAAACAAATCCTCACAGAACATAGTAGATAAAGTTCTATTTACTACTTCGGCCACCATCATTGGGGATGACATGTAGTACTAAAGAGTAACTTAGTCCCCAACTTAGCCCATAAACATCTCCAAAAGTGGCTA